>CM076610.1:9220142-9462653 GCA_038502775.1 Hippodamia convergens | reverse complement strand
AAAAATTCAATTCTGTGAATCTTTTGAATAGAGTTGCATTCAGTCAAACTACCAATATTTTTCAATTTCTCTTATGCAGAATTTCGTGTTCAAAGAAGATTTACCACATTAATGAAAGCCACTATTTCGAAAATCGTTTCATTTCAATTAAAACGAGCACACTTTTTTATAGATTTTCAACAGCATGTATATTTTCAATCGAGCCGAATAGTAAACAATGGTAAAGTCAAAAGTGTCTCTTTTTAAGTCAGAAATTTTCCCTTTAAAATATAGGTACATATGTATGAGTCGAAGGCTCACCCCGCATAATTGAGAATTGAATGAAACTTTCTTCAAACTATTTTTCCTCATTTTGTTCAATCGTTTGTAATGGTTCCAATTATTAATTATGTTAAAAAATATATTGACGGCTTTTGATACTGATAGGGTGTGTTTTGTGCTTGTGATTCACACGAGGCAATTGAGTTTGTTAGCATGAAGGTTTTTCTTCTTAATAATTCCAAGGAAAATTTTATTCATGTCACCAAAAATGTTATGCGACGATTAGATATCGTTTGGCCAGATTTGGGAATATATTTGGAAATTTATATTATATAAGCCGGTTTATAACATCTTGCGACGTTGTCTGACGCCTAATTTCATTCAATTAATTGAAAGAGGCTTCTTCAAAAAATCATGACAGATTCTTTATAGTTATTTCATATATTTGAATATACTCTGCTGTAAAAATGTGTACTAGTTTTCCAAACACTTTTTAATGATATTTTTTACATTTTTATTTTTAATGTTTTGAGAAAAGATTCATTCATTCCGTCAGAGAAGGAGAGAGACGAATGAAGTATATCAAATCATTGATTTCAATCTATATTGCTCCAAAATTCAATATGGACCAAATGAAGAATTCTAGCATTTCCGTTTTATACGACAACGAATGATCCAATTGAAATTGTGAACCACTGTGGCCTCGAGTCAAATTGGAATTTTCAAATTAACAACTGGTGTCAAATCCAAGGAGGAATCAGTACGGTTTTCAATTAAAAGTGAAGTCTTTTGAGGGGTTTCTTTAGCGTTGAGTCGGATATGGAAAGGCGAAGAGTTTCTCCAGCCATCACCTTACCCCACAGAAATCGCAATTAAATCGACATAGTATTTTCAAAGAGGGCCGGGTTAGAAATATTCATTTAGGTATGTTAAAATATTAATGGCGAATTTGGAATACTGGCAACATTTTTCTATATTTCTTTTCGATGCTTGGAAAACTGAATAATCAGCATGTGAACGAAAATTTTTCGATGAATTAAAATTTTTATGTAATATGTCCCATTCCGTTCAAATGTTTTCTCTATATTACATAATTCCTACAAAATTTATAATTTCATCATATTCATTGCTCCATCGGGTATCAATGTGACAGATAAGAAATTATTGAAAAAAATTATGTGTCAGAAATTTCTTTAAAATTTTAAAATACTGGTTTATTCATAATACATGATCTACGTTTTAGAGTCGAAAGAGAGGAATTCGAAAATCCAAAGTTCCGCAAAATCATCTCTCTTGGATGGTTGAATTCTGTTGGAAAAACTTTTCCAGTGAGTTTCGTTGATATATTGGGAGAATTCCGAAAGAAAATGAAAATCCAAATTTCAGTGTTAAGCATCGAGAATGGTGTAGAGGTGATTTACATCCCATAAGCAGAAATATGTTTAAAACAGGTTGTGATCTAGCTCTTCTTATTCAATTTCCAGTGAATAATTTCGTGATACGTTGATTTTCTAGCTCTTTTTCTAATCTCAGATTCGACTTTCAAGGATCCTGAAGAAGCCTTACAATAATATACAGGGTGTTTCCTAAACATGCGGCAAAAGTTCAGGGAGCTGTTACTTGGACTATTCTAAGAATATTTTTGTCCTTTGATGTTTTTGGAAAAACCTCTTTGTTTCGAAGATACAGGGCGAACAACATTTTTTCATATTTTTTAAAAATTGATAATATATAAATAAAAATGCGTACCGCACTGTGTTTACTAAGTAGGTACAATTTATTTTTAAATGTGTTTGACAACTATAAAAAACGCCAGTTTATATGGGGCCATCTAAAATCATTAGTTTATACCACTCCAGTAGAAAATGTGGAAGACTTGCGAAATCGGATCATTGCTGGGTGTAACTTAATAAGAAATGATCCTGGTGTTTTTGAAAGGGTTCGGCAGTCAATGAGGAGAAGATTGGATGCTTGTATGCTGGCTGGAGGTGGTCATTTTCAACAGTTTTTGTAGGTTAAGTTAAATTTTCATGTAATTTTTCATAATAAATGTTATTATCTAAAATTTTGTTTGCCCTGTATCTTCGAAACAAAGAGGTTTTTCAAAATCATCAAAGGACAAAATATTCTTAGAATAGTACAAGAACAGCCCCCTGAATTTTTGCCGCATGTTAAGGAAACACCCTGTATATAGCGTTTCATGTTTTCATTCAAACAACCATTAGAAATATAGAAAATTGAGTGTCACATTCGGTTCTATTTCTTTAAAATATAATTTGAATCCCAGATATCTCGGAGTGAATATTGATTCCTGCATTGCCATTTAGATGATCTAAAAAAATGCCCAACTAAATTTTTTCCATGAGGTTTATCATCACTTGTACTATCAGATCTTCACCTACTGCTTGATTACCATTCCTCTTGAATATTGTACCTCATCATTTTCGCAGAGAGACAACAATGTTGAATTTATGAAACAAATTCAGTTCCTTGACAAATTCATTTCCCATACTGTGTCGGGTAGACTATGTCTTCCCTCTGGTTATCTATTGAAAAATTGTCTGGGAGGCCTTTGCATATTCCTGAAAACTTAATTTGGGTTTTGTCCCCCAGTCTCTGAAACACTTAGAAAAATTTTTTAAATAATAGAAGAAAAGCCCCTGCGTAAAAATTTGAGCACTTATTTGTCAGGGGCCAAAACTTTACTAGAAGAAATTGTTGCATAACATTGAACAAGAAGAAAACACTTTGAACTCTGAAGCGTAACGTTTCGGAGTCTAAATCAGAATCCTTCGTCAGAAAATACAGCCAAAATCCAAATATTGTCACGATTCTACGAAGTTTTATGAAAACTAGAATTGTCTCACGACAATTTCTGATTTAGACTTCGAAACGTTACGCTTCAGAGTTCAAAGTGTTTTTTTCTTGTTCATTGTTAAGCAACAATTTCTTCTTGTAAAGTTTTGGCCCCTGACAAATTAGTGCTCAAATTTTTACGCAGAGGCCTTTCTTCTATTGTTTAAAAATAATTTGCTAATTGTTCCTTGTTTCAGAGACTGGGGAGAGAAAACCCAAATTAAGTCTTCAGGAATATATGTCTTCCTCTGTCTATACAAGAATTACTGAAGATTTCCTTCAGGTTCACGTGATTCTGACCGAAGGGAAAATGAATGAACGTGTATATCTCAGTTCAAAAACTTGGGAAAAGCTAGCAGATGGGTCCTTCAGGGGTCACAACTATTTGCATCACATTGGGATGGCCCGTTAGCATTCCTATGTCGTCCTGCTGCTTCATAGTACCCAAAGTGTAAATTTGCGTGATACTATATGGCTCTTAATGTTCTCGATTTTAGTTGAAGCTGAAATTGATCTCTTGCAGTCTGTTAGTTATTTCATACCAACTTTCAGGGCCCTGGCTATGTGAAGTAAAACTTGCCCAAACACATATGAATGACGAGAACATCAACACCCCCAAGAATCGTTTTGAGGAAAGTTAAATTTTTAAATTGAAATGAGAGGCATCTACATTTTGGAACATTCCATTTTTTGTTATCCTTCGAAACTTTTTTCTATTCTAGAGTTGCCCATGTGCAAGTGTTTATAATTGCTATATTATTTTTTGCTTTTTCAGAATTCCCCAAACTTTTGTTCCCATTTGATAATGATAAAAGTTTTTCAGTGCGAAATTAAGGAAAGAAGGTAAGCGATTGCCGGGACCATAATTTTATGATACAATATGAAAGTGAGCTTCTGTAGCTCAAGGAAAATTGAAAATACACAGGGTATGATAATCAAGTTTCCCCGCACTCTAAAATAAGATTCTCAGAATAAATGACTACAGAATCTCACGAGCGCTGATGTAATTCCCGAGAAAATTGAGCAGCAAAATACAACATCGTGATGTGGTGAGGTAAGGAAACCTTTGTGCTCCGAGAATCACGAGAAAGAAATATATGTACTACGCCCACTCATCCATTCTTTACATATTCCATTTCAGCTCGGATATGACGGTTGATATATGAACCAGGATCAACAACGATGTAGTGATGAAGCTTGGATATTTTTCTTGGGCAGAGGGCATTTATTCTGATTGTCAGATTTTATCAATGTGCGAGATAGAGATTGTAGTAATGTAACATTCATTTTTAAATCAAGTCTTCTAAGCCTCGCTCTTGCAGGGGCCTTGCGCAAAACCCAAAGCAAATTTTAAAAGCGATTTCGATCCTTCATTATTATTCATAAAGGTTATAATATGAGCGTCAATTAATATGAAGTTAGTTTACACATGCATGCATTTCCACAAATAAATGAAAAATTCAATGCATTTGAAAATCAAGCCCCGATCGGAGCTTCAGGCTTGATGCAACTGAAACTTCACGCCCCCCAATCAAACAGTCGCTGCTTTAAACAACAGAAAGATAAGAAACCCTTGAGCAATTTAGATTTTATAAATATCAAAACAACATGAACAGAAAATATGTCATTTATGTGTCTGGCACACATGATAGAATATTTGATTTCATTATAATAGAAAAAGTTTGATCGAACCTTGACTTGAAATAACCTTTAACAGTGTACCTACAGAGTATCCCGAATTGCTTGATTTTGACTATTTCAGGTACTTCTGGGACCAGATTGGTAAAAACTTCGAAAGGTGTGCTGATCTCGATTTTCGTGACAATACCATAAGTGAAAACCGTTTTCACGATATCTTTTTTTTTAATTTTGAAAAATTATCGATTTCAAAAAGTGCCATAACTTTTTTATTTACAAAAATATCTGAAAATGATTTTAAACTATCTAGAAGCGCTTTTCCACCGGAATGAGAAACTATATTCACGTGAAAAAAACCATTTTTTCATTTCAAATACGAACTAATTTTTTTTCATCTTATATCATAACAAAAATTTAAAGAAAAAATTTCAAAATGTTGTTATATCTTCAAAACAAATGAAGAATCGTGAAACGGTTTTCACCAAATCGAGCCCCACGACTCCTTTCAACGTTTCTACCTGAAGTACCTGAAACAGTCAAAATAAAGCAATTTGTATACCCTGTATCCCAGATACCAGATCTTGAGTTACCTCACTTGAAAAAAAAAACTAGTACACCCTATATATCGCAAAAGAACCCAGGTTTATGAATCTTATTTTGATGGTATCATCCAAAAATTTACAACCCTTTACATTTATACATCCAATTCAGGGACAGCTTGTTCATTACATGTTCCAAATTTAGGTGATTCATTAAGTAACTTATTCGTTCCAGTACCATCGGATTGTAAGCATTTCCAGTTGATCGACGGCAGCGGTGGGATATCATTCCCCAATCTAAATTGGCTGTCTCGTTACTAGCCCAACTATATTGGCTATTGAAAATGTTTTCTCCTTCGTTCACATGAATGCCGAGAGTTGAAAATTTTCCTCAGACTTTCCAAACAACGGCAACTCGATGCGGACAAAGAGGCTTTGTTTTCCAGAAGCTCAATCAGGTGATCCATTGGAGCGTAATGGAAGGAGAGGAAAGTGGAGTATTTCACTGGAAACCAGATGTATATTTCATGAGAAGCACAGCGTTCAAGGGTGATGACGACACAGCTGCATTTGATTTTCATGGAGTCCCACTGATGCGAAATAAGTAATGAACTTTTTCTCGTGCGCTCTGGGGATGAAACCATAAAGTTTTACAACTTGGGGAAAAATGATTAATCCTGAATTATTCGAGAGGACAAAATTTTTCTGATAACAAATTCTTTCAAGTAATGAGATTTGCAATGGAGTTTGTAGGAATCTCCTGGGGTTATATTGGGAAAAGTGTAAGACTGAAAAAATTTCATTCATTTGCCTGTTATATCCTCCGTGTCCTGACATGATATTAAAGGTGATATAGGGGATAATTATTGTATTCGGGAATTTTTATTCATTAAACACTGAAAAAGTCATAAAAATTTTTTGAAAAATTTAACTCAAAAAGAAATACAAAAGAAATAAGTCCAATGAGATGACCATCATCATAAATAAATCGTAAATGAAAGAGTCTAAAGTCATTATTTTTGCTTGTCAAGCATGTAAATATGTTACATTTGCCACAATAGAATTTGGTTTCGAATTTACACCCTGGATTTTTACATTTCGCAGCATTTTTCAATTCACTCGCTACAATTGGTAAATGGCGCAATCATGAACACAAACTTCATAATCAAATAACAACACACTGCAACATAGCAACGAAACAGCTGCCAACCCAAGGCGTTCATTCATTCATCCAATACGTTGGATCAAAAGGTTTACTGCCGTAAATTAATTACATTAATAGATAAATAAAAAAATCTCAATGTCCAACAAATTGGACATCAGGACTCAGGAACAAAAATTATTAATTAATTATTATAAATATGGACAACACAATTGTTATTTCGGAAGTTAGGCACACTGGAATATATATTTTACCAAGTATATTTTTTTCAATACGTTTTTCATATTCTATGGAATGACCTTACAAAGTGTATCATTTTATGTAGATTCAGTGATCCCGAATCTACAGATGAAAGTGGAATTGAATCTTCACCAGTCTATTAACATCAAATCCACTTCCCAACTCTTTTTGCATAAATGGTATACTGAGCATTTTTCGATTGTATTCTTGAATCTGTCACACTCAAAACATTCCCAATGATTTGACAAATTTGCAGTACAAATATTGACAAATATCTTATTTTGAACAAATTCGAATTCTTCATTCAACAATTTCAATTTTATGAATGAAAATGGAAAGCACAGTTGGTACTAGAGGTTTATATTCCGCGATTACACAACCCAAGTGACTCATGTACCTAACTGACAGCTCCATAATAAAGTTTGCCAACTGTGACGTCATGCGTACTCAGAACATTTTGACATAGGGTGAAGCAGGGGGATGTCTCCCTGTTTTACCCACCGAAAGCTATCTGTGTGGTTGGGAGTAACTTGAACGATTCATTTTGGGCAAAAAAAGGAATCAAATAGTGAACACTCCGGTGCGATCACTTTGTAATTTTCAGCAACAGTGATAGATGGACTTAATTTTATTACTGGCAATGAAGTTTTATCAGGACAAAGATCAATATTTCTCGATGGTATGGTATATTCCAGTGTTTTTCAACCTTTTTCATGACACGACCCCCCATAGTAGCGCAAAAAACTTCGCGACCCTCCCTTGGTATGTATATTAAAAATATTGAAATGTATTTATTGTAAATTGTTGAAGACTGTTTCAAATCATTTCCGTTTTTGAAGATACGTGTATGGGTTTACTCAATCGAAATTTGCTTTGCCATGGAACTTTGTGCTGAACTTTTGGTATAAATACAAAAACAAACAAGATACTTAATTTCCACAACAAGCCAAGTCAAAACATTTTTGACATTTTCCTTTCGAAAATAGCTTTTTCTTTCTGACCTAAACGTCTTCGAGGGCAGGATGCAAAAGAAAAATTGAATTGTGGTCCTCGTCTTTCATTGAAGAAATGAGAAGTGAGATTTAATCAATTGGCATGCAGGGTGTTTCAAAAAGGTGAATTTATTTCGGGCATAGCTGAAAGATCGAAATTCTGATACCGGAGTTTTTTAGTTATTTTGTCCGAGGAATCATATTTTTGACGGAAAAAGGGCCTTATCGAGATATGAGATTTAGCGGAAAATTTTCTCCATTTTCTCATCCTCATTTGAAAGCTATGCAGGATGCGAAAATTCTAATACTAAGTAATTTTACGCGGAGAATCAATTCGGCCCATCAGATTTTGAGCCCGATGGGGCCTTATGCGAGATATGAGGTTCAACTTTGATTTTTGAACGAAAAGTGCTGCTTGGAGTTCAAATATGGACGAAAAAATTTTTGGTTTCAACCAATTCGGATGAAAAATTTCCCGCTTTATCCGAATCTGTAATAAAAAAAGGTTTGCATTTGAAATTTCAAAGTTGGACCTCATATCTCGTATAAGGCCCTTACAGGCGAAATTAAGTACCGAAGACCCCTATCAGAATTCCGATTTTCCACCTGTTGTGAAATAAAATAACCGTTTTCAGACTTTTGAACCACCAGGTATATTTAAAATGAAAATGTTATCATATAATGTGAAGAACAGATAAATTGTCTCATTACTCCTCAGTAAACAAAAACAAGCATTAAAGTACATTGAAATCAACTTGTAGTCAAAATAATTTTTTTTTGTTAATTTATTTGTATGAATAACATACCAGTACTTCTCTGATAACCATTTCTTGATATATCTATCCTCTTAGAATTTATTGATGTTTTTTAATGAAGTAGGTACCTAGTTCTCTACACCACTCGCGACCCTCCAACAAAGGCTTCGCGACCCCCTGGGGGGCCGCGACCCACATGTTGAAAAACACTGGTATATTCAATCGAGGTCGTAGTTCGCTCCAAGACGAATGTCGTGAAAGTCATTCAAAATTTGTTGTTCTTGAAACCATTGATGCTGTTCGCGCACTTATATTAAAAGATCGTCATATGACCTAACTTGAGAATATTCATTAGTGAGACCAGCCTACATCGAATATCGACTGTGAGAAAAATTTGTACGCTCTGGATCCCACAAAAATTGTCAATCGTTCAAAACAAGGCTCATGCCGATTGAAAGATGATCGCGAAGGAAACCTGTTACTATACTTCATTTCATAGATTGGCAGCAACCCAACAACCTCATTCATCAGATTTGTGAAGTTGTAAGAAAATGATCTCTCGAACAGCTTAGTAGAGTGACGAGAAATAGTGATGACATTCTTGTGTCCTTAATTAATATTATGAACATCCGATCTGAAGGATACTGTTGTATAATCTATTCTATTTGAAGAAAATGAAGAAGGTTATAGATGAAGAGCTAAAGAAACTGGTTAAGAATTTGAAAAACACATGAGGAAACAGCATTAAACTGAATAAAAAATACCTGGTCAGGAAGACTTAGACTTTAACATATAGAACTGGAAAAATAGATAGACTTAGCATTGATGAAGAGAAAAATCAAACAAAAAATGGATGGCTTAATTCATAAGAAATAAGAATATAATGTCTTATATTTGTATATTTCATTTTTGTTAATTTTTTCCTCCAAGAATGTATTCGCTGATTTTCATCACCTTCTTTGTTTATCTTCAACAAATAAATATTCCGAATAGATAGCATTTTACTTTTTCAACCACTTCAAGGAAAAGTTGGAGATATAGCGGAGCTCATATTTTACATTTATTAGAACAGCAAAAATTTTTGCTTGTGAACGAGATATTCTTGATAATGGTGTATTTGTTGAAACATTATTTGGGCTGTTTCCATTATCTATGTTGTTGGTTATTACCGACGTTTCGGCAAGCATTCGCCTGCCGTCTTCAGGGTGTTGTTGGTCCTGAGAAGGACCGGTTGTTGCCAAACTTGTTCTGTCTGGACTTGTGCGCTCCATACTTTTTTCAATTTCGCAATTACAGTGTGACATTATTTGGGCTGTTTCCATTATCTATGTTGTTGGTTATTACCGACGTTTCGGCAAGCATTCGCCTGCCGTCTTCAGGGTGTTGTTGGTCCTGAGAAGGACCGGTTGTTGCCAAACTTGTTCTGTCTGGACTTGTGCGCTCCATACACCTCCATACACACTGTAATTGCGAAATTGAAAAAGTATGGAGCGCACAAGTCCAGACAGAACAAGTTTGGCAACAACCGGTCCTTCTCAGGACCAACAACACCCTGAAGACGGCAGGCGAATGCTTGCCGAAACGTCGGTAATAACCAACAACATAGATAATGGAAACAGCCCAAATAATGTTTCAAACAAAAATTTTTGCACTACCAAAATAATAATATTTCAATCTCAATTTGCATGAAAAGCCTGAAACGCTGACGTTTTAACGATGGTGCCAGATGAAACGTTACGGTGTTTAATAGTCATGAATCTTGTCAGAAACCATTATCATATAAATACAAATTATCACAAAAAGGGCCTAGCACATGTCTCAATTATTATCCGACTGTAGATTCGCTCCTTTGGCACAGTTATATGATCACCAGCTTATTTTATTCTCTTTTTCTACAACATATTCAAAGATCGTAATTAACTTTACGAACCATCCATCTATGTGATTGCCTGTGTCGCAAAGAGATCCATTTCAAGTAGGTACAAGCGGATCCTACATCATGGGTAATGAAACCAAATGCATCCCATTCAAATCTACGACGGCCGTTCTATGTCGTTCGAAAATTAAACTCTATAAATAGTTCGTGGATGGACATTTTCGAGCTCATGAACAAGCATGCAAATTTACTTTGTTATAGGACTGAGTGCTCCCGATCGCTAGCGAAAATGTTCTGCAATGGGCTTACAGAAATAGAGTTACTGGAGGTCACTTCGTACATAGGATAAAATATTCGATAAAGCTGATAGCGCAACATAATCAGGTTATTCAGATGAGTTGCAGGTATTCAATATTACGTTTGCAGTTCGAACGTAATATCGTTAGTAGGAACGACGAAGAGATTCTCATACTCCAATCAGTTTTCCATAGGGATATACAAAATTCTCGAATCCGAATACACTCTTTACGAGCATTCGGAGTTATACAACTACGGAATAGGTATTCCTAGTCGATGATATCTAATGATGCAAATGTAGTGATTTTATTTATCAAATTCTCAACGTAGTAGTGTAGAATACAAACAAAGCTAGAGATCATTAGCTCTGATAAATAATTTATTCACTTATATAATTATTATTTTGAAAGCTGAATCTCTCGAAATATGCTCCTATTTGAACTTTATCAATTCAAAAGTTGATGTTCAATTATTTTCTTCAGGAATAAATATGTGTCAATCATATATGCAAAACAACAAAAGAGTTCCTTATTCTCAATCAAAATTTCGGATTTTGAAGTTTTGTGTAGAATTGCATTTGCTATTCTTTAGAATATTTAACAAAATTTTAATTTAGTGTTAATTTAATTATGTATCATTATTATTCCATCGCTAATAACCCTTGTGGTTGAAGCGAATATAATAAATAAATAAATAATATTTCCCGAATGAAAATGTCTACAATTGATACATTGTTGAGAACAAAATTCGGTTATATCTCCTTTTTCCATCAAGAATCTGTTTTACCAAGTTTCATCACCATCTTATGAATGAATATTTGATTAGAACTCTCCTTTGAAATTTGAATAGGTACGATGAATCCTCATAACTTTAATTTCGACTATAACTATTAAGTTTGAATTCTGATAGAAACGCGAAAATATCTGAGATGAAACGAAACTGAGAGAAATTTCAACCCGATCGATATTTGTCTATGTTCCTGTGTTTTCAAAGCATAAATCGATCTAAATTATCAAAAATTAGATCGTAGTCACTAGCATATGGATTAAATGCAAATATTTATTCTAAATTATGGAATTTAATACATTTTGTATAAATCATATTGTAAATATTGATTCAACTAATTAGAATTTTAATTCGACGTTCTACATTGAGAGAATTGAATGTTTCAGGAAAGAAGTTATTCAACACATTCAGTTTCCTTCATGACAAATATTAGTCTTGAGTCTGGAATCAAATAATGAATGGAGAACAATTGAACAAAATACCAAAAAATCCTTCAGAATATCAAACGGAACGAGAAAAATTCACCTTTCATATGAAGTAAGGTAAGTTCGAAAAACCAGAAAAACATGCTTTGGGGTGTTTTTAACATGAAATGTTTTTTCTTCTTATCATTCAAAACTTATTGTACCCAAGAAAATAATCATTTTTTTATTTAATTCAGTTTGGTATTAAATAGAGGAGCTCCAGCAAGGATTGGAATCAGTCATGATGATGGGCCCATTACTGCTGATTTTTGAAGAGAGAAGATATGACCCCTGATGAAAAGAAAAAATGGAATGAAACTAGTATTTTTAATCTGCGTTTTTTTTTTCTTTTAATGTTAAAGTACGTAAATTCGGGGTTAAAATAAATAGAGTCCATATATACGGATTGAAAAATCTTGAATGGTTTTTATCTAAATACATCAAATAGTGTAACATTAAATGTGTTTCTTCGAATGGGTCGAAAATACCTTATGTGTTACAACTAATTTTTTCTCATTTTTGTATTCTACCATAATTTTCAGCCTCATTTTGTCGACCAGTGTAATTTATTCTCAATTCCACACTGTAAGTGTACTGTATTATTATTATTCCACCTTACTTCAGGTCAACTTATAATCTGGATACTAAATGGCGAATGCGCCATCTGGGCAGTGGTGTTCTACTCAAAATAAATTTTGTTTCTCCCTCGAAAGATCAATTAATTTTGAAAAATATCCTCTTAACCTATTGTATTTTTCAATACCCTGATATAAGGCTACAAATTTCGAATTCAGTTGTTCTTTGCTGAGGTATGACAGAATTTTGCAATCTATAAGAATGATGGCTGTATAGTTTCACCAGTGTGTCTCTGAGTTTGGTCTAAAAAGCAGTGACACACCAAAAAGAAATTTGTAATAGTCGATGCCGATGATCAAGCGAAGAACTCTCTTATGAGCAACAAATATTGTATCACTTTCATAAGTAAATATGGAAATGCGCAACATGAAATTGATGTGAGAAATGTTGCTTGCTTCAAAGAATTTTGCATGTTGGTTCCGGAATACGAAAGCTGTCTCAGGAACAAGATTGCTTTGGTGAAATCTACGGAACTTTGTTTAGAAAGTTAATTCAGACTGAAGTCATCAAGAAAGCCGAGATATTTGTTGCAAAATGGAGTCAGTTTGAGGAAACAACGATTTAGCCACTGATTATATCCTAACTCAGTATTGTACGCGGAACTTTCGTTGAATGTTTTCAACCTCTTAATTAGCTGATAGCGAAAAGACGTAAAATTAAGACAGGGTGGTTGATAGTCATTTATGCTTCTGAAATCTTGCTTAACAAGTCTCTCTTAAAATTTTCTGTATTCGGTGTTAATTTATCAATTGTTTTATTTATGACAAGCGGACCCGACCGACGTCGTTCTGATTATCTATTTTAGAATGTTGCAGCCCTCAAACAGTTTTCCTGGTCCAGCTCTTGTCATTGACAACTTGTGTAAAATGTCTCTATCACGTTATGCCAATAATTTTTTCCAAATTTTGTTATTGGATATTTTTCTTGCTTAAAATTTCCAGCAGCTTATTTTGAGTATCAATCATCGCTTTCTCCTAAATAAGTCAGCAGTACTTTTGTTGAAGAGGCCAAAAGAAGATATTTTAGTTTTTGAAGGGTTCATTGAAATTTCATCTCAAAGTTGAAAATGTCAAACAATGAAATCAACACTTCGAGTGATAAAATTTTCGGGTGTAAAGGTTAATGATGGTTTAAATGGAGAAAGATTTTTCTTGAAGTTTTCCCAATGTTTCCTTTCTTGAGAACCTGCCATGAACAATTGTTTGAGGAAAAAAATGAGCGCCCTCAGAATTAGTTTTTAGCAACCCACAACGGTTTTTTGTTTCATATACTTGTTCGGTTTACTGAAAAAAATGCTTCGTAACGAATTGGCGAATGCGCCCGGACTTGTTAATTTTTGTCATAATATCTGAAGTCTGTACAACTTCCTTATTTTTTCCTTTTCTGTAGGATTCGTCTTACAATATAAAAAACAACAAAAGAAAAATTTGGTATATTGTTGCTGAGAATGTAAAACAGGGCTCCATTTTTATTCACATAGAATCTGAAATCTTTCAATCTAAATCTCTTCTTTAGAGAAAAATAAAACAGTCCAATAGTGAAACCATTTGTTCAAAGCCACATTCTTTATATGTTACTGTCCTTCGTAGATTCGTAGACATTGATATTGTTAGCTCCTTATGATAACATTTCGGAATTATATTTTTTATTATATTTTAATTACAGTAGCTAACTGCCAAATCATATTTCCTTGAATTGATTCAAGTCGGGAATGTTTAATAATAAAACATCTTCGGAATAATGTGAAACCAGAATTTTTTTTAATTTTTCGGTAACCGAATACGAAAAATTGCTCATTGAAAGTATCTTCTAGTTTTTTTCATTTCAATTCAGGCAGAATTTTTTAAGGATGAATTTTTCATTATGGTGACATTCAAATTGAAAATTTGTGAAACCATTAAATGAAGATAAAACGAAAGATATCAAATACTCAATCCAGAAACATTGCTCAGAAGATTTCAGGACAGACAAACTGGAAGATGTGTACTGAAGTATTTTACTACACAGGTACAGGTATTGTTAGATGAAAGCGCTACTTGTTTTAATTCTAGGTAAAACTCAATTCAGAATGATTTTTCGTGCTTCTATTACTGGAATGAGTTATTATCTTAAACTTTCAATAATATCTTCAACCTGTAATGCTCTACTTTTAACTGAAATATGGTTGCCTGAAGATATCTCAAACCCATAATCTTTTTCACAATTTTCTATCTCTGTATTAGAGGGTATTTCACGGAGAGTTGATCCCGTCTGTGGGATAGATAGAAAACTGAAAAATAATTGGGGTTTGTTCAGTAAAAAACGTTTTCAATACCACCCGTATATACTCAAGAAAAAAATATACACATATTTTACGATTTTGACGAAACAACAGGCGACATTGTAATGAAATTCTATACGAATATGTTTTGAAATCTGATACATCCAGTTTATTTGTTTTACCTGACTCCAAGGAGGGTGCTAGTTACACGGTTCTTACCAAGTATAATTGAACATAACTCATAACATCAGATTTATTAAGCAAAATTTCAAGCGAGCTCCATCGTGCTCACTGATTTATGATAATTATAAATAACATTATCACTATTTTATACTAGCATCAGCTATTATGGACTTCATAATTTCCCCGTAATTTTCAAATTAAAATATTCCGAAAACGGTACACAGTATCGAGTTTCATCATGAGTAACTTTTTGGTGTAAAATTAAATGATGTTTGATTACATTTAATATTGTGCTCAATCAATCTAATGTTGAAAACGATACGTTCAATACTAGTTGGTACGAACCGTGTAACTAGCGCCCTCTATGAGAGTCATACATATTAACAAATTTATTGAACAACGCTACCAAAACATATTCGTATGAAATTTCTCATCTAGAATGCGGTTGGCGTTACGAAATTTTTTGAATAAAGTAATAAAGAAACCCCAATTGGTTCTCAGTTTTCTATCTGCCTCTTGTTTTTTTAATTTCATAATATCAAAATTATGTGATATAGGGTGGATTTCACAAAACTTTAATTGTGCGATTAAAAACACCTTACGTCAATTCGAACCAATCGAATCACTCGTTTTCAAAGAATCGCGGTGGCCCCAATTAATTTAACGAGACAATCAAAGCTTTGTGAAACCGGCCCATAATGTCATATAAAAATGAACTGTGCCATTCCTAATAAATAAATGATCATGACAACCTTCGAACCATTCCTTTCCTTTTCAAATGACAACATGCAGTATACATGCACGAAATTCGATAATATTACCCCTGAGCTACCTGAGCATCACTCTTGAAATCCTAACTAATCCCTAAAGCCTAAAGCATTGCTTCAATGGTTGAATGAAAGATTCGCAGCCATCAGAACAGGTCGTAACAGTGTAATTCAACCGAACTATAAATCCCGTCCCGTTATCGACCTCAAAGTAATTGTAAGAACACAGCAAACCGGCGTAGATTTGATGAAGAGCTCCTACGCCTACGACAGAATCAATCAATATAATTGAAAGTAAACTCAAGGTTCAGCGCTTCCGAAACGTGTGGGGACCAAGTTCTGGGAGAACATAGTTGTAGGTTGTAGACACTCGGAGCAGCCCCTTGGGCCAACCGTTTCGTGTTCGCAAAGGTCGACAGGGACGCAGAGGAAAAGAGCATTTTTTTCTCGATGTGGTCTTGGCCCCGTGGTTTCCTTTTAGTCGAACGGGAATTCAAGTTGGCAACATATTGTCCGTCTTCACCAGTTTTAGATATGGGAAATAAGGGATGTATGGAAGATAATCTCGACTGGACCGTTTATTTTGACGAAGTTTTCGGTGAACTAAGATGTATAAGACAGGTAGGGTCAATCAGGAAGGGCGATTTGATAAACATAGGCGAGAATAGAAATTTTTTGGGTTGACCGCCCTTGAGGTGAAGGTAGGTTTGGACTAATTCATAAATTCAATGATTTTTAGAGAACTTTCGAGGCATTCTGAAATTCATTGTAGTCCAATTCACTATTTTTCATCATCAGCAAAATGATAATTTCACGTTTCTTTGATTTTGAAAGAAAAGTCTGGAAACCTCGCTGCAAAAATAAGTATTTTGTGAATCTGAGGCATTGGGTAACATATTGGAAATAGAAACTTTCAAGTGACCCGTAAAAAATATTATTATCATTGGCGAAAAATCAATAATTCTTGTCGATAAAAACGCATTTATTGTAAATTGCATCTATCGTATTCGTTTATAAAAAAATCGTTCAAATTGACATTAAGAGGGTCTTCCAGGCTTATTAGCCGAGGTCTATAAGAAATTATTTCACCTAACGTTTCGCATACAACCGGCTCTGTCTATAACTCTGTTTATAACCCCTCGTTTCTGTTGAGGGTGATGATTGCTTGTGTAGATATATGTCAGTGTGGGTTGGTTTTCTATAAACCCTGTGTCCTAGCTTCCCATTAGGCTTCCTAGTATCCAAGACGTCTAGAAAAGGTAGAGCACCATCCTTTCCAATTTCCATAGTGAATTGAATATTTGGGTGCCTACTGTTAAGATGGGATAGGAACGCATCCAATTCTTCAATTCCATGAATCCACATAACGTATCCATGTGGATGGTATCTTTGTTGCCGTTTCCATTGCATTTTGTTCGAATTTTTCCATGAAGAAATTTGCAATTGGAGAACTTAGAGGGTTTCCCATGGCGACACCGTCTATTTGCTCATACAATTCGCCTTTTCACTGAAAATAGCTGGATGACAGAAAAGGTTCGAAGAGCTTTGTTATGTCATTCGGAAATAATGATCGACTCGTTAGTAATGTGTCTTTGTTCACACTGGTTCCCATCAGGGAATCGCTTAATCAGACTATGTGCCTGAGTTATTCCCGAATGACATAACATAACTCCTCGAACTTTGCCTGTCATCCAGCTATTTTCAGTGTTACAACCTCAGACTAAGAATCATCTGAAGATGACTACCGCAGTTGTAGATGAAACGTTAGGTCAAATAATTCCTAATAGACCACGGCCAATAAGCCGGGAACACTCTCTCGATGTCAGTATATCCGATCGTGAAAACCTGAAACTATCGTTTAAATAGTTTAAATTATGGTTGTGACACACTGTATTGTGAGGAAACACGAAACGGGAATATCACCATAATATTAAAACAATGATAATAACACATCACCCTCGTGTTATTTGTAGAATCATTTATGATAGTACGATAATAGTAAGATAGTACGTAAATATAAATAATAATATAAGAATGAGTAATGAATTTATAACTGACCTTGATTGAATAATAAAACTGATTTTATTCACTTATTCAATAGGCGTATAGTATAAACTATACTCGTACAACAACGATTTGCAGTACTTATGTATTCAATTCAATTCAACAGGTTTTTCCCGTACTATGTCAACTATGTAAGAATATTTGTACATGTGAGTCAAAAATGTGTACCTAGCCTTCTGGATTCCCATACATAGCCAAAACACATAAGTATTTGGGGAGATATTTCCTTCCAGAGTTGATAAAATTAAAAACAAACACTCTACATAACTTCTAAATGATTGAAATTTTGTTCATAAATGTATGTTGTTAAAATAATTTTTTTTATGCACTTCTACAATTCTAATATTGCCATAAAAGGTGTTTCCAGAGGACCTATTCTTGAAATCATTCGCAACTCCACGCATACGCATTTTTACGAATGGCGATTTGCGTTTCAAAAGCGGCATTCTTGACAACTTCGGAAGGTTTATGGCATAGATTTACATATCAGCAGTACTGTGAGCTCAAATTTCGAGCTATGCGGACAATATAGGTAAATATCGGTGAAATCCAACAGCTTACTTTCAAATTCAATGTCAATGATATCATTTGAACTGTCAAATATTTGCGAGTTCTCAAAACCAATCGCAGTGAAATACGAACGGTCCTAAGCACAGAACATAAAAATGTACGTCGTATGTCATGCGGACGGTCAAAAATACAGATTCATCTGTCATTCTCAAAGGTAATAGATGCGAACGATCGTATAAATTGCGAATGATTTCAAGAATAGGTCCCCAGGGACACATGATTTTTTTTGGAGAGCTTCTTTCGTTTTATTAGTTTTCGCGAGAAAAATATGAGCTTTTGTCTAAGAAATTTTGGTACAAGAAAAAAGTACTCTTGAACAATTTTCGAGATATTGGGGGTTTTGTAGTCACATGATGTCAGCAGATGCATTCTCCTTTTTGTGAAAATAGAAATACCAAAAATCGAACTGTCTTCGAGACATTTGAGTTTTTGAATTCACATGATGAATCTGCTGACATCATATGACTTTAAAGCCTTTTTTATGTAATATTCTTCGCTTCATATAGAAGGGTTCTATTTATTTCGCAAAAATGAATACAACGAAAGAAGTTGTCCCAAACAAAACATGAAACACGATCTAAAAACACTCTTTACAATCATATCAAAAATGTAAAAATAAAAAAAATGTGTTTGACAACATACATTCATGCACAAATTTTCAATCTGGTGGCAATGACGGTTCAGAAGTTATGCAGAGATTTTTTTAAAATTTTATAAACTTCAAAATATGCATTTTGTTCCATCATTTTATTTATCAAGCAATACTTATATTTCAATGTACTGTCACCCACAGTAGCTCGGTATATGCAATTCAGTGCAAAATGAACATGTTTTTTCCAACTGAGTTGAACTGAGACGATGGATATTTGAGAATTGCACCCTGGTAGGCTGAACGAACAATGTTGAGAAAGAATAATACCTACTAGAGGAAATTGCATGATTTCTGTGAGATGAACATCAGAAAAAAGTATTAGGAATATGACTAGGATCTAGGATCTAAAAGATGAAAATATTCGTTGTTGAACAACGTTAAAAAAACAATTCATCTTAAATCATCTATAAAATGTGGATTTTTCAGAAAAGGACGCAGATTCGCATTGGATATGCATGTTCAAGTATAAAGAAATTTACGTAAAACTTTCAAGTCTAAACTATGTTTCAAGAAATTCAAATTCTGAACGAACATAAATTATTTGAACTAGAGCGTTCTGTACGCAAATATCGCAGAATTATTTCGGGAAGGGCAACCCTGAAACTGCACTCATGAAATTTTGAGCGTCCATTGGGCTTGAAAAGTGCTTCGGAAAGTAGGGCACGGCTTTCCCCTTACCAATATTCATATGACTTTGCATGTATTGCGGATAAATGCATTCAGCTGGCATTCTTCGTCCATACATTTTTTCAAGAAAGTATGAGAAATTGATTATTCCCTCGCTTGAAAGAAATGGCCCAACTGTTTCCTATATTTGCGACGTCTTTTCCTCTCACCTGTCTTTGTTTTTCATTAGGTATGTTCACAATGCATAATACTATCACACAAAGAATTTCTCTTGAGAAATGCGTTCGTTATAGTAATAGATAATGGAATGAAACCTATTTTATGGTAAATTTCACCTGTAAGAAAATATATTAAAAGTGAGTGAAAGAAAAGTCCGACTCTTTCGATGTATATCCGGTTGTAAAAGAGTTAAAGTATTTATTTATACGATATTATTTGAAGAAGATCGAATCATATATATTTCTTAGAATCTTCAATTTCATTCTTATAATCTAACGAAATTTTCATGTCCCGTACTCATAGAAGAGATGAAAGAAATAAATTTTCAAAAATTGTCAGTAACAATTAAACAATAAGAATGAATGGAAGATTGTTATGAGTGGAGGGGCTTAACCCCTCCCCCCCTCATGACTCAACTCTAGTTAAGCCAATGGTCAGACTATTTGACAACTTACAATAATGTTTCAATTCGATTCTTCGAATATTCGACATCCTCTGCAAATTCTGCCCATTAACGAACCAAACTAGCGCATTCAGACTTCAGACCACAAACATGTCCTGGAAATGTCTAGCTAGGTCTTTTCTTCGGGAAGTTCTTGTGCTCACGAAGGGCTCGTCCGACAAGTATAATCGATTTCCACCCGGAATTCTTCATCACATAGGGTGAAACCCAATCGTTTGGGTCCACTTCGGGATTACAATTACAGACATTTCGATGAAATGATAAAGGTCGAAGAAACCAGAAGGAAAATGTCGTAAATTTGCGGAGTGAAATTGTTTTTGACAAGTGGTATCTATAACGATATCATAGATTAGTGTATTTATCAGTCTATGAATGTCATCATAGATTAATCTACGAATGTAATCCAGTCACTTCCAAGCATAGATTCCAGTTCAGTGAGATCCGTTTGCACCATCGTTCCTTTAAGTTAAGGATCCCTTAAATATTGACAGTTGCATGACTGTCACTGATATGGAATTCTTACGTAAGGGACCTTAGAATATAGAACAATAGTTTATTATCTATGTAGGGACCCTTGTAAATAGTTCTATCTAGTGATATTTCAGTTTTTCATGTTGTTTAACTTCACCCTAGTTCAATAAAGCCTTTTCATTGGCTGGGCGGATACAGATTGTAGTTGTCATTTCCTTAACCTAGCTTTACTGTCATTTCGACGATTTCATGCTAGTTGAAATTTCAAATTTTTTGCTATAATTTCATAGAAAACAACAAATGTTCAGTCAGTTTGACAAATTATTTTAGGTTATAATCCCATCCTTATATTTGAGGTTAGGTTTAAGGATCGAAACGTCACTTAAATATTTAAGGAACGATGGTGCAAACGGATCTTAGAGTAAAAAACAGCACCGGAAATTTTGAGGCTTGTTTGATTGATCCAAATTTGATAATAATGATCCACATAAATATTACTTTCATCGCTTTCCGACAGAATGGTGAAATGGAGAAAAAGGAATGTATTGCGACATACTTTGATCATTGACCGATATTTATTGCTTGCCCATTTGCAGCCAATCATACTCTTAAGACATGAGACGTATCTTAATCATTTCATGCTATCATATTTATATTCAAGATGTGGCCCAACATTAACTCAACACCTTGATTTTCCGAATTTGAAATGAAAATGTGGAAAATCGCTCGGATCAAATAAATTTTCCGCACAATCCCTTGATTTTGAATAGCGATTAGAGGTGTTGTAATAGCTCATTTTGAAAATCTTATCGAGTTCTATCTGATGAAATTCTGCTTCAAAATTTCATGAAAAAAAAATGACAGGTTAAATTAACTATAGTCTGAGGTAAATTACATAGCTCGGTTACTATTTTTGACAGGAAATATTTTTTTCGACAAAATATTAACAGCATGACCACTAAATACTTGAAATGTGTTGAATACGGATAATATTCTCGAGATTAATTTCACATCACCTCTTTCTTTTTTTTCGCTGTTACTTCATTATCGATGGAGATTTTCAAGCAAAATTTAATAGATCAATCCCCTCATTCTCATTCTGATGATGATTAGAAATAGATTAAAACACACGACCATAACAAAGATTTTTCTGGGATATTTTAGTGAATCTCAAGAATCTGACTTCCTAAAACTTTGATCTAGATTAAGAACCTCCCACTCCTAGAGTTTTCCCAAATATTTTTCCACAAGTTATGACATAGCTGCCATTACTTCGTTCACACTTTCAATTTAACCTGCTTTTCCTGTAGATTATTCTCCAGATTTTCAAATATAAAAATTATAATGTTCAATCCTAGTTTAAAACCTCAACCACTAGAGGCGATGTGTGAAACTGCTTCTACATTCATCGCACTAATTTTCTGAATACCAACATCACTCACTTCTGAACATGCGATTATGCAGTTTCAAATTTATTTAAAGTGAGCGCATTTTCATTCATCTTCAGTACTGAAAAGGAATAATTCTTAATTTTACAACAAAGTTATTCAAGCATAATTTACTAGTTCAATGGAATGAATAACTTCTATTCGATTCTTAAGTGAAGCTCATATTGATGGAACGCCGTCGCAAATTTTCATCAGCTTGCTTCATACTCTGAAACTTGAATCGAATATCAATCATATCAAGCAAGCTTAAGACTCAGAGATCTAAAACTAAAATCATAACTTAAATCTATATTGAAATCGTATCACAAAGAACCAGATAATAATTGAACGCGATTAAATCAACAGTCTCTTTCCGATTTCCATTTTAATTGAATATTCAGCTACCAGAGGAATCCCTGATTACTTGAAAATTAACAGGAAACGGTCGAAATGAAACTTTCTGTTCTAGTTTTGCTAACAAGAACATAATCTGAATAGATTTGAAACTCAATGATGGAATGGAATTTGCATGAAACCAAAATCTGTTTGATATGGAGGCACGAGCTGAATGAGAATTAATACCCAGTGGTCTATAATTAGTGTTGTATAATTTATATTTTATATAAATTCTATTAAATTCATTATTTGGATCTGAGATCGACATCCACAAACCCACTCAACTCAACATGTTTTTAAATTAGTATTCAATAATAATAATATTTCTTTCAAAATCAACGGCCTGAGGGCTCGTTATTTTGATAATGCCAAGCAACAAACTTTCATATTACAATCAGAAATGTTGCCTACAAAATTTCATCTTAGTGGTATGTCATTGGATTAAATTCGAATATATGCTGAATATAGTTCCCCTATATCGGTGCTATTGATTACTCCATTCAATGAAGATCTCTTTTGTGAAATTCGTTGGTTTTTATGTGGGAAATTTCGAATTTCATTATGTGAATCCTACTGAGGAATATTTCTTTTTGTATTCCATTTATATCGTTGCTTATTGGTATGGTAGTGCCTCATATTTGTTTGTGTCATAATTATTATCAACTGCCAATATTCTCGCATGAATTTTTACTTTTTTCAGTAATTTATAGAAGCAAATTGGCGAATGAGCCGGTTGAAATTCTATATTGAAAAAAGAGTGTAGAGTGTAAAATTGGACCGTAGTATTGATTATTGGATATATTTATTTTCAATTTGTGTTCGTTTTAACAAGAAAGAGAAATTTTCAACCGTGCGAAAATGAAACATAAAAGTAGTTGGGTAGAGAATAGTATATTCTAAAACAAGTTGCAGAATGAGCTCCTATTCCAACACGAATGCGAAGTTTCGATAGCATGAGTGTTGGAATTGCCTTCTGCAACGAGTATTAGACGGTATTTTCTCTATTTCAGTCAATTTTTGTGGAATACTCTCGAAATTCAAATGAAAATTATGATTAGTGACTTGTGTATTGTATCTTGGCAGTTGCGTGACATACGAAATTGACAGATCACGGAATTTGAATTGATTTGATTCGAAACTTGATTCGATCGGAGGTCAGTACTGACAATCATAAAACGAAAAATATAACTGAAAACAATG
Source organism: Hippodamia convergens (assembly GCA_038502775.1). NCBI lineage: Eukaryota > Metazoa > Arthropoda > Insecta > Coleoptera > Coccinellidae > Hippodamia > Hippodamia convergens. Next base: position 9,438,852 of record CM076610.1, on the reverse strand, counting down.
CTGTAGTTTCATTACAGCACTACTTTTAGTACTGTAATGAACTCATTACGATACTGAAATAGAGAAAGTATTTTTATATTCTGTGATGAAAACAAACCATTCAACATAACCTCACAATATACCTTTCGATATGTTTCCTGTGAGCTAAAGATTCATAGAAATTTAAATCTTAATTTTTTTAAATACTAACGAGATGGATCCAGCCAAACTAGGGTAAAAGAAAATGAAAATACAAAAATATTGAAAAACAGGAAGGCTCTCTATTGAAACACCCCAACGGAAAAGGAGTAGGCAAAATAATGTCCAGTAAAAAATCATCTTATGGAATCTGTATCTCCTAAAGAAGATGACTCAAAATATTTATTCTTCACATAAATATTTTCTATTGATACGGAGGGTGCGAAGTATGGATCAAATGTTTTACATGTGGAAAATTGATAGTTATGATTTTTTGCAAAACAACTCTCGCCAAAAGTCTTGGAAATTATTGAAAACTGAAAGAAATTTCCTTGTCAATTCAGTAAAAAGTGAATAATTAACCGTGTTTCTGTTTTGTTATTTCTGAAAATGTGAAACAGTTTACCTGTTTCTGGTGGTGTTCTGGAACCACCACTCAGCATGCATGTTCGTTTCAGTTTTTCGTGATATTATATACCTACTATACCTATGTTTATTTTCGGTTGATAAACTTTGTGTTTGATATCTCGATGAGACTATTCCGTAATCTCCTCAGATACTATGTTTTACAGATTTCATTCTTGAAAATATGGGAGACGTTTGAGATTGTGGTAAAATAATCCTTGGGAGCATCTTATTCATACCACAGGGATCATCTCAAACACTCCAGTGTAAAATGATCCCTCTGTGCGGTATTGGAAAATCGAAAATATTCAAAAAAATCTATTGCAACCAGTGGCGTAGCGCAAATTTCGGGGGCCCCCCCGCAAGATTTTAGTCGGGGGCCCCCTCCATAATTTTACGTTATTTCTGATAAGTTTCCCCTGAGGTATTTAAAAGAAAAATATTTAAGAAAATGTGATAAAAAATTTATATATAGGTATGTATATATATTGAATAACAAAAATTTGTAAACAAAATAATATAGATTCTGATATAAAAATAACTAGAAAGAAATCAATGTGATAAAAAAGTTGAAAAATTATTCAACAAAAATGCATTAATCTTTCTAGTCTTTTTGTTCAAACATATCTATCAACTTGTTGATGTCCAAGCTTCAGGCTACTTCTTGTTCAAAGCTGTAGTAGGCTCAAACGTCTGATAGACGGGTTGGGTTATTGAAGTCCCAAGATAATTCTTGATTATCTTGATTGAGACGATGTCCAAAGAGAGTCCCGAAAATTTATAATAAAAAACTGTTGAAGAAAGGGTAGCACTGGGAGTAATTGAGTGATAATTCGAAGTTCGAATGGAGTTATTGAAAACCTTATATGTGTTTTTGAACCATTTAGGAATATTTTTCTATTTTTCGGGCGTAAAAATAATTGTATATCCATTGTTGCAGTTTTGTTCATTACATCCCAGAAAAATATAGCGAATCGGCAATTTCAATAGAATGAAATTATTGGGGCCCCATTTGAAGCTTTTCGTTTGACTTGGGGGCCCCTTTAGTGTCGGGGTCCTCTGATACGCCACTGTGCTGAATAATTGATTGTGACATTGGCTTATTAAAATATCAAAAAAACCTTTCGTCGGGTAGAAAATGCATTCTCTTTTTTTCTCTGGAGTTTTCTTCTGCAAGCTCCACTCAAATGTTTTCTTTTCCGATCTGAAATTTTTTCTTATTTCTGAAAAATTTTAAGATATTCGAACTGCCGTTTCTAATTGGCGCATTCAATAACTTTTCTTTTTTTAAAATTGAAAATGAAAAAATACGAGAGACGTTTCTTAACGGATAAGTAAGCTACGCAATTAATTCTAGAACTAACCTCGAATGAAATTGTAATCCTGAAACAAAAGGCACTAAAAGAGTCAAAACATTGAAAACTTTGTCGTTGATTGTGAATAAATTCACAAAGTGGTTTCGTATTCAAACACTTGTTTCTCTCAGTGCTAGAATGGAAATGGAAATAATATAAAAAGATTTCATAATATTTTCCCCTTCTTCATAAAAATATCCTGATTGGAGAATTGACAATAGTTTCTGCAATAACAGATAAGACGCAAGCCGCCTAAAGAACAACATGTCAAATAAGCCGCCGAGCCCCCAATAAAACGATTATATGGCAACGTTCAAAGAGATATAACGAAAAGCTTGACGCAATAAAAAACTCTTCAAAATAGGGTACCACAGGGTGTGACTGAAGGATATGTCGAATCGAATTACTGTTAACCTTCTATGTATTTTGAATATACATAATTCAGGAATATTTCTCTATTTTTCGAGAATAATAACTGTACCATCATTGTTTAGATTTTGTTCTATATATCATCAGAAAAATATCGCGACTCGGCAAGTTCAATAGTTACTGGGGCCCCATTCAAACCTTTTCGTTTGGCTCGGGGCCCCCCTTAGTGCCGGGGCCCCCCCGCACTGCGGGGTCTGCGGGGCCCTCTGCTACGCCACTGATTGCAACTAAATATTTCGAGTAGGTGAAAAGAAAGATGGATACTACTAGGAGGAGTATACGTTTTGATTTTTTCGCTACTGGAAGAAACTAAGGAATTGAGTCAATTATTGCTTAATGCAGGATACCCTAATCACGGTAAAACCAATTCATATGGTGAAATAAACGATACAGCTTGAACCAAAAATGATAAGATTAAACTTACATCACGATGAAAGGAAAAATAACAGTTCATCAGTGAATACAAGCTATTCCGTAGTAATTAATTGGCCAAAATAGTTCCGAAGTCGTCGCATAGAATGAACTTGAAATGTCCCCATCATAAGTTCGGATATAGAACGAGTTTGCAGCTGATGGCTCTGAACACTTTCTAAATCGTGTATATGGACATCGAACCCAGGGTTTCATAGTGAATGTCCATACTAAAGCAGTCACCTCACAAGCTCATTGAATAAAATAAACAGTAAACTAGAATTTTAATAAGTTATTGGGTTTCTAAATACTCCATGTCGATCGCTTCGATTAATTCAGATGCCAAAAGTAGTAAGAATACTAGAAATACGTTTCATTGCTTCCGGAAGCTCATTCGATTATTGCTCTTCAATCTATCGAATGCCGCTATCACTATTCCCCATCGATTATACGGTCATCGCTACTGAAACTGCGAAAAGCTTGCGTCAATATTGCAGATACCCAAATATCGGCAGAGTCAGCCATGGAATTAGGGCAGACGTATTATATGGAACCTACACGTATTGCCGTTCACGAACGCCGAATTTCGTCTCTTTGAATTGTAATTCAACAGGGTGAAAGCTGAATAAAGAGCTGAACGGTCTACGTGCTCTCACTCCACTTATTACAAAGATTCCTCGGCAGCAGAAGGGTTCATCCTCAGCTTCCGCAATCTTTCCAGAAATGTATGATGAGAACCCAAATCGAGAAGAAGTGTTGATTGTGATTTGTTCCATCCGACTGAAACTATATTCTTCTCTTATTTGAATTTTATTTTTCCTCACAAAAAGTACTTTGGGTAGTTTGTTCTCATTTCTCAAATTGGTAATTCATTTTCTTCGGCCCGCCTGAGGGCTCAATTTGTAGCGAACAAAATGAAGCATAAGAATGCCCAGAAAGAATTGGGGAAAAAAGGGTCCCAATATAAAAAGGAAGCATTTCAATTTATTAAATCATGGGTGATAAAGGAAAACAAAGCCTATCAATTGCAGCTATTGTTATTGTACGAGGGTGGGGTGAAAAGTTTTCTAAATTTTTTTTTATTTTTCAACATAATCTTCATTAACACTGATTCATTCCTCATAACCGTCTTCTAACTAAGTTATACCAGTTTTCAACGTAGATTCGTCCAACTCCTCAAAATACTGAATAACAGCTTCGATAACTCCGATAACAAGCCATTTTTTTGAGGTTAGGAAACAGGTAGTAGTCGCTGGGTCAAGTCTGGAGAGTAGGGAGGACGCAGCGTCAATTCAATTTACAATGTGTGAATTTTGGACTTGTCAACAATCGTTGTTGCGTTATCGTGATGAAATATTTTTTTTTTCGCCAAATGAGGTCGTTTAATTTGCACCTCGTGCTTCAAACGTTGCAATAACTCTGTATAGTATAGACCAATGATAGTAATACCCTTTTCAAGTAACCAATGTATATAATCCCTCTCACATCCCAAAAAACAGTAGCCATAATCTTATCTTCCGATGAAATTGTTTTTGCCTTCTTTGGAGTTGGTTCCCCTTTTCCAACCAATTGTTTTGACTGTTTCTCACTAACACTATCAACAGGAATGTAGTGGAGAACCCAAGTGTCATCAACAGTTATGGTTCGACGCAAAAATTCGTTTGTATTACGCCTACACATCGCGAAATTGTCGGTAGAAATGGTTTTTCGAATCAATTTTTGGTCCAGCGTTGGCAAACGCGGCACCCATCTTGCAAAAAACTTTTCCATGCGCAAAAGGTTGTGCAAAATATTTCGCATACGTTCAGATAACATACTACAGGTCTCAGCTACCTCATACACTTTCAACACTATTTGATGGATTTTCTCAATATTTTCTGAAGTTGTGACCATTTTAAATTCAAAAATAGTTCAATATGACGGGGAGAAGTCTCCTATAATTGAATCTATCCCATCCAATTTTTTCATTTTCACGAAAACAACGGAGGCGTATTGCTTAATGTCCTCTCAAACTCAAGATAACGTCGGGATTGGGCTGAAATTTTACATACAAGCTGGGTAGGAATGGTACTGTAGGAAACCGCTACTTCGAGTTTATAGGTTTGTCCTCAACTCGAATCAATTTTGTAATAAATAATAATAATAATAAATAAATAAAAGTAGACCTAGTGAAGCCATATCTTGGTCAGGCCGGAAACTTTTCACTCTACCCTCGTATAATAGTGCGTCAAATTTCTAAATAAGAATCCACAAGTACCTAGTTACTCTAGAGTCTATTTAAGTCCTTGGTATTTTTCTATTGAAAAAAATAGCAAAAATTTTACGTTAAAATATTCAAGGTGTTTCATTTGAAAAGTACCAAGTTCCTGCCCAGTCTCAAAAACAGTTCTCTAAAAAAATTTTTTCAATACGCCACTGATTTTCATGTGAACCTATCTATTATAAGTAGTTTCATTTCTTTTCTATCTCATACAAAGCCTGAGAAATAATAACATCTCCAAAAGTGATCATTTTCGTTTTCGCCCTGTATTTCAGGAACAAAAGTAGTTGGAATGTTTCTTTTTGTGGCTTCAACAGTTTCACAAAAAAGTGATACTGCCGCGAAAACTGCATGTCTCTATCTTTAGTAATAGCTGATATACAGTGTAGTTTAACCAAAATGGGGCATCTTTGTCATAGGTCAACTTACAACTTACTGGTAGGTTGACCAGTTTTTCCTATCAAACTATAACTGGCCTGTATCTACTCTCAATACCTAAAAATAACTTGCCTTTTGCCAATTCAATGAAAATGTTTTACGTTGTCTCAGACACCTAGCAACAAGAAGGATATTATTATTATTATCATCATTAAATACACTTTATTGATCTTTCCGTTTTGATATACAAGTAATAAGATACTCAGCACTCTTCACTCATTTCCATGTCAAAGTAAAATATCAATGTTGAATATAAATATTCACATTTCAGATGCATAATTCACCAAGCGGTTTTTCAACAGTGGAAAACATGTCCTCATTTCCACTTCTCCCGATTAGGGATAACTCACTCGGAAAAATTGTCAACATCAGACGAACCACATTCCGGAACTATTTTCTCGGTGCGAAAAGCAGAAATGTTTACACCAGAACATGGCTCTAAACAACAAGAGTCGCCACTCATTTAAATTTTACTGATGTTCTAGTTCTTTTCACCATCTGGACTCGAAAGAGCTTAATCGCAATTATCACGAGCTATGAAGATCCTTCATCAAACTTTCCCTACGTGACTGAAATGGGGTATGCGCGCATTTCCTCATTTTCACATTTCCTGGAAGTAATATTACATCCGATGTAGGAAAGTATTTCTGAGAACGTTAGGTACATTCATTTCTTGATGTCAAAGGAAGAAATTGTCCATGATCCCTCACTTCAAGCAGTCCCCTGGTTCAATTATTGTTACATTGTTCGTAGAAACTGCTCTGTATTGTTTTGCAGTGAAACAAATAAACTGCTCGTCACTTGAAACGTTGATAGTGAAATTTGGCATCAACTTTCACTTCTCATAATTTCTAAAATACGGAACGCATTTTAAATTGCAGTCCAGATTTTGAAAGCTCTTTTCATCTACTATCGAATTATTTCTTACAGCTCCTTCAAGATTGATCAGGATCAAAGATACAGGGTGAAACAAAATCTTGTGCATGTTTAAGAAAAATTCTCCACCCCGCCATTTTGTCCGAAGACCACGTTGCTCTTATTTCATGCGGTCATTTTATAAATAGCAATCATACCTCGGGACGTTTTTGAGTATTTGCCAATAACTACAGGGGTTTCGGAAAAAAATATATTTTTTGCATTTTTGTTTTGAACTGACTAATTGCGGAAAAGTTTTACAAATGGGGGCCTTAATGCATTTCAGGGAAGCCTTTCAGCAGTGCTTCGTGTTGTTTCAGTTGTTTCAGGTAGGTAGACTAGAAGGTATGTATGCCACGTTACCCAAAAACCATCAAAAATTTATTACTTTTGAACAGTGTATGATAAAAGTTTGAAACTTAGTGAACGGGTTTCTTTGAATTTATGTTTCCATAATAACGTATTGTTGAAGAAATGCTCGGATCCATAGAAGTTTAATCAAACGCCAAATTTCATGAAATGTCTTAAAGCCTCCATTTGTAAAACTTTTCCAAAATTAGTCAGTTCAAAACAAAAATGCAAAAAAAAATTTTTTTCCGAAACCCCTGTAGTTATTGGCGAAAACTCAAAAACGTCCCGAGGTATGGTTGCTATTTATAAAATAACCGCATGAAATAAGAGCAACGTGGTCTTCGGACAAAATGGCGGGGTAGAGAATGTTTCTTAAACATGCACAAGATTTTGTTTCACCCTGTATCTTTGATCCTGATCAATCTTGAAGGAGCTGTAAGAAATGATTTGATAGTCGATGAAAAGAGCTTTCAAAATCAGGGCTGCAATTTAAAATGCGTTCAGTATTTCAGAAATTATGATAAGTGAAAGTTGATGCGAAATTTCACTATTAACGTTTCGAATGACGAGCAGTTTACATAGGTAAGGAAGGAAATAAGGTAGGATCTCCAAATTTTACACCAAAATGGAGAAATCAATCGAATTCATGGAACTAAAAATATAAGATGAATCTTAAACGATCCAGAATTGAACCTCCAAACCTGAGAATTGGATCAATTGGATGTTATAAATGTTTTTCATTCATTTTTTATTTTATTCCATACTGTATGGTACGAATAAGAATCCATTGAATACATCTATGCCTTGTTCTCGAGCCTTCAAGAAGGTATGTACGGGTGCCAATGACTTCTGCGTACCTAAGGAATTCAAACGGACTACGCAACGGAGATGGATTAGTTCTACATTTTCGATATTGTTAGTCATGTTTTTTCGACAATTTCTTTTATTGTATTCGTTTTTGTGAAAAAAATTAGAAGCATATGGAGCGAAGAAAATTAGGTACATAAAAAAGATACTTTTATTCAACGATAAAATTCAACTGTTTTCCACAGATTTATGTTTTTCAAGTCACATGATGTCAGCAGATTTATTCGTCGCGATATTCATCGATTACGATGTTTTAGCAGGCCTTGAACAATCCTGTTAATGATGTCATCAACATTGTTGTAGTTAATTTTCTCATATGGTTTCTCTGGTTATTTATATTGTTACCACGATTTTCAACTGTCATTTTAACTGGCAAGGCTTACGGAAACTAGGACACGGAGTTCATAGAAAACCAATCCACACTGACAGATATCTAGACAAAGAGTTCAATCATCAACCACAACAGATACGGGAAGTAGTTATCAATACTCTTAAAGCGAGCCCGATGGTTATGAGAGCCGGAATTTCTGGGGAATAAATTTGAACATCTACAGCATACATTCATCGCCAATGGATATGTAATGGCAAAGAAATTCAGAGGGCAATAAGACCAAAAGTTTCAATACGTGATGATAACATATCACAACTCACTCCGAATGAAAGATCTATCTTTCCTTACATCCCTAAGGTCACAGATAAAATTGAAAGAATACTGAGGAGGCACAACATCCATACTGTTCATAAACTGACACAAAAACTTGGCCAAATGATCAGAACTACCAAAGACAAAGTCGACCTACTTTCACAAGCCGGTATTTACTGGATAACTTGAGACTGCGGCAAAATCTACATTGCTACAACAAAACGAAGTATCAATACGAGAATTAAGCAGTACGAACGATGCTGTCGACTCAATCAGACATAAAAATCCGCACTCGTGAAACATGCTCTAACAGATTAACACAATATAGTTTTCTCAAACGCAGAGGTTATTTCGAATATCAAAAGTTACTATCCTAGGATAAACATGGAAGCCATTGAGACTTATAGACATAAAGACAACCTAAAGAGAAAAGAGGAAACCCCCTTGGTACATAGCGCATGGCTGCATGTCTAAGAAAAAATAAAGATCAAGCTTTTACGGAGTGGGAGCGATGAATCAATCAACATCACGCGCGTAAATTCACTATCTTCCCCCGCCATTAACCGGTGTATGAATAATACCTCCGGATCTAATCCGACATCACTCTCAGAAATTCAGCGGTCGAGTTACAATCTTAGACCAAGAATCCTCTGAAGAGATGTAGGCTAAACTTTAACTAAAATATTTCCTGATGGACCACAGCCAATAAGCCGGGAAGACACTTTCAATGTCAGTGAAAGCCTTAACCTTTTTTTTTTAATTTTATCAACTTTGGAAGGATATATCTCCCTCAATATGCATTTTGGACCATGAGTTTATTTATAAAACTATACTTATTTTTCAAAGTATTCCCAGAAAGCTCGTTACACTTTTTTGGCTCACCTGGATATTTTTTCATCTTCATAGTACATGAACTCCATTGTAAATCTTCAACTTGCCCAGTTGGACACACACACGAACATAGTTTTCCCTTCACAATGAGTGTATATTACTGCCAGGCTAATCCCCCATTAGAAGGTGACTTCAGGAGGAACATCGATACCGCTCTGCTCGGAAAGACGAGATCGATAAGGGTTGCAGATACAAACCGCCGGCAGCGGACCTAAATTATGCAGATTGTTTCGAACTCGTTCAACTCGCAAAGGAACCGGCGAATTATTTAGTCCTATTTCTTGAGTGACATACCTGGCATTGCAGAAAAGGGGGCTCCTTCACGAGGTACAGATAATCAGCTAAGAGATAAGAAAAGAATGAGAAACGTATTGATGAGGTCACTTCACAGAGAAATTGGTGGTTTGCTAGTTTGATTAATCGCAACCTGGGTTACAATAGATTCACCAAGAATTTCGATGTTGCGTTAACAACGAGGTGACAGATTCGTATATTATATTCTGACTCTACTTTTTCCACGACTGTTGAAATAACGTTAGATATTGAATCTCTTAATACAAAGAAGAATATAATGTTTTGAAAACCGCAGTAAAAATAACAATCAATTCGGATCACAGATCGATTTTTTCTCCATGTTTTTAAAAGTGTTGCTGGGTAAATATTCCATAACAGGGTGTGGGAACGAAATTCAGTCAAAGTTCTTGAAGAAACTAGAATGGTACTTAAGCTCAAGTTGGTTATTTGTAGTTAGTCCCAAAGGGCAGAAAACAAGTACCAAACTGAACAACAACCGCGGTCATTACTGGTTATTTGCTTGAAATCGATCTATTTGTTCATTTGTTGTAGATATTATTATTAGAACTATTTATTGCATAAAATTTATATAACAGGGTTGTCAACAATGTGCAATAGGCGAGCATATCGCGAAGCGATATCTTCCTGTATTATATGTATTTTATAACTCATATACATAATGTGAATTCTATACAAATTTAAGAAAAATTTTCACAAAAAAAAATAATAAACAAATAAATTACTCCTGATTGAAAATGGACGAGGAGAAGGTTATAATGGGAAGAGGGACGGGAAAAAAAGAGAGGAGTGATATATCTGAAGAACGGCCTCACAACATTCCACATCAAGTGATGGAATGTGGACATTCTATGGTCAATTTGAAGATCTATATTCTATAGCAGTCTCAGAGAATAGTTATCTATGATAAAAGTGCAGAAGGCATTGACATTCTTACATGAGTTTTTGAATAAAGAAGTGTTAGAATGAGCCTTCTGTACTTGTATCATACAATATTTTCTCTAATTCGCTGAATTTTCATCGAAATTAATGAAATATTGCCGTAAATATCGTTTCTCTATTTCAGTATCGTAATGAATTCATTACAGTTCTAAAAGTAGTGCTGTAATGAAACTCATTACAGCATTGTTTTTAGTTATATTTTTCGTTTTCTGGTTGTCAGTACTGACCTCCGATGGAATCAAGCTTCGAATCAAATCAATTCAAATTCCGTGATCTGTCAAATTTCGTATGTCACACCAACTGCCAAGATACAAAACAAAAGTCACTATTCTGAATGTTCATTTGAATTTCGAGAGTATTTCACAAAAATTGACTGAAATAGAGAAAATACCGTCTAATACTCGTTGCAGAAGGCAATTCCAACACTCATGCTATCGAAAACTCGCTCCTACGTCGCTCGTTTTCGAACTTCGCATTCGTGTTGGAATAGGAGCTCATTCTGTAACTTGTTTTAGAATATACTATTAGTGATGTTTTCATTGGAAAATATCGATTGGCAGAACTGTTTTCTGTCTCATTTTTTGACAGATAAATCAGTGGCAGGAGGCCATAGAATTTATAACTTACAATGGAAGCGGCGAAAGAAAGAGAAGTGTTATGCCAAGTGAGAGATGGAGCTAGAAGAGGCAAAAAGTGCGCCAAAAGCTTTAATTATGAGTATTACAACTCGTGATTACGACTTTCGAATATTTGGGATCTGATTTTTATAGAGTTTTCTGCCTCTTTTGATATTTTGAGAGTTTTTTTTTGTGATAATTGAAAAGCCAGAACATAAAATTTCATAAGTATGATTTCCTTTGTATGTTATCTGGTTTTAATTTGTCCTAATGATGTTTATATTTTTTTGAAATGTTGTCTGTATAATGACACCTACTATACTTAATAGGTTTCTAAAGGACAAAGTCTTGAGAAGAAAGTGGTTGCTGCCTGTTCGAAGAAAATTTAAGAGTAGGATCAGTTCTATCTATATTTGACTTCTCTGGTAATGAATAAATTAAAATTATATAATAATTTATATTTTTGTGAAGCAAATAGAAGTTTAGGTTGATGTTAATATGTTCAAATAAATAAATTGTATTTTTGTAAAATATCGAGTGGTTTTTTTGTCAATTTTTATGGTGAAAGATATATATATATATATATATTCATTCTGATTAAATTCATTCAAAATTAGCAGACAAACCATAATGGAACGACCTCGAAAGACATTAACATTTTTCTCCCGGTGAATATTCCTTTTTATATATTAATTTTTGTAGCAATAAAGAATTCGTGGAACCATCAGAAGAACATTAAAAGGAAAGACCTTAAAAGAACCTCAAATAAGATTTTATAAAGTGATGGCTATCCCCACGCTACCTTATGGGTCGGAAACTTGGGCGCCGAGAAGACAAGACTACAGGCAACTGGAAACATCTGAAATGAAATTTTTAAGAGCGGTGAAAGGCTGTACACGTTTAGATCATATAAGAAGCGATGATATCAGACAAGAACTGAAGGTACAGCCAATAACAGATTTAGCAAATGACTATAAGGACAGATGGAGGGAACATGTGATTCGGATGTCACCAGAAAGAATCCCATGGAAAATATTAAGGTACAACCCTACAGGACGTAGAAGTGTCGGCAGACCGAGAATGAGATGGTGAAGTCGGAACAGGCAAATTGCCTAATCCTGAAATGATAGATGATGATGATGAAAAAGAAATAACCCTCTAGGCAATGTGATCACTCATTATTTTCATGTTTATTTCGAAAAATCTCAGGCCCAAAGCATAAATAAAAGATTCTCAATCTATGCCTCCTCAAATGAGTTCATCGTTGTGTTCTGTGCTTTTTGACTCCACTAGCTCTATCTCTCGTTTGGCATCACGATATTCATTTCCGCGGAATGACATGCCTTATCCATGTTTAGTATATATATATATATATATATATATATATTATATATATATATATATATATATATATATATATATATGCAGGACGCCAACATGTAATCAATAAATATTACTGAAAACAGTGCTAGAATTAACATTGTTTTGTTCTACGAGATGTGGCAGAATGAATGGATTTGATAAATAATTAGAGAAAATATTTTTCAGTTCTTCGACTACTGATTTCATTCACAAACCCGCTTCGTCTAATAATTTCCAATATCCTCAGTGTGAATAATGTGATTCATACTTATTTGATAAAGACCGATTGAAATGTAATCTGGGAGGATTCTGAAAGTCTGCTAATTATCCTCACTACACAGAATTGAGAACACGGAAATCAATTGATGAATGACCAGATTCCATCAATGTCTGACTCAGTTATGCCTCTAACTAATTATTCGTAACAAGCAACAGAACGAATAGAATATCGCTAATTAATTGACTATTACAGAATCGGAGAAATTACAAAATTTTTCTTCCACAAATTATAGATACTGGAATCTACTTTGTCCCCATGACAAGTAACCTACGAATTCATCGAACAGGAAGAGAGGAAACTGTCAATATACTCTGGTCGAAACCAACATATTAATTCATTTCAATCACTTTAAAGTTTAAAGAATCTTTGAAGAAAAGCAAATTAATGTCATGAAAGTTAGGGTTAACTAAGCCAGAAAAATTCTCGTGAATACATTTTCCGACCCATTGAATTTTCATTGCAATTTCAACATATTATCAGGCTGCGTGAGCGATAATGAATAATCTTCTCTCTCGTAAAGGGCATCGTACCCCCATGGGCGCCTGCAGAATTTTTTGTCAGGGGGGGCAGAAAAATTTGTCGAAAAACGATAAGGCGCATGCGACATCAGTATTCCATTTCTTTCTATTTCGTTTTTTATATTTATGCATGAGCAGAATTTGTTGAAAATGATTAAGTTTTCCACCTCAACATTTTTTTAACATCAACAATATAAGGTGATATGTATAAGATAATACGGTAAACAAATCACAATCCATGAAAGAATATTAACAGGAAAATGAAATATAAATAATATGGAGAAAGAAATGAAATAAATTTTATGATTGCTAATAACTTAAGACACATCAACCAGTAATGACGAAATAAAAACAAAAATACATATACGCTCGATAAAATGATATTAATAAAAACCATATATGAATAATAATGAAATATAGATTAAATGAAACTAACAAACCATAAATTCAAAACTAGAAACTCAGAGATTATTCGAAATAACACAATATAAATATATTATCAAAATCAATAAATTATAAAAAATGAATAAAAAACACATAACACACACAAAAATAATAATAATAATTCTGAAAATAAAAGATCGGAATCGTAATACCACGAGTAGGCATATTTTATTCTGAACTAAAAACCAGCCTTCTGTTAGTCTCAAGAAATTCAATAGGAAGTTAATTCCCATATTTTTCTTGGATTGTTTCTTCATCAGTAGACGAGGAATGAATCTGCATCGATGTATAAAGGTTTATTTTTTGGGTGTCTCATAGCGATCGTCATCGGCATTCGATCTCCTTTGGAAAAATTTTAGAATATCCATATTTTCCAAAGGTAAATTCATCATATTATAAAAATATAGGAAATATACATAGAAACATAAGTAAAATTGACTCTCAACAAACAAGAAAAAAACAGTCTTCCGGGACTGTCGATAGAAGTGAAATCTGAGCAACTTGTATACTGTATCGTCGAACTATTCGGTTATCATTTTTGAATTAATTTTGGTTTACAAAGGAGTGTTTATGATCAGGGATCAAGGAAGTTCAAATTGGTCATTAATACTTCCTTACAAATCAAAAATTATTCGGAAATAATAATCTAATAGGTCGACGCTCTACGATAAAATTCAAGTGTTTCTTTGTTTCACTTCTATCCGCAGACCCCAAAGACTGCCACGTTTCGGAATGTTTACACTTCTTATCAATAATCTACAATTATAATAGTTGAAACTTCACATTGAGAGGCGCGCCGAACGAAAAGATCAGCTACGAAAATAATTAAAGAAGTTACCCTCGATAACACAATTTGGAATCAAAGACGCTAAAAACTAAGAATACTCTCTGAATACACTCTCAACGTGGTTTCGATTGTTTCGAATTCGAACACATCTTTCCCTAGAATGAAAATACTAATGATAAGATTCTATATTTCCGCCTTCTCGGAAAAAATATTTTGATTGGAGAATGGATAATAATTATTGAAATATGAGTGTAGTCCCACTTGTCGCATGAAGAATCCCCCGTCAAAGAAGCCGCCTAAAAAAACCGGTCATAAAACGAACATCTGGTAGCGATTGAAGAGAATGCCGATAAGCATGGGGTAGTTTATGAATTTATTATTTCGTTTTAGGTAAACAAAAACATGAAATTCATCGTCGTCCAAAAACTTTCCATGATTTTTTTCAAACAAAAAGTGCTCAACACGCCTAAGGGATTTATCAATACGATAGGGGATCAAAATCTCAGGGGGGGCCGTGGCCTCCCCCTGCGGGCGCCCATGCGTACCCCCAAATGCAAATATTTTTAGGTGAAGAATGCTGATAAAAATTGCAAAGTCGTATCTTCCAGTCGTTATGGGAACTAGTCTCCTTCCGATTTGTAGATAGCTGTTCATGTAATCAGTTACGAAATGCATAATCTATAACTTGGTGTGATGAGAAAAAGATAAAACATTGGATATTTTGAGGCTAAAAAAGATTTCAAAGTATCCACATCATGAACACTTTCCTCCAATGTTAAGATTCGAACTGAGTCTAAACAAGAATATTGAAATTAAAATGTCAAAAGTTTTCACTGAAGAATATTTTGGCAAATTTTTGTTAGAAGCAGATGATGAAGAATGCTTAGTGGCTATGGCTGTAATCACTATTTAAATGCGAGCAGCTAGCAGAAAGGCAGAGTTGAAATTTTTAGAATAGTATATTCTAAAACCAGTTGCAGAATATGCTCCTATTCCAACCCGAGTACGAAATTCGAACGCATGAGTGTTGAAATTGCCTTCTGCCAACATTAAGATTCTACATCCTAGTGACTTTTGTATTGTTTCTTGGCAGTTGGCGTGGCTAACGAAATTTGGCAGATTGCGGAATTTTGATTGATTTGATTTGAAAATTAATGAATTCATTACAACACTACTTTTAGTACTGTAATGAACTCATTACGATACTGAAATAGAGAAAATGTAAGTTGTGTTTTCAGAACCATAAACCCAACAGAATTCTGTTCGATGTAAAAATGTACCGGAAACCATGTGGGAATTAATGGATTTAGTAGTGTGGGACAAATTACTGTGCAATTTCTTGGACTTTCAAAGCCTGCTCTATATACTGGCAACTAATTCAAAAGAGACTCTGCCACTGTATTAGCTGACAGTGGTGCTGGTATTTTAAAATTATAGGTGGTTAGAAATCAATTACTGTTGCGGGAGGATATATAGAGAATTGCATAGCGAATAAAAAATGTATTGCGCAAGATATACCTGGTGAAACATCTGATGCAGTGTTCCCCACATCGGAATAACGGCCAGTGCTAGGTCGGAATTAATTCAAATTATTGCAATAATTATTTTATATCTTTATCGATAATATAGATATCTATAATGATTAATATCTATAATAATCAATTTACAATTTATGTTTTTCTTTTACCTATGTTATAACAGTTGAATAAATGAAATTTGTTTCGTTGCATAATATTTAACATTCTACAACTAGCAACACTTTTCCGTTAGAAGTTTCATAACGTGAATCAGTTCTAAAAAGTCACTCCATATGTCAAGATTTTAAAAATGCTTCGGAACATTGCAATGAAGTAGTTTTTTTCCGAGTATTATCGCTGTTGATCTCTGGAACTTGGATCGCTTCATTGTCCTCCCAGTGCTGATGTAGATTCATTCGTTCTCGTTTTTCAAAAGAAACATACAATGAGATGAAACATTCGACACTCCGACTCGAAAATAGGCGAAGCAGACTTAACCTAATTAGTTTTTCGCAGATGGTAAGTGGAAAGATATGAAAAAGGGACAAGTTATACATACCCGAGCTGCTCCATATGAAAAAACAACGATTCTGACGCCTTGCCCCCGGAAAGGATGGGAAGGATGTGGAAACAATTTCAGGATACTCCAGAGAGAAATCGATGTTGGTTTAGAATGTCATAAATTTGTACAATTCTGATTTGATGAATCCTACAGACTGGCGAGAAAAACATTATATAGAGCGGTATAAATATGGTTCCATATGCTGCTACGCGAGTCAATAAAAATCAGGAGAATAGAAATAAATAGCCGTAGACTGTAATGGTTTGATTCATTGGTACGTTGGGGAATGATATACCTTTCTTTCCATCGAAATAAATTTATATAAATATGTAGGGGGTGGTTGGAGAGTTCGGTAAAACGGGATATAGGGAAATCTTCGAAAATAAGCAACACCATCTGGCCACTGATTCTAGGTATAACTTGCCTTAAATAAGGCATCTTCGAATATAGCAGGTGATAATTCAAATAAATTGCGAATCTGTAGTGCGTGACATGTTAGAGTTCGTAAAAGTAGGGTTTTACAATTCAGTTGTACCGGTGTTGAGAGAAGAATATTTCATAATATATGAGAGAAATAAATTTCGGTGAGTATTTCATGTGATTATTTGAACAATTGACCACATTTTGTGGTATTTCTAGATTTGATAATTAGAATTTCTCGAGTAAAAACCATGAAAAATTATGAAGAGGAACATGATGCAGCCTGCAATTATTGTACAGGGTGGTCAGATTTCGATGTTTTAGTACAACATCTCCCTTACTAGGCGAGATAGAAGAAAAGTAATATACATGTCAAGTTCTCTTTTTTCGAGAAATATAAATTGCTGAAAACCGCAAGTCGCTAAGGTATCTAGTTTCCATGTAACAGGGTGATTTTGAAATTTGGCCAATTATTATAATTGGTTATAAGTTCCGCAGTATTGCCGCTACGTCCTAGAAATAAAAACATCTCTAGGGCAGTTTTTTCAGCACTTTTTACCAGTGACTGATTCAAATTTAAGAGAATTAAAAAAGAACGATTTTTTTCAAATGGAAACCGTAGTGTGCTATGATGACATTTTTCGTAGACAATTTCAAAAATATATGTCATGATATACTTCTGAGCTTTAATACGAAAATTCTGAAAAAAACACTTTTCGGTCAACATAATTTAAGCAGGCTTGAGTGAATGACTTCCTCAGGTGAAAAGAAATTAATCTAAATCAAAACCCTCTTTGATTTTGTTAATCGAAAACTGTTTTTTCGGAATTTTCGATATTTAAGCTCGGGAGTATATCATGATATATTTTTGAAATTTTCGAAGACAAGTCTATTGAAAATCATCATTTTATTTCCATTTGAAAAAAATTGATTTTTTTAATTTCTCTAAAATTTGAAGGGACACCAAAATTTTGATAGCACCGGTGAAAAGTACTGAAGAAACTCCACTAAAGATGTTTTCATATCGAGAACGTAGCAGCAACACTGGGGAAGTTTTAGCCAACTATAATAATTGGCCAAATTTCAAAATCACCCTGGAGCATGGAAACTAGACACCTTAGCAAATTACGGTTTTCAGCAATTTGAGTTTCTCGAAAAAAGGGAACATGACATGTATATTACTTTTTTCTATCTCGCTTAATTAAGGAGATGTAGTACTAAAACATCGGAGTCTGACCACCGTGTACAGAATTGTAATTCTAAATCAGAGACTTTTTTCTGACGGTTGGATAACGTGCCAGGATTGTCTATGTGGTCTAGCGACGCTTGTGAGAGTGATGGTGAGCGATATTTGGCATTGCTGAAGTGTCATTTGTTTTTTATTATAAATATGAGTTTCTCAGTTTATTTTGTTTTCATTTTCGAAAAATATAATTGATCTTCATTATCACTTTCCCTCTCATTTATAAATCATCTCATTTTGGCCGATTATGGGGGCAAAATAACATACTTCAACTTTTATCACAAACATGACTTTTTATATATAATCATCAATCTATTCAGGAATTATTAGTATTCAATTTGAAGAAGGGACAATGGAGAAGTTACTATGCAGAAGCAGCAGGTATCAATAGCTTGGTTAGGGGTTATGGGTTAGATAACTATAGCTATCCCCTTATCCAACTTTCTCCTATATAAATAAACGATGTTTACAGGCTGTATTTCAAGATTTTTCTTGTGGAGGGTAGAACTCATCGACAGAGATAATTTCGCTCATATGTAATATTCATATAAAAAATATGCAAAAACTCTTCGAAAGCACTATCGTAATAAGACTCTGTTTCGAGTTGTCTATCTGTTACGAGCAAGAATAGAAGAACCTGTGATGAATCACATTGCTATAGGGAGTCATCCAGACTGCCTTTGCGATCTTCTTTCGACACTGGAATTTATTGCAAAGATCTTCAATCTTCAATCTTTTATGAGGCGAATTTTCCTGATAGGTGTAATTCTCTACGTTCAAACTATGAAGAGTAAAAAGCATTGATTAAACGGCAGTAAACTCACATAGGCGTCGCTAGAAATTTTTTTTAGGGGGAGGGGAGTAAAAAAAATTATAATCTAGTATATTGTCATGATTTGTTCCCATGTAATGGTTGTATAACTTATTTTCTCTATTTCAGTATCGTACTGAGTTCATTGCAATACTAAAAGTAGTGCTGCAATGAAACTCATTACAGCATTGTTTTTAGTTATATTTTTCGTTTTGTGGTTGTCATTACTAACCTCCGATCAATTTTCATATCAAATCAATTATGTATAAAGGCATAATACTATTTAATCGTCTACCACAGAGAGTGAGGGCACTGAATAGTAGAGAATATGGGAAAACGGTGAAAGAATTATTGGTAAAAAAGCATATTATAGTGTAGAAGAGTATATGATGGACATGTAAATCACAATTCTGAATTTTTAATAGTCTATTTTGTATTTGTCTTTGACTTGTCCTATACACTTTGTGTCAAAAAGGATCAATAAATCATTTCATGAATCATTTCATTTCAATTCAACTTCCAATCTGTCAAATTTCGTAAGTCACACCAACTGCCAAGATACAATACAAAAGTCACTAATCTGAATTTTTATTTGAAGTTGGAGAGTATTTCACGACACTTGACTGAAATAGAGAAAATATCGTCCAATACTCTTTGCAGAAGGTAATTCCAACACTCATGCTTTAGAAAACTCGCTCCTTCGTCGCTCGTTTTTAAATTTCGCATTCGTGTTGGAACAGGAGCTCATTCTGCAACTTGTTTTAGAATATACTATTTCGAAAGTAAATATTTTTCTGGGGGGGGGTGTAATTACCCCCATTACCCCATCCCCTCTCCCCTGTATCGACGCCAGTGTCAACTCATCAATGAAATTGTTCGAAATGATCATCACCATTCATTCAGGGTGTACCAAAGTTCGGATTTCAATGAGGCAATGAAGCATCGTTAGTATTGATAGACATTGTTTTTTGTTTTTGTTCTAAAATATTAGCATTCAATATAAATGCAGGGTGTCCTATAACTAGTGAATCAAAGGTCACACCACGACAGAGTAGACCAACCTCTATCGAACGACACCAAAATTAGTTAATCAAAAATGTATTGGTTTAAAAATATTTGGCATTTTATGAATATACACTAAAATTACCACTTTCCGAACTATTTTTTTCAATCACAGGGCCTGTATGTCATTTAGGATAGTGATTTCAGCTCATATTAATCCTAGATTATTGAATTATCACTCCTGATTGAAATTATTCAAATTAGCTCATCGAAAAGCTCAATAAATGTTAATTGAAAGGATTCTTCCTTCTACATAATTTTCATTACTCTGAATTTATTACTCTCTGGTTTGAAAAAATTATACCAACTTGTGCAAAGTGTGCACTTCCCCATTTTATGAAGATTCAAAATTGGTAAATAACATAAACAATATTTTCAAACTTATTATCTGTTTAGAATCCAAGAAAGATTCATGCAGCCTTTTTTTTCGGCACGAAGATTCGTCACTGCATAATATCGTATTTTCGGAAATTTTTACTCTCACCCGCATAAGTGTTGCATATTCCCGGTGTTCCAATATCTGTACCCGCTGGACATGGTACCTACACATTTTAAATATTCTAGGTATGGGTAGTAGATCGTTGAATACCAGTTCGCCGCCCAATTTTGCAAGTAGAGGTGTCAGACTCTTCTCCAATTATTTCCAATATTGAAATTGTATGGGTATCACCCTTACCATGTCCATCGGATACAGAAATTAGAACCATGGTATTACGCAACACGTTTATCATTCTTTTGCATCATGACAGCAAAAATTACCGAAAATCCCAATTATTTTGACACCGCATTATGTGTCGAAAAAAGGCGGCATGAAACTTTCTTGAATTCTAGACAGATAATAATTTCGAAAAATTTTGTTAATGCTATTTACCAATTCTGGATCTCCATGAAATGAGGAAATATTATTTCTTCGAATAGAGTAATAAAAGTAGAAAAAAAAAATTTTTAATTAACATTTTTTTGGTCTTTTCGATTAACTGTTTCGAGTAATTTTAATTGAGAAAGATAATACAATAATTCATGATTAATATGAGCCAAAATCACTATTTTCAATCACATACTAGACCTGTGATTGAAATAAATACATAGTTCGAAAATCGGTAATTTTAGGTATATTCATAAAATTCCCATTATTTTGGAAACGGTACATTTTCGATTAAATAATTTTGGTGTCATTCGATAGTACTTGGTCCACACTATCGTGGTGTGACTTTTAATTAACTAGTTATGGGACACCCTAGATATAATTCATTTCATGACTGAGATTTGATATGATATTAAGTTCTAACGTAATTAGAAAAAAATCAAATTAATAAATGAACATTAATGAAAAATTACCTAATAGACTACGTTTTGTCAATTTCAAAATCACTAAAATGTAGCACTATTTTTTCTGTATGAAACTAACCATTAAAATAAGATTGATAGCCACAAAACATACACCAACACTACGACTGGCAGTATCGTCGGTACAACCGT
Source organism: Hippodamia convergens (assembly GCA_038502775.1). Classification (NCBI taxonomy): domain Eukaryota; kingdom Metazoa; phylum Arthropoda; class Insecta; order Coleoptera; family Coccinellidae; genus Hippodamia; species Hippodamia convergens. Next base: position 9,417,354 of record CM076610.1, on the reverse strand, counting down.
ATATTTTTAACATCAAAAGAGAACTGTAAACTCTTAGGCATAAAATACAATTCATGGGTATTTCTTACAATGAATCCCAATTTAGATTTAAGTCAACAATTATCGGAACCGTCGATCGACGTAATATGCTAATTGGTGTTTGTCTTGAATGTCAATAGGTGCTCTGCAATATTGTAGAGGTGGCACGTTTGGTAAATGAGTGAGCACTATTTTATGACAAACTAACGGTATTTCCAGCAGTTGAAAATGAACGTGTAGACATATATTTGTGGTCTTTTGTCATCATCTTAGGTACAGTTGATTTTTGGGAAAAATACAGATACCGCATACAACATTGAATAAAAGAAACCTGCAATTTTAATGTCTTGAAATATCGAGAAGTTTTCAATTCATTGAAAATGTAATAACCAATAAATTTGAATGAATATTGATCATTCCTATATTCACAAATATTATTTATTTTCTTAAATATATTGATATGCATATGACAGTTGTTAATGAGAAAGAGAAGCAAAGATTTAATCTTCTGTGATGGGGACATCATTAAATAAGATATTCCATTTACGGTAGCCACGGATACTCTCTTTAAAGGAAGATTAAATTTTTAAAGGACCTTTAAATTTTAATTGGCGTTCGTGCAACTAAGGGATAAGTAGGTAGGTACGTAATTATTTTGCAGAACTGACATTTTATGATATCTGGTCTTCAATGTGTGAGTTCGTTGCAGGCATTTTTGTACCTCCATAAGTAAACCGGCGATGAATCATCCATGTCAAGACATAAGTATAATGAGATTATTCGAAAATCACATGGTAATATTCATGATAGTACGTAATGTGTCGAATAAGGAAGTTTCAATAAGATTATATTATATACTCTGGCCTCAGTAGCTTGTCATTTTTCATAATGCAGCTATAATTCTTCGATACGGACATTTCTGTTTCGATATAGAAAATAATTGCCAGTCCTTCAATCATTGAGTTTCAAAAATCAAATCATGGATACCAGTTATCAGTGTCAATATGTATCCTCCAAAAGCAGAAATTTTTCATGAAAATAAAAAAGTAAGAGGAAAATTTTTGTTTCAAAGAAAGGAATAGATTTAAATGGTATTCATCAAATAATTTCATGTATTCACAAACATATAACGTATTCAAGTTATTCAATATTTAATAACATTTAATGATAAATGATAACTCAAAAAGGGTAAAAATATTATGATTCATTAAAATTGGATACTCGAGGGAAGTTTTCCAAATTTCTATAAATATCACTCAAACAATCGACAAAGCAACTTGATATCATTGTATCCAAGTCCGCATCATACTCGTAAAACTGCCAAATGCCAGATGTATTCTATCAACCTCGCTTTTTGGTTCCAAATTTACGGATGAGATCGTTAGAGGAAATCAACAATATTGTACAGCTGGCAGCTCGTAAAGATAATATAAAATTGATATCGAAGAAAGTTCAGCTTGTTGATGTGGACCACCATTCGACGGTTTATTAGCTATATATTCCAAATGTTATGATAGAGTCTGCTTTATTAAAGTGGAAGGTGACATGAAAGACTGTCGAGTGAAATGATAGAAGATGGTAGATAGAGAAACGACGCTTTTATGGTAGCGAAATATAATGAATGAGTTTCTTCTAACCACAATAATGATACAAAAGGAGAAGCATTTCTTTCATTTAAGAGACAGCTCCATAAGAGTAAGCCAATATGTGTCATTTTCCAAATGGCTCTTTGGAATATATCGATGTACCTATATGATGCTGGGTTCACACTTGCGAAAGTCACAAGGACGAAACTCAATCGCTTCCACTAAAAATCTAAAAAGGAGAGAAAGCTCGCAGTTTCGGTCTTTGTCCTTCAAGCTGCTGCAACCACAATATATAAGGGGTCTCCTATCGAAGACGACTCAATCAGTATCTGAATAGAGTCCACTGAAATTGCTAATTTCTGAAGTTAGTGGTTAAAGTAAATAAGTGATTGTGTAAATAAATTAGAGAAGACTGTATTTGTATACACAAATTAGTGCAGTAATTGTGGCAATAAATTAGACTTTCAACACAGAGACAATTTGATTACCCTGAAAACGTGACAATGCAATAAATTGAGAAATACGTTCCTTCAGATTTTGCACCACCCGTTTCGCTGATCAGTTGAAAAGTTGGAGAAGGAGATCAACATTCGGAAAAGCAGTAACAATGAATGAAAATATGGCGTTCACAATCCTCAGCAATTTGTGCTTCACACACAAGTTGGCATAATTTTTTTAGATATCAAAGTGCACAATATCAAAAAATAATTGAACAATTCTGAAATAGTTCAGGTAGTGGCAAGGTCAAAACAGTAAATAGTTCGACTTAGAAGGTGTAAAGAGGTTTTGCGAACGTCCGCCAAAATTTAATGTTTCATTAAAATTTGAATCCTTTCATTCTTTTTGTTGCAATACATTTATTGTATTATTTTAGCTCTCTTATTCAGAAGAATATATATATATATATATATATATATATATATATATATATATACTGACGATAATTCATTGGCGGTAGCCATAGATACATGATTCAAAGAAGAACTAGAATTCGAATGAATCTGATATCCTAGGAGATGCTCTTGCAACTGAAAGAGTAAAAGCTTTGCTGAAATTCGTTGTCTGGCTCAGTTTCATAAAGATTTTAAAGCAATTGCATAATGAGAAAAACCCCAGTATAGATGATGCGAAACCATTTTGCATGGTCTTTCTAACAAGACCACACATGATATAATATTTATGTTTCATCGCCAAAAAGTGGGAAAAATTAAACTCAATTAAAAACTTGAAATCAACTATTCGGTTTCAGCTTTTTTATTCTGAGTTGTTTGCACGTGTCGAAGGAAGCGAACCGACCGGTGGGTAAATTCTCGGAAATATTCGACTCTTGAAGATAAATATTTTTTCTCAGGTCCTGTACAGGGTATCGCAAATTGCTTGATTTTGGCTGTTTCTCTGGTACTTCTAGACTAGAGAGGTAAAAACATTGAAAAGAGTTCTGGGCTCGATTCTCTTGAAAACACCTGTAGTGAAAACCGTTTCACGATATCCTCATTTTTTTGCAAGATATAACAAATATTCGATATGTTATCGATTTCGAAGATGTGCCAAAACTTTTTCATTTTCGTAAATGTCCAAAAACCATTAGAACTTTTTCCAGTCCGTAATCGATTGGTTCTGTTGATAATACCTATTCATTTTCGTAAATGTCTAAAAACGATTAAAACTTTTTCCGGTCCGTAATGGTTAGGTTCTGCTGATAGTATTCATTTTTCGTCATCATCTTCTCACGCAGCAGGTTTATAGTTTTTCTATTTAGCTCCACAGATTCATCTTAGCGCGCTGTGTAGCAGAATATCTTGTTTTGCTCCTTCTCTTCCAGTATGTTCTTGAATCCCATATGTTTGTCGAATATTAGATATTTTTTTTAGCAGTCATTAATTGTCTTTTGATTCTACTATTTCTTTATCGAACTCAAATTTCTTGAGCCTTTGGTTCTACTTGTAATAGGCCCCTCATGGCAGTATCCCCAATATTTCTTAGAATCCGAGAGATCGTCAATTTCAGGTCCACTATGGGTTTACAAGTTAGATTTCGAGATCTTTAAGCAAACATCTTGACGTCACGAATCGGAAAGAACACCCTGTGTTGAAACCATTTTATCATTATATATTGAATCATTGCAAATCTTAGAATGTTTTCCTCAACGATTTCGTGCCATTTTTGACTAGAAAAAAGCGAGGAAAACAGGGGTACTGCAGCGAACTACGTACCAAAAGGTTCGTGGTTCGACAAACGACGCACTGTGCTATTCTAGCAGCATCCTCGACAAATAAATAACAAACAAGCAGTAAAAAATAAAATTCTAATTATCAGCTTCAATAAAATTATCTAGAAATGAGCTTTTATGATAGTACTTTACACTTATATTCAATCTCAACTAACTAATCTATTATTTATGGAATTACCATATGGACTAGTTTCACACGCTGAAAGAAATAAGAAATGTAGGTTTTCTTCTTAATACTTGCTGCAATAAATTCTAGAACTAGAACAGTTTTGAAAAGAGAAAAAAATATTATATGTATAGAATGGTCTCCACATTTTGAAAATTTTGTTATAGGAAAGACCCATCTTAATTCCATACGAGCAATCACCTTCTGAATTTTGTCGCAATTGAGTAAAAAATTGAATGACTCATGGCAGTGAATGAAACGTTCCGAATATCACACCGAATACGATACCAGATTTTAAAAACTTGGTTAGCTGAATACGGGTGAGTCTATGTCAGTTCATAACAAAAACTCCTGCCCCGACGAATTTATGAGTCAATTCAGAGACTCTAAAGGAAACAAATGCTACTGATGCATAGGAAACAAAGGGAAATGAAGCAATAACCTGAGACGCCAATACATAAACAGAGCTGATATTGATTCGATAAACTATCATGAAAAGATGGGGTGGAATGTTAAAGGACAAATTCAATTGAAAAATCTAGGACTCTCATGAGAAATTCTCCATTATTATTATGCACAAAGTCGGGGTTATTTATGGAAGGGATGGCGGCCAACATGAAATTTCCGGATATCCTGCTGCGTGGGTTTTCGAAAACCCCAGAGTTCTGTTGATGACGGTATCGAGAGAGGTGAGATATAACATCATTAATTACGATAATATTTCAGGTGGTAGTTGAGAAAATGAAACCGGAAGGTCAATTTTTACGAAGGTTTGAGAAATACTGTTGTCATCACTGTGGAAACTGTACGAACCAGTTTTCATTAATATTTACCAAACAGCTTTGGATAATTAATCTTGACTTGTCTTTCTATGAGGGTACAACTTGAAATGGCGATATTAAGATACAATCATATACAGTATTAATCAAAATATTAAACATGAAATTGCACAAGCTAAATTCCGGGTCTACACTGAAGTTCAACTATATTTTAGCTATTCAGCATTACAATATCCTTGAAAAAATATACCAAAAACTTTACCTACATATCAGATAACCCACTTTTTTATTCATTTTTCAAATCTTTTGAATTCTGTGTAAGTATAAGATCTGTTTCCTTCGAATATTTTTCAAACTAATTCTGAACTTTTTTTTTTCTGAATTCTTAACTATAATGGGCAGTCTATTCATTATTGTAAGTCGCAAGAAAACAAAACAACGCTGGCGTATGGTTTGTCCTCTCGTTCATATGTTTTTTCATTATATTTTATGCTGTGACCTTTCACCATTTTCTCCTGATATATATGAAGTGATATAGGCAAAGTGATTGGAAGTATAGTTGTCTCAAATCAATTAATTCGAGTTAACATTTTTTGGCCACTTCAACTCTTTTCACGGAACAAAAATACAAACACCAAACACAATATGTCCATAAAGTAAATGACATTATAAATTTATTTCATTTCGGGTATCTATATCGCAAAAAAAACTACGAAATTTAATCTTTGAAACCACTGCTCTAAGCTTCGTTGCCTCAATATTCTACTGGAGATGACATTCTGTAGATTCTTTATATTGACTGTAACACAAATTTTCATTATCTAGGTTCAGGTTATCGGTCACGTACGTAAAACGTTTTGAAAAATCCTTATATGTTCTCCTGACTAAATTTTCACTACTTAATTCTGATAATTTATTTTCAATTTCTCGTAATATTTTTCAAACTACTAAACATGAAGAATTTCGTTTGTTCCTCATTAATTGTTAAGTGTTCACTGTAAAAGAAAGATATTCTATCTTCTCGAAGACAGTATCCTCCGTTAAACTCGCTACTTCTCCTGATGTTAAATCGTATAAGTCATTTGCATATATCAAGAATATTAAAGTCCCGAGCACTGTCCCCTGCAGTACTCCACAAGTTATATTTATCAACATGTTGTTTGGTATATACTTAGTTTATATAAACTGGGGAATAAGAATATCTGAAAAAACAACAGTGGCCGAACACACTGGATGAATATTATTTAAAAGATTTGCCTATGCTACAAAATCATACCTACATTATTCAGATCGCTTTGGACTATGCCTCTTATGACTATGAATAATTATAGGTACCTCTTTCAACTATGCTTCTTTTGTCATCCGAAAAAGAGATTCATTAATATGACCAGTATTTTGCAGACACAGCATGTAGGAAAGAGACGAAAATAGCGCTAACACTTATAACCTTAACTTACAAATGACAACAAGTAGTAAATCAAAATTAATTCATCTGCAAATTCCAATTTTTTTATAATACTCACATATTCGTAAAAAATTAAGAAGATCAGGACAAGTTCTCTCACTGACACAACATATATTCCCGGTGGATTGAGTCAATTACAATTTTCGAGAGGGAAAACTGCCTTCGCAGCAGGGAAATTCAAAACTGCATAACGCAGAGGAACAAACCACGGACTGTGTGGAAAGAATGCGATCATCTGGGAAATCTGAAGCGCGCAGAGGCGATGTTGCCATGGCCGCTGGATGGCGAATTTCGGATGCGAAATGGTGGAAACATGCTTGTATTTCCGTGAATCTTCTTTGTCCCACGATGAGATATTTAATTTTTTCACTATCGGCGGCGGTTCTTATCTGGAATGCCGAATAAAGTTCACCATTTTCGTTTATTTTCATATCGTTCGAAGAATTCAATAATAGGAGTTTTCTCATTTTTCGTAATAAAAAACATGAGAAGCTTGAGAAAAAGAGAAAGGGGAAAAATGTTCACAGTAAGTATGTCATTCTATAGCTTTCGAATGTTTTTAGAAGGAAACAACACATTTTAGAAAAATAAAACTTCCCATCAAGAAAATTGGAATCTGAATGAAAGCGAAATGATTTGAGTAATATTGAATCATTATTATAATAAAAATGGGCCTGTATTTAGTATGGTATACAAAACAAATGATATTGCAAATGGACAGAAATCATCACGTTGATCGATATATCTTATTGTTCTCGTTACATTTCAGGACAAATATTCATATTCATGATATTCATTTTAATTCCATCAAGAATGATGAATAATCCGATCGCAATATCATCAGGTTCCTAATTTTCTTTCACATTCAATTTGATGAATTCAATAAAATCTCATGACGATCTATGTATTCTAGATTTGCACTAGTCTTTACTCTTTCGCCAGTTTTTCAGCATTAATTCTTTTGCTTTCACGAAACCGTCTGCTTCAACAGTCTATTGTATTGAATTGCGAAATAACAAAAAAAAAAAAATAGAAGAATAGGCGACAGAAACAGATATTCAAAAAACATGGAGATTATCATGAATAGGTGTCACCCAACATTCATCGATACAAAAGTGAATATTCTCGAAATGAATACGTTCATCATTACATTATAATGATTATTTCTCACCTTATTAATTTTCAACGAGATAAATTCGAGCGATAGGTATACACCACTGGACACTGTTATGAAAATCGGCGTTGAATATGAATTTCCTAATAATAGTATCCAAGCTTATTATTGTTCGACATAATGTTTATTCTCCCATTCATAATTAAATAATCTCCTGAGAACTGAGAGATTCAGTGAAGATGTACGAAAAAATGGCTATCATCGAATTTTTGATCATTTGTCGTATTCTGAAATTTTGAAGTATATACGAAGTGTATCTTTGAATTGTACAAATATAAGTCGGAATAGGTAAATACCTACTTTTTTCTGTCACCATTTTTTCCGGTTCGTCTTTGTTGAAAATCCATGTGAATGATTATTTTGAATGAAATTATCATTAAAAACATTTCACATTCTATCATGAACAAGACTCGGCTATAGAATCGTCAAAGCTGAAATGTTTATTCAACGATGATTGCAGATTATTATAATATGGGTCAATTTTTCAGTCTTTTAAACTGAGTAAGACGAATTACGAAATTTTGGCGATTGATTGTGGCTGAACCACTCGTACGACTTGAATGAATTTTATGTCATTCGAAATAGGTATATTCCTTTTTCTACAAAAGCAGTGAAAATATATTTTCAGTCTAAGTGAACTCTGAGTGCAAACCTCAGAATAAATAGAAAAAGTTCGAAAATTCCGAGGTTTCTTGGTGCCCAAAAGTTAAGCATGGAAGAAAATTGTCGCTTACATTACTTTTACCCTGTTCCGTTAGAAATAATTTTCAGCTTATTAGTAATTTTTATGAAGCACAGATTATCTTAGATCTAATTTGCCGGAGCTATAAGATTGAAAAGGATATCGTTTTAATGCCCGCGTTTTGTCTAATACACAGAAGAAAAAAATTGCATCGTGTTTCTGTGTGACGGCGCACCAAACAATAAACCTTTGGGCAAATTGTTTTGGATGATTCAATAATGCTTTTTTGTCTTCGTGGAGCTAGGTATAATGGCAATTCTGACCATCCACGTAGCTTTTGAGTGGAATTAGGCCCAATCATTCCAAAATATTAATGAAACATTGTGGATTTTCTTGAACAACTAATGTTTCTCTAGTTCTCGATCTACCTAAATTCAATATAGCTTTTTTTTTCACGACCGAGGCGAGGTTTTTGCCGCAAAATTTGTTCTCATTTTTCATGTGTGAACAAAACATCGCAGAGGATGTCCAATGTCTCGAAATCTCTTCCTTCTTTTGTGCCCGCTGGTTTTGATCTTTCGAACTGGAAGAGGAGCTGTAAATGGTGTGGTGAGAACAGCTTTGTCAGGGGGCATAATAGACCCTAAGGTTGCAGTAGGCTATAACCCCTTTTAAAGTAAACTAACTTGAAGTGACTGCATTCGTTTTTTTCAACCTTTTAAGGGATTTTTCCCTCAGTCGGAAAAAATCAATTAGAACTTTTCTTTATAAATGATGTAGGGGCCCCTGCGTAATTTCTAGCACTAATCATTATTTTCATTATTAAAAAGAAGTTTTTCTGATGGATTGTTCCAGAGACTAGGAAAGAAAACCCAAAAAGAGTAGCTACTCCCACAATGTATTAAAACCGATATTTTAATTAGACTTGGTGTCTTATATGTTATCAAGAATTATATTCAACTGAATTGAAATTGTATTTTTGTACTCTGAAGCGTTTTACTTTGATATCAGATATTTATTATCTACTATTGATTTGAAGTTATTTGTTAGACAAATCCTAGAAAGGAACAATAATTTTTCAAATTGATTTTATTGAGCATTAATTTATTAGGAAGATATAACTATTTTGAAGTTCGACAATTTCAAACTGATTTTCTTTGAAAAAAAAATAAATAATTAATGTGTTTCTAGGTTAGGTATATTTACATAAATAATTTGTTTCTGTGATGAATCAATTGAAATTTTCAGTTAATTTTTGCAACTAGAATAGAAACTAAGCCGCTACTGGCATTCAAGGACTGCTGAGATGGCAGTAATTCAATAACATACCCCGATGCTATTTGCTATTTCTTAACATAAAATTGAATAACTTCACGAAATATATACATGAAATTCTGCGTTTGAAATAATAACTTAAAATCTCTTTTGAGTTGAGGAAGGCGAAACTGATTGAAAGAACGATAGCTTCAACTAATCTATATGATTTCATAGTTAACTCATATTCAGTATAGGATGTCGTCAGAAGTCTAATAGAAAATATCAGTCTTACTAGATTCTCAAAATTATTATTTCACTCTTACATCGAACTCTTGTTGAATTCAATCGGAAATTTTAGATGAAAATTGAAAACTTTTGTGTGCGATTCACGCATTTCAGTTGGCATTATTGTTGCGCCGTCCGTGACGTCATGGCCTTGCTTCGAAAAACCAAGTATAGCATTTGTACCTCAGGAAAGTTATCTGGATCTGATGTCGTTCTCAATGTTAATCAACGATATAAGGTCTTTTTGATAGTTAAACTACCTTGACCAACAGGCACGTAACTATTATTTCATCACTACAGGTTTATATACCCAAATGAGCATACCCCCCCAGAAAAAAATCCTGGCTACGGGCCTGTTGACCAAGGTTGCTGCTCGAAATTAACAATGGCTACTTTTTGGTCTAGATTGAAAAAGACTCAATTTGACAAAATAACAACGTGTTGATTCATACAAAATCTTTCCTTGGCTATTCACAGTTATTATCTTAATGAAAAATAAAATATGGATGAAACAATGACGGGCCTCAATATACCTAAACGTGAACTGGCACAATATATTTGATGATGGATTTTCCAGATTGACGAGAGCTCTTTTTGCCTTCAATTATTGTAGTAGAAGTGAAAATTAATATCCGTGCATTTCAATCCAAAAGTTTTGTCTATGGTTGCCTATTTTAAGACATTAAATCTGAAAAACGCAGAAAACAACTTGAGACGTGATTTTATTCTGAATTATAAAATTTCAACACTTTAAACGTACTATGATATAGAGTTATTGTAAAATCCAAAAATATTTTATCTACATCTTAACAAATTTAACACCTTCACCGAATCTTGATTGATTAATAAAATTACTATAATTTCATGCGAGTAACAAATGCACAATACAAATTAAAAATCAATTATAAATATGATATCCTAAAACGTTTTTTTAAAAATGTCTATGATTGTTTTTATTCGATAGTAGAATTGAATATTATCAGGAAAACTGAAGCTAGAAGAAACAAATGTCTTCGCTGAAAGCACCTGCTAACCTCATTCCGTTTTTCGATAAAATTGCTCTCATGTATTGGGGACAAGTAGAAGAATACGATTCCGGAATCCTCGAGTTAACAGACAGTACAAATTCGCGCACAGTTGGACGTGGAAACTCGATATTATCAAAAGGAGTCTCCTCTTCTTGTATATTCTCCTCTCTCATCAAATTCGCCCTTTTCTGGGCCTCTCCAAACATCGTACTCAAACGCTTTCCGAGCTCGGAATATTTATCAACCACAACTTCTTTACCCTTTATCAGATCGCGTACAACTTCCCTCATTTTTTCATCAGGATTACCGGTGGGATTCAGTTTATAATACAAGGAATGCACCATTGATATGTTTAATTCTATCTGCGCCATCTCTTGAGCGATCGCCTCGATTTTGCGAGGTGAGATGTTGCTTTCTCTAGTAAACCTCTCCGTTAGTTTGATTAAGTTCCGCAACTTTTCCAAGCCATTCTCCAGTTCTACTTCGAGTGGAATGATTTCTTCCGCTAGTCGGTAAACAGAAACCTGTAGCAGTATGGGAATGAACAACTCGATGACTTGGGGAAGGGTTCGGGACTCGAGGAAATGCAGAACTTTCTCTGCTTCCCTGGTGTCTACGAACTGTAGTTTCTGTTTGTTTGCAGGTACAGGTTTAGCAGATTTCCATATCTGCGCCCATATATTATTCTCGATGAGCATCCGATTGCTGAGTTGTCCTTTCTTCTGGCCCCATTGGTCTTCCTCGTCCAACTCCTTCCAATCTCTTGGAGAGTACCACCGGACGAAATCTTCCAAAATGGCGCCTGGATTGGCTGCTTTGAACGATTCCATGTCCGATAGGAGGGCGGCGCTCATCAGCTTGGCTCTCATCTCCGAGCCTACGGCGTCCGAGCCGAGTTTGAGAAGAACGTCCGTGTCCTCGTCCAACTGATCTTCGGTTTTTGGTACGGGATCTTGCGTTATGGGGATGTACAGATATTCTCCTGTTTCGATGAGTTTCAGTCCTTGGAACTTGCTCAACCTGCCTACCGGCTTGGTTTCTTCAACGGGTTTATCAGCGCAGTCGAAGAATTCTTCGTCCGACGATGAACCCTCTGCAGAATCAAAGTCGAGTTCTTTCTGGGACTCCTCCCGCTTTTTCTTCCGCTCGATGCAGCAGTTGAGCATCTGGAGTTTCTGATGGATAAGGCACGTGCGTAAATCTGGAGGATCTCTCAGCAATCTGAAAAATTAAAAAACGGCATAAGAATCTACATTGAGGTCATGCATGATGGGGGTAAAAGAAGAATAATTTTCTTATGAGATTAATACTCAAGTTGTATCCTAACGGAGGACAGAATAAGGAGTGACTATTCCCTTCAAAAAATTTCAACCAATCATGTTAACGCATATATATGAGTGGCTCAGAGGAAAAGTGCTATGACTTCAATTAAGTGAAATGTTGGGAAATTAAGGTGTTACGTTGCAATTGAATAAAAATCGCATTGATAGGTATGGAAAAGATTCTTACATACTCGATACTTATACCACTTATTAGAAGAATGATATGCAACCTTAATAATAATAATAATAAACGTTCTTTACTGGAAAAAGATCTAAAAGACCATCGACCGAGGTCCTTCAGCCTGGTTACAAAAGTGAAATTATTGATAATTTAACAAATTATTTGGCAAATAAGTGAGCAACAATATTTTACAAAAAAAAACATTAGTAGATTTGAATCTATTTTTGTAGACTTTGAATAATTTCCCATATGGTATTCAGAGGATATTTTCTGTGTGGACTTGTATTCTCGGTCCTGTTAGTGCAAAATTCTCTCAAGATTTGTATATTCTCTTCTTTCTGCGAAAATTTTGTCGACAGATCGTTGAGGCGTTGTTCAATCGGTTTGATATTTCTTTTTTCGTACAGAAGTTTGTTGGAGGGGTTGAAGAGTTCATTCATTGGATGTCGCATTTTGGTGATGGCTCTGAGAGAGGTGGTTTCTGCGGTCTGGATAATTTTCTTGGTGTTTTTATTTGATGACAGGTACATTGGGTGGCAGTATTCCAAAAGTGGCCGACATATAGACTTATAGATATGTGCAGCTGTTTTTATGCTGATTCCTGAGTTTTTAAAGGTCAGACTGCGGAAATGCTTGCTTCTGGTGATGCATTTTTGCTTGTTGTTGAGAGCATTTGTTCTGAAGCTCAATTTGTGGTCTAGATTTACACCTAAATATTTTATGCAGTTTTTTGAGACGATATTCTTTCTTCCTATCTTTAATTTTGGAGAGTTCGGTGTAATCTTGTGATTGAAGATTATGAATTGCGACTTTTCTGGGTTTATTTCTAATCTCCAAGTATTGAACCACGTCACTGTGCTGTCCAATAGTTGCTGTAGACAGTATATAGTGTTCACCAACGACTTGTTGTGTGAAATAAGGGCTGTATCATCCGCAAAACTACAATACATATAGGTTTATATTGAAGAGGGGAGTAACTTCATTACAAATATCGTAACAGTACACCTTGCTGAGCAGAGTCGACAGGGGGGATCCTTGTGGAAGTCCTTGCTCGCTTGAGAAAATGGAAGACAGGTAGTTGTTTACGCGAATTTGTACAGTACGGCCCATTAGGTAGTTTCTTATTATCCAAATAAGATGTTCAGGACATCCCAACTCATTTAATTTGTAAAGCAGCCCTTTGTGCCAGATGCTATCAAAAGCCTTTCTGATGTCTAGAAATATTGCAGCACTGTGATTTCCTATCAGTTTATTTGTTTGAACGTTAGATGATATAATCGTGACTGGATGGATGGTGGAATTGTATGCAACCTTATATACCAAAATATCGGTATAACTCAAAAATTCGGAATTTGTGACTTATATAACAGAAATTTCCATTTAAATTAATAAAATTCGAAGTGTAATATTAGGAGAAGAAAAGTTCTGCTGAGTCAACATTGGTGGCATAAGATCGACAAGAAATATCGGAGCATGCCTGCCTTAAGAAACGGTCCTCGGTCCGTACTATTCAATATAAACATGTCGGGTATACCAGAAATGGGAAGCAAAAAAGCTCAATTTTCAGGCGATATGGCCATATCTATACTACTCCAGTCGAATGAAGAAATTGCAGAGAGATATGGACATATCAGAAAATTTCCGGAAATGTAGAATTAAAGTGAACGCGAACAAAACCCTAGGTGTAGTACTATTTGGATAGACAAGATCTATATATCTACGAAATAGAAAAGACGGCCGCGATCGCAAGGAGTAAGCAAGCGAAATATCTGGGGGTAAAATTCAACAAACAAATGGAGGAGAATAGAACAAGTCAAAGACGACTACATGGATAAGCTTATACCCACTCCTCAACAGAGGAAGCAAACTGTCATTGGAAAATAAGATCCGAATAATGAAAACAGTACTCTAACCCAGCATGAAAAAAGAACAAAGTAATCTAAACAGAGCAATCCGGACAGCATTGTGTTCCATGGTACTTCAGCCATAAACAGATCAAGGAAGAATTGAAAATTGAAACTATAGAGGAAATATATATATATATATATATATATATATATATATATATTCTTATGAAAATAGAGAGCTAAAATAATACAATAAATGTTGAAACATAGTACTTTAGCAGACAGAGAAAACGGTTCAAATGAAAGAACAGAGCAACGATCAAATAAAAAGGATACTTGAAATCCTGTCAGAAAGGCTGACAAAATAACGTATAAACAATATACACATTGAAACTAGAAAGCAGACAAACTAAGTGAAGTACTCCCCGTACTTGCCAAATTATCGGCCAAAAATCGATTGGAATATTCGAACATTTGGCAAGCACTCGGGATATTGTCGTAACTTCTGAATATTTTCCTCAGAATGATACATAAAATTTATTAGATACTAACAAGAAAAAGGGCCATCAATTCGCAATACACAATACCATATCCATTTGGATGACCTAGCTTCATTCTTCAAATGCCCAGACATAATCTGTAGTTCGTCCATGAATATCGAAAGAATCCAACATTCTTGCAACACGCTTTTTATGATTGTTGGGTTTCGTAGATGTCTCTATAATATGATGGATAACGTTAATAAGGGGCCTTTTCTTTCAGGTTAAAATCCATTAAAGCCCATAATTTACGCGTGGAGATTTTCATGAGAAATTTGGTATGATGTACTGTGAGGACACAAAAAACGATATTATTTCATGAAAACAATGATCAAATATGTAGGAGAGTTGCTGTCAAGTGGCAACTTTAGTTGCCACTGTGATGATTCATGTATAAATTATTCAAATTCAAATAAAACTGAGATATAAAAATTATTTTTTCTTGATCGAAATTGTAATACTTTTCATTGTATGGTATTGAATATTAATACTCAATTTCCATGAGAAATCTTGAAGCACTAATCAGGGTGGAGTGAAGCCTCGCATTTCTGGCATGAAAAATGGTACGCCTGCCACAGATCCTACGGCGGCGATACTCATACTGAACTTTTTGGATGAAATAATCTGTTCGATTTTTTCTGATTTATTCGAGAGTTGGTCTGGATTATAGGGAAGAACGAACTCCTGGTGTCATTGGAGAACTGCCAAAGAACTTCAGGATGAAAAAACACACTGACACTTGAAATCCGATAGAGGAATATTGTGACCAAGGCGATAATGTATACAGCCTTGTGTGCTGTATACATCAACTCTAGAACTTAGTTCTTTCAGCAAATCAACTGAGGTGAATAACTTATCAAATTAGAGTAGAGTATTATAAAGGCCCCTGACGCTTGGTGCGTTTAGATCGAGCTCTTTTCTGTGGAAAAGTTCCAGGTCCAGGTTCCTCTGTATGGTTCTCCCATATAGATACTATAACTCTACTGTCCCTATGGGATTTCCTCTTGAATGACCAGTCGTGATCATCATTCAACTTTGAATATCGCTTTTCCATCTGAAAGAGCCATATACAGGCAGGAAGATGATCAAGATGACCAACTTCTTCTTATATGTATGTGCACCAAAAGGCTCATCAGGGGAAGATATAGCTACAGAGGTTGAAATGTCCTCGTAATTCTCGATAAGATCAAGTATTTCATGGAGAACTAACCCAGTGCCATATCTTTCACGTTTATACCCGTCGGAATCTTCATAAACTGAGACATCTAAATATTGTCGAAATTGATGTATGTTCCCGTTGGCAACTTTAGTTGCCATCAAAGTTTGCACGTTTGCCAAAAATGAAATACTTAATGAAAATTTCACGGAAATATGTTGCTTTATTCATATCAAATATAATAAATGAAAAAAAATACATATATAATATCATTTATCAATCTGAATAATAACAAACTCTCATCGATGGACATTATGGTGAATTACTACAATAGATAACTCTGAATGAAACGTTATATGCACACTTACTGTATGACAATATATGATTGACTTCTGTGCTATATGAGGCAGGAGATATTATTTTAGTAAATCTAAGCAATAAAACACCTGCAACTAAGCGCATGCGCATAGTAGGCAGTCGAATGAGTGGTGGCAACTTAAGTTGCCAATGGGCTGTAATGGGTTATATATGAGGTATTATCCGGTATTATTATTATAATATTATCCTTTTTGTCATTGTTCTTCATTATGGCTTTCATTATGGATTTTTCATGTTATGCATTAATTCGTTGTTGTAATGTTGTTCCGGAAACCAATGATGGTTTCGCGAATTGATATTGAAGGATAAACATGTGATTGAGCAAACCTTAGTCATTAGTGGGACCAGCAAACATTCGATGGGGCATGAACGTTTGAATGACAAAAAAAAATTGTTCGTGTTGGATCCAACAAAATCGTTTAACGGAAGACTTATTGAGGAGAATGGAGGTAACAACAAAAATTCAGAGTGATTGAATTTTCTACCTATTTTCCCCAATTTCAATTGTTTTTCATCCAGTTTATATCATTTTTATAACGTTCACTTGTTTCCATATGTCCAATGCATGCGATTTATTGAAATTCAATACTCATCACCACAGACAGTTGAAATTTTTCGTAAAAGGATCGTTACCTAGAAACCTGATATAGTTACCTTTTAATGATCGGATGAACCGAAATAAATCTCCATATTAATTATGATTGATGCTCAAATCGGAGTACTGAAGACGGTTTGAAATTCATATGAATTTAACATAATGAGGACAGGCGTACTTCCATAGTTAGACATCCACAGAATACTCTAATGAAGAACAGTTAATTTAACTACTTCTTGATAATTAATTCATCATATTCTTCAACGAATAATTGTACAGAATGGGTTCGTTTATATTCTTCGATATTTGGAGTACCTAGTCCTAAGTAAATGCTCTTCTTATACAGGGTGTACCACGAATTTGACCGGTCAAAAAAGTTTCAAGAAGGGCTCGGAATAATAAACTATTATGGTATAATACCTTAAAAGTGGACATGAAATTGTCCTGTACAATACGTGTTGCGCCAAACGTTGTCGGCTGGAAACAGCTGGAAATTTTCGAATGTTGGTCAAGAAGGGTTTAGAATCATTTACTATCCCAGAAACTAAAGAGCGTAAGGGATCTGGTGGTGGGACTAATTGTGGCAATTGGCAATTAGATAAGCTAGCTGACCCGGCAAACTTTGTTTCGTCTTCGAGATGAATAAGGTTGTTTTTTTTAAGGAAATATATTAGGTGAAATACAAAAAAAAATACAAAAGTACAAAATATACAAAAAATTTAATTGCAGTGAAATAGGTATGTACAGGGTGATTGTTTATATATTACTCATTAGCTATCGCAGTTAATATTGGTCGTACACAAAAGTTCAAATGAGCAAATTTGCAGTATTCACTATATATTCAGTACTAAGAATTACATTAAAGCATAGTTAACCTAAAAATTCTATGTGAATTGTTGTTTTTCAAATGGCACAGTCTGTATTTTATTTACCTAATCGGTAGAGCTCTTTCTTCTGATTTCAAATATACATATATATATACTTTATTGAGGTTTTTTTCGGCAGTTTCTGAAAATTATAGGATTTTTTGTCTGAATCTAAGGCAGCTGTAGAACGCCACTCGAGAATGCTGTGATTTATTTATGTGGAAGTTCCATTCTATGGCCTCCTGATAGTCCCATTGGACACTTTTTTTTGGGGATATTTGAAATATAAAATGTATATGGCCCGTCCGCAAAATATTGAAGACATTAAATTCAGAATAGAAGAAGAAATTGACAACCATAAATGTTGAGGAAAATCCTCGAAAACTTTAAAAAAGATATCGTCTAGAAGTAAATGGGGGTCATTTGAATCCCTAATTGAACTTTCAGTTAATAAATAAATAATATAAATATCAGTTGTTTTTTTTATCCACGGTTACTTTGATATGAAAAAATCGCATCGTTCTCATGTGGCATTCCACAAATGTCTTAGATTTAGAAGAAAATATCTATATTTATAGAAAACTGCCAGTGATGATCTCAATAAGGTATATATATTTGAAATCAGAAGAAAGAGCTCTACCGCTGTTAACCGTAGCGACATCTGCTGGCATTATTCGCAAAAAGGAAAATAATCTCCTATTTTTTTTCATTTCATCAAATTTTTCAGAGTTTTAATGTATTTTATGTTAACCCCACCGTAGAACCCCAACAAAAAATCTTTCATAGTTCATCCGATCTTGAGTTATAAATGGTGTAACCAACAATATGGCCGACTTAGTTTTATATATAAAGATTCTAAAAGTAAACTCGACTGTAAAGTTGGTTCAGCATTTATGAATTTTCGAAAAAAATTTTGTTTTGCTGAGTTGTACTGGGTTTGATCTGCTTTGTGCCGTTAAAAATTTTCTTTTATTTCATACCGTATGGAATAAACGAACAATTTCTGTCAGAAAAAAAGGAAAAGTGCTGCGTTGACATTTTTTCAAATTCATAATTTTCTGGAAAATTTGAAGAATTCTCGTGAAAATATTCACGGCACGAGACAGCACAAATGTGCACAAAGTTTTCAATTCATTTGTGAGGGGAAAGTGCTGAGCTTTCTTTTTTTTTCAATCTCGATTTTTCGGGAATATAGACAGACTTCTGGATTCATTTTAATCCAATTTTCGAAACGTTCTGGGCTGGCTCATTTTTCCAAATAACTTGACAACTACTTGGCATTAGGAAAATATTCATCGACTTAAAGGAGCACAAACCTAGCACAATTGAGCAAGACAAAAGAAAATTTCGAAAATCCAGAAGTGCTAGGCCACCTTCACACAGATTTATATCCTTATAATTTCGTGACAAGGAAAATTGCTTAGAGAATTACCAATGTCCGCGCTTGCTAGGAAAATATCTATAGTGCAATATCAATTTAAAGAGCAGGTTGCAAATTGTGTCGCAGTATCTAATGAAGTATTTTATGAGAGATTTCATAAAATAATTATCTGAAAATGAGCAAATATGTAGGTCTTTTGTAATAAGCATCAAGAGAACAATCTGATGTGTCATAAAACGATCGCATAGAAAAAATTTCACACCACATTGAACAAACTCATGAGAAACCACCTCGCCGTCAATATTCGAAAAAGTCAAAAGAATTTCTAACGCGCGATAACAAGAGTCAGAGTCAACCCACTGAACACCCTCAGAATCTTAATCACGACCGAATTCATGAGATTCGAGAGAACCACCACGACAAGCACTTCGTGAAGTCATCGACGTCCGGGAACATCGTCGAGGGACGGTAGGAACGGATAATCCGTGAAGATATCTGGCAAGAAGCCGCGGTAGTACCAGCAGTACACCTGAGTACCGCTCATCCGAAGTCGCCTTCGACACCGGCACTCACAACTCTTGCGGAGTCTTAGTGGTGAGGTTGTAACGCGACTCGTGCTTTCGCTTACGTGCTTAACCTGTGGACATGACCTAACCGCGGGGGTTTTTTTCTCTTACTAGTGACAGGTGGATATTTTCATAGGAATTCGAGGTGAGTTTTCGATGGTGCGGGTGGTGAATGACGACAACAATCCAAAATAGAAGGAATTATCCAACAAATTTTGACTAAAAATGAAAATTTTTTACTATTTATATGGCAACTCATTGACCGATGGTACAAACAGCGTCTGTGGTGATCTGAAGTTTTTTTCTCGTTGAGTAATCTATACCATTTATTTTCGAATTCAAATGGCGAGACAGAATTTTGTCATGAATCCTTCATTCAGTGAGTACCACCAGCATCAGCAGGGATTGCAGAAATTCTTAATCTTATTTGAGAAACGAGAAGGCTGTATGAATGATGTTTTTTGAAGATTCCATATACCTATATTTTAGTGTCTAGACTGACGATAATTCCAGTAATAAGATGAAAATTGATACAAAATAATGATGATAATTGGATTTGATTCGATAATTATGTTTGTAAATGGTTCAAAGATGTTTCATTAAAACAAAAACTACTATTTATCTCTTCTTGAATTCAAATTATAAAATCGTAAACCAAAATTTTCTTCTACCTTCTTTCCAACTCGTTTTAGAAGTACCTGCAATATCTCCACCCTTTTCGACATAGTACATACTCAGTCGTGGTCTTATTCCACCTACATTATTCAATCATCATTCTGATGGAGAATTGTTTTGATATATTGAACGATATCACGAGAACTTGTGTATTCCACTAATGACAGTGGTTTCCATACCATCAAAGTTAAGGAAATAATGAAAATGCCCTAATGTCTCGTTAATTGTATAATTATATACCACACTGGACTTTTTGGTCCAGAATAGATATATCTGAAAAACTATATACCTTTTGTCAAATGAAAAATCCTGTATATAATTATACAGGGTGGTGAGTCTTATACTTAATTTTAACAATAGATTTTTGGGGTCGAAAGAAATACTTTTTTCGAATACCATCTTTTCCGGTTCAGCCTAGAAAAAAATCTTATAGTCATTTCAGACTTTCAGAATGAGCTAAATTTTTTCCGAAAATTAGATCACCGCCTCAACTTTCGAACAAATGTGGCAGAAATTTAATTCTGCGAATATATTGAATAGAGTTGCATTCAGCCAAAGTAACCAATTTCCTAAATTTTACTGATATAGATTTCTTCATATAACAAATTACTAGAAAAATGCACAGTTTTGAAGTAATAAAGTATCAAATTTACTTTTGAGTTGAGTAATTCGATTTTTTGTTATAATTAGGGGAGTAATTATGGAATGCAATAGTATTTAAGAGTGATATAGAATAAAATAAAACATATGCCTATAATTTTGTGTTCGTAAAATATTCACCACAATATTCACCTATATTCGAAAAATATTTCATTCGATAATAGTTATTTATAATTCTTCCAGAAGGCACTAATATTCTTCCACGAATTCGAAGTTAAAATGAATGAACGAATTTAAGAATAAAGGTGGGATTCACAAAACTTTGATTGTGCGATTAAAAAACCATACGTAAATCTAATCACTTGATTTGCAATTACAACGAATCTCAATGGCTTCAATCAACTTGACGGTGCAATCAAAGTTTGGTGAAACCCTCCCTGAGCCTTCTGTACGAGTATTATACGTTATTTTCTCTAGATCATTGAACTTTTAATGAAATCAAAGAAATATTTTAATAAATATAATTTAGTGATGTAATTTCAACGAATCTCGATAACTCTAATCAACTTGATGGTGCATTCAAAGTTTTGTGAAACGCGCCCTTAGCCTTCTGTACGAGTATTATACGTTATTTTCTCTAAATTATTCAGTTTTTATTGAAATTAAAGGAATATTTCCATGAATATCGTTTAGTGATTTTTTCATTGAAAAATAGAACTGTTTTCTCTCTCATGAATTCGGCAGATAATAAATAAATTCGTGGCAGCAGGCCAACATGTAATCAATAAATATTACCAGAATGTGCTACAATGAAATATTCCAACACGATTTTGTTCTACAAGATGTGACAGAATGAACGGAAATATTTTCGAAAATTATATGTTTTAATGGATTTTCAATAACCTGTATATTTTCAACCGAGCCAAATTGGAAAAAATGGTATACGAAAGAAGTGTTTTTTTACCCCAAGCATCTCCCGTTGTAATATCTGTAAAAGTCAAATACCCACCCTATATATTCTAATAGCGTTTTAGAGAGATTTTCAAAAATATATGGTGTAGGGGTCTGTAGTTGCCCTTTTCTAAGTTCAAATGTAGACAGTACTGGCTCTTCAATTATAGTTATTAAAATATATAATAATATAAGGGGTATTCCATTGAAAAAAACTTTCAGTGAACAAACTGTATGTTATAATTCTCAAAGTTATGAAGAAAAAGATGAAATTAAGATGAATACGAATAACTTACATTCAAAAAAAATTTTCTTAGTTTTTCATATAAAGGGATAGGACCTCTTAAGTGAATCACTTACTACATTATTTCGACCACTCAACCGCTTGTTTCAACATCCGATTAAAAAATATTACATAATGTTAATTTCATAAATGTATTTCATAACTCTTCGAAGGAATACCATTCCAAAGAAAAATCGATTGGCACATTGTCGTGGAAATTTGAGAAGTAATGCACGGATTATTTTTCTCGGGCTCTCTCTAGCTTTCTGACTTAAAAGAAAAAGGTTGATGGTGGAGAAGATATTACCAGATAACTTTCCATGCGCAACTTCTATAGTTCTACTTAGGACATTCAGCCCTCCAGTGATGAAGTGTTCATTAGACCCTAATGAAAAGTTTCACGGTTTTCCTGTTTTATCTTGATTTCGAACTACTTCAGCATCGTCCGAGATCAATCGAGATAATATTCCAATTCAATCGGACAGTAAAATATTCTTCATTGCATTTACGTTGAATTCAGCTGATGAGGTTCAATTATCTTGGGAGATCTCTTCAACTTCACGGACTTGAATTTCAGAATACGCCCAATTATGAGTTCTAATAAGAACTCACGTGACCGTGACACCGAGAGGCATTTAGGCTTTCCTTAATAATCAGTCAATCTAAACGTTGAGGTAGGATTGTAACGATCATGAAAATTCATATTCTTTTTCGGGTCAGACTGATATTTCGTAACATTTCGGATTCTGTATCTCATATCTAACGGGATAAATCCTATTGGTATTCATATTATGTTGGAAAAGCAGCTGACTTTAACGGTAATCAATGGTAATGTTACCGCCGCCACCTTGTAAGAACTCATAATTTATGGAAGAATTTCTAAGAACGAAATAGTTAATTACATTTTAATTCTAAAATCCCATTGTTACGCTTCATTGTCGGAATTTTTTGTTAGATCGCACTTCTGACCTACTAAATGGAAGTTTGATGATAGACAACTGAACGAATTTGCGAAGATTTCATTTCGAGGTCCGTGCGATTATAAAGAATTGAATATTTCAAAATTCAATTTACTGACACTTTTGAACAATTACGACTCTAATTTGTTTCATTGAAATTCTTAATGAGCTGTTGCTCCATTTCTTTTTTTCGGTAAATACATAAATGGGTATGTCGTTAAATGACGAAAATCTCAAGGTTAATTCATCAACTATAGCTATTTTAACCACTACTAGGTAATTAGTGACGACATTCTAGAATGCACAAGAGTTGAGTCCTACAAAATCATTACCAGAGAATCTTCAGAACTATATCCAAGTTTTTCACACATGACGATCTTGTATTTGATACTTGCTGCTAGAGGAAAAAGTATCAAATATAAGATCGTTAATCTGGATGAGAATTCAAACCAAAAGAATTACGAATTGAGTAAGAAGAAATCCGTTCAAATAATATTCAACGATTCTTTATATTCAGACGTAAGGTTTACGAAGTCGAAACCTCATGGACTTCTTTAAGTCTAGCGGGGAACAACAGGAATTCCATTTGTACGAACCCAGTCATAAAAAATTATGACTGGAGATATTTTATCGTAAGTACCATCAATTTCCAACCGGTCGTGAAATATCTACTTTACGTCTTTTCTCTGTACGGGTGCACAACATAACTGATGTTGAATTATGGGCGGAATCCCATTTGGTAAGGAAATTAGGACCCGGAGCAAGAAATAAAGACATTTTTGTCCACTTAAATGAACCTGAGAAACTGTTATTCTTCATTTACACCCAAGAATAAAAACGTATAACAATAAAAAAAATTTTCGGATCTTCTAAAATAATGAGCATATTCTGAATTACTTTCCATGAAGTTTTGGAGACCAGAATTTTTGCCAACCCTGCCCAATTTGTTCGCTTTCAATTTTCGTGGCTTTCAAGTTTTTTCACTGTTTTTTATTCTCCCTGGAATTTTCGTCAATTTCGGTCTCCACTTTATATTGTATTTGAGTTTTTAATTTTCTTATATTCCATAGTACATCTTTCGCTTCTTCGGCTGGAATGCCTTGAATTCTTTCTGAGTCTTTTCATTTGTAGGTATAGTATACATTTCTCAACGTTGGTACCTATTACTGTACATGCTTTGTAAAATGTCATCAGATCTCAGCGAGCACTGTGTCTTCTCATTATATTTCTTCATATTCAGATTATAGGCTTTATTTATAATGCCTGGCTTTTCCATACTTTCATTGATAATAACCTATCATGACTCTCCAATTTTTTTAGGATCTTGAATGTGTGACAATGTGCATATGAACAAATATTGGTGTAACAGCGGTTTCGAAATTGTTGATATTGGAGTTTGGAGCTTCATTACTGATATACATCGTGAGATTATACAAGGTCACCATTGATTTGGCTTGAATAGAACACAATGAATAAAAGAGTTATCCTCATTGTACACGTCCCTAACCTTTAGAGGATGCACCTTTCAACGTTCACCTATGCTCTGTTAATCAATAATTGTTATTATCTATTACCCAATATTCATATGTCTCGGGTAAAATTACATTAAGATGTGATCTATGGAAAGCAAAAAGCTACAATTTTCCTCTGGGAGGCAATTTTGCGAATTGGATTTATCGACATTGAAATGGTATATAGCTTTTGAAATACCTCATTTAATAATATATTCAAATGTATCAAAGAGAAGTACCGCGTATAATTCAAAACTCTGATCGAAGAACCTTCATTTAATAATTAAACTTCGTTTCACACTTTGTCTGTGGTCGAAAAGAGTTATTATTATTATTAGTTCTACTTTGTTTCACTACAAATTGAATGATTTCGACGTTGAATCTTGCATCATTATGGATATACTCTTGAAAAAGTTCAAAATTTCATATTAAACTTGCAACCTTTCGTTCTTAATTTTGGTAAGAGAAATTCGAATTATTTTGGTATTTCAGTATATTTTCTGCCACATATAAACCTTTTTGTTTTTCGATTTGTTGTTTTCAGATAAAAAATGTTTTTATGTATCCTACTTCTTTTCATGAATCGTTCCATAAAGTGGCATCTACATAATGAGTCAGTAATGCTCGATAGATAACTTTTGAAAATTTTGTTCTAGGGGAATTGTTCATATTTTGAAGAAATCGACAGTACTCAGAGCATAAGTTTGAATTATTTTTGACTCTACAGTTGTTCCGAAAGTAGTGAAATACGATAGCACCCTGGTCTTTCAAATAAGAATTTCCAATTTCAATGGATTTATTGACATTTTTCAGGGGTCATTGAAAAAAATGCAGTGTTTTTCGGATCACCTATTTCGTCAAAAATCAATATAAAATAATTTCGGACGGTTTTCAAGATATCATTTCTTGTTTAAACCATTATAACCATGCAATTTGTCGAAAAAAGAGACCTACGTCAAAAATAACCCACTTTCGGACCCGCCTGTAGAGTAAGAAAAGAAAAAAGCTTAGGCTGTGAGAACAGTCGATTCCGTCAAAATTTGAATCATTCTTCTAGCATAAAACTTACAAGTATCGGTCACTATTGACTCATCCTGTATACGCCAAAATGAGAGTTTCCTGAATCACTTTTATAATTTTTCAATCTGAATTTCGTGATGTTATGGAAAATCGTGATGCAGAAGAAAATTTGTATTTCTTGTGCAACAAAAATAGATGGAATATTCTGATGTTTCATGTCCCTTTTTCTTCTCTATATTTTTCGCCCTCAATTACTTGACCTACAAGAATATGGTTCCGGAATGTTCTGACAACCATAACTGGGAGCCGATTGATAGTGACCCATATTCGACAGGTGAACAGAAACAATTCGAAAACTCCGAAGAATGTCTAACGTAAATGAAGGTGAGTGAGTGCGCCAAGAACTCTCTAGCGTTCCATCTCGACAGTACTGTTGTCTATTGTTTTATTCATAATCGAATAACATTCGAGAACGTGTTCAAGCTAGAGGAATCTCGCCGTAATCGAGAAGAAAATTAGTTCGAGCATACACATAACCTGCTTTACCAACATATTCGTCGACTGGCCCACTTCACCAGATTCGGGAGAAATGAATCATCTCATCATGAATGAACGGATCGAGTTCTGGGAAATGAAGAAGTAACGAAGTGGACATGAGAAAAACATATATCAGTGGCGTAGGTATAATTTGGGTGCAGGACAAAATTATAAGGTTTGTTCTAGCATTTTACGAACCGTCTCAGACCAATATTCCTACTCATATGTGCGCATGTCCAGTGTGAATTATGGTCACAGACTGAGTTGCAGCAACTTCCATTAAATTTAAAGTTCTCTTAATCCTCCTTTAAATGGAGTATTCATGGCTACCGTCTATGGATACTCCGTTTAAAAGAAAATTAAGGGAGCATTCAATTTTAATAGACGTTCCTGCAACTCAGGGTTAGTTTGGTAATTTGCTTGAACGCTAAATCATGTGACAGTTGTCATAACCCCCAAAACACTAGATTGGACCCTTACCTAATTAGGTGAGGCCTCTGATACGTTTAAATTACTTAACAACATCATCACCTAACCCTTTTCTCCACTTCTAGTTCATGTGGTGGCAAGTCTGAAATGTAGACATTATAGTGCTCCGTTAGGTTGATTATTTCATTAAGTCATAGCTATAGTAAATTTTGTACTCCCCGGGAAGTTTGGAAACTATATCATCATTAATTTTTCAACATCTCTAATGAGAGGCGCGAGTATTGCACTGTCTTTCATCCCTTCATAATTTTCATCGACTAAGTAGTCGATGGAACATTAATAAGATTGTTGTTTGAAATCATATTCTGCCGCAATTCAATTTTCAAGTAAACATGTGAGAAACGACACATTGATTGCTATAGAATATAGCTCTTCTAACATTGAATATGACCACAGAATGTCAGTATTCCATCGCTTGATATATAATATTTTTAATACAAGAATTTATATAGGTAATAATTTATATAGGTATAAATTTCAAGCAAGTATTAACCCATGGAATAGATGACACACCTGTTTAGGTTACAACAAAGAGACGTTAGATCAGTGGATATAGCTTTCATAATAACCAAACTTCCAACTGTGTCTGACAGAAAGTCGATTTTCACCAGATTTTTAATAAACAGTGTGATCAAACTAAAAACCTTGCAAACTTTTGGGTACTTACCTACTATACATCACCAAAGTACCTTTATGGCAATTTCAACACGATTTTTCAAGAACGGCAAGAGTAAAACGTCTGTATGGATATCGCGAATTATCTAATTGCGTCGTCTCTCCCGCCGCGACATGTCTCCTTGTTTTACCCTATTGGTCATAATGAAAAAAATAGAACATGAGATTGAAACTTCGTATTCGTAGAAAATTTGCCACATCAATGAAAACATATATATTCAGAAAATCATTTCATTCCATGAAACCATTCACGAGATATATAGGAAAATAACAATCAGAAAAAAATAACTAATCAGAAAAAATGGAAGAGGCAAAAAGTGTTTCCTTTGACCTCAGGATTCTCCCGTTAAAATATAGGTACAAATCGAAGACTCACCCTGTTACAAGAATTGTTCGTTTCGTATATTAGATAGATAGATAGATAGATTAGATTAGATAGGTAGATTAAAGACAGTGGAACTTTTTCACGGCAGACATGACACATCAGTATCACGTGATGAAATCATGTATTGTGATTAAGTCGAGCAAAGCTTACAAGTGTGAATAAAATAAACTATATAAAGCATACAAGGTTTATTCGTATACAAAGTAAGCAAAAAGATCAGAGAAGTGTTCCCTCCAAAGTATTGTGATTTTGGATGCAATAAACGCACAACCTCAAACACTGTAGTACATTGGTAATTGAAGAAAATCAAGACAAAAAATGTACGCACGCCTCTGGTCCGAATGAAGCTCGCTCTACGTTCGGTTGAGTTGCCGCAGGTATCGCCGAGCTGGGCAACTTGCCGATCAAATTCGGCCGGGACCCGTTAAGAGTCAACGAACGTGCTGGTTAACGTGCTCGCGGCCAGGGCCACCGATCGGAATACAAATCGAAGGCAGATCCGAGTCAAGTGGAAGTATTTCGTGAATTATAAATGCGAAATGCATCCTTGCCCTCCGTAACCTGATTCTGCGATGACCGCATATTTTAGACGGTCTTCTTCCGTCTTTCAACAGGTGCTTCAAGAAGTATTCAACACCTCCGAGTGGTTTGAAGAATTTTGATAATAAACTTCACACAGAAGTAGCCCCCGCACTGGACACATGGTCATGTGTTTTTCAATAATCCATTTTTATTTATTTGAAGAAAAAATGGAGTTTCCACTTCGAAGAACTCTTCAAATTGAATATGAGTGAACCTCCTTATCAATAGGTAAACTCAAGCTCATGATAGAATCGGAATGTCTCTTGGAGACATTGTGATATTTTTGTCATATACGTCATTTTGACTCTTATTTAATGTTTGGAATGTTTGTTATTTTGTGAATTTCAGTACTCCATTTTTATTTTCGGAATTCTTGTCATTTGCTAACTTTTCAGGAACTTTAAATTTGTTTCACTAATGAAAATTCGCCATAAAGCGACTGCAGAAAATCTAAAGGTCAAACAAGTTTCTATTAATGTTAGCAATTGTTCTAGTTGTAGGATTAATGTTAATGTTCATAAGTAATGATTTTTGAATTTCGTTATAATAATTCCGAAAATAAGTATTATAATTTTATTCAATTCCATCATAAGAAAATGTAGAGATGAAAATATTTTCAAACAATCATTTTTAACGCTGTTGTCTGTCGTCTGTCATTGAAAGTGTCACTTTTAATGGCAGTTGAACAAAAAGTCATTTCATTCGCGTATTTCATCATAAACTCAACTCGCATAAATGGCGCTAATCAAAAAAGTTTATGGATCGTTCTGACAATACCTGATCGCTTTTCAAACCAATCAGTCATTGAAATAGTTTAATTGCATCGTTGACACAGATCGATCCGGACGGACTATGAATAGTTTCCGGTCTGCCGAAGAATGAACTTTTACTAGCCCATCATCGCCAATAATGCAGTGCGAAGAATACCTGGTGGCTGATGAAGTGGATCACTCCGATTTCCGATTGAAAGTTTTTATGACGACACGTTGAACATAAAAGAAGACGCCATGTGAAAATAATTTAACGTCAAACAGGACCTCATGCTTCAATCTTCTTTCTAGAATTGAAAATAAATTTTTTCAGAGTAATAATTTTTCGGTGAATTGGAGCAATGATCCGAGGTGTTCCGCGAAAAATTTCGAGATTTTTTGATAAGAAAAGAAAGATAATAAAAAAACTGGAATAATGGAACTTAAGAATGATCGCACCTTGATGAAACTACAATTCTATAAAACAGCTATGACATGTTTTTGACTACATGAGAAATGAGTATCTATGAGAGTTTATTGGGCTATATCCCTCCTATGAAATTGCATACAGTTTTGAAAGGACCCCGCACACTCACTTAGGAAATGCGGGCCCGGTGAATTTTCCCCATTTTTACATATTATGTTTATACCAACCTTAGGAACAATATATGAGATTTTCACGAAATTCTTACATCCAGTTTGTACTATAGGGCGTTTCAAAATTGCAGCGCCGAAAAAAGTATTTTTAGATTCTTATGAAAATTCTTCTAATTTTCAGAATTTTATCATCATACCTTGGGTTCTGAATAACAAGAGATCACAGATTTCCAAACACCTCCCACTTCATTAAGTTTCGTTATACAAGCTGTTTCATGAAGCTGTATAAGTAACTGAATGTAACTTTGTTAGTGACTTTTGGACCACCCTGAGTTTTTCAAAATATGATACCAAGAAGTATATCATTCTCTGTGGAGAGTTTCATCAATGTACAAAAAACGGTTGCAAAATGATTGGGGTTTTAATTCGGATTTCATACAATTGTAACTTATCTGTAGCTAACATTGCTGACAAGTAATATAGGTTTTGGTTCAGTATAAATATTAGGATAGGTATTGATAATCGGTCCAAAGGTGTTTTTATCAAGGAATGTAGAGGGTGATTCACTTATATTGATCACCCCAATTTCCTCTTAAACATCCAAATATGTTTTCATTCTGTGAATGGCGTTTTAAAGCAGTCAATGTTGTTTTGGAATGCGCGTAAAAATCTGCGGGAAAAATAAAAACACCAGGCGTCAAAATTTCTTCTTTCCAGAAACATGTCTTGTTTTATCGTGTCAAATACCATTTTTTTCCATTTCTAACCGTCAGCGATCTGCAACGTGTTCTATGTTAATTCTATTCCATTGATTTTTTTCTGTGTTGTGATAGTATGCGTTTATTTGGAGACAAATATATGATTTTGTGTCTTGAATTCAAGAAAGCTAGTTTTCAAGAAAAGACGAAATATGTGGCTACAGCCACATGCCACAACGGTGCTATTGTGAAGCGATATTCAGAACAAGAATTCGGAAATGAATAGATAGGAATCAATCTACCTAACGCCCATGGATTACTTTCTGAGGCGTAAATTGAAAAATATGGTATACCAAACTGATTCTAATAACTTGGACCATTCGAAAATGAAGATAAGAAACGCATGTGCCCAAGTGGACCCTTATATTTTGACCAAAGTAACTTATAATGAAAAAGTGAAATGATATACTTTATGTATTTTCGCGAAATTTCCGGGTTGTTCTATAGGGCAACACAGAAAAAAATTATGTAATAGAATAGAATTAACATAAAACACGCTGCAGATCGCCGACGGTTAGGAACGGAAAAAAAATAGTATTCAGAAAAATAATTCAGAATATAATCATCTTTCAAATGGCATGATAAAAAAGGTATGTTTCTGTAAACAACATTTTGATAGCGCCGCGGCGCCCGGCGTCTTTATTTCTTTCGCAGATTTTTACGCGCATTCCGAAACAACATTGACTTGTTCAAAATGTCATTCACAGAATGAAAAAATATTTGGACGTTTTAGAGATAATTGGGGTTACCAGGATAAGTGAATCACCCTAGCGAATTGAGGAGATTAGTGACACCGAATTATGTCCATCCTGTACATTCCTAAATAAAAACACTTTTGGACCGACTGTCAATACCTATCCCAATATTTATACTGAACGAAAACCTATATTACTTGTCAGCAATGATAACAACAGATAAGTTTTGAATTAAAATTGTATGAAATCCGAATTAAAACCCCAATCATTTTGCAACCGTTTTTTGTACATTGATGAAACTCTCCACAAAGAATGATACACTTCTTGGTATCATATTTTGAAAAACTCAGGGTGGTCCAAAAGTCACTAACAAAGTTACATTCAGTTACTTATACAGGTTCATGAAACAGCCTGTATAGCGAAACTTGTGGGAGGAGTTTGGATATCTGTGGTCTCTTGTTATTCAGAAACCAAGGTATAATGATAAAATTCTGAAAATCAGAAGAATTATCATCAGAATTTAAAAATGTAAGAATTTCGTGAGAATCTGATATATTGTTCCTAAGGTTGGTATAAGCATAATATTTAAAAATGGGGAATATTCACAGGGCCCGCATTTCCTAAGTAAGTGTGCGGGGTCCTTTGCAGGGTATATTGGAGTTTGAACGGGCAACATCTGCCAAAATATAATTCCAAAGAATTTTGAGTTAATCAAATCTGAATTTTGGAGTTGATTGAAAAAAATAAGAACGTCAGGATTATATGGTATTTCGCAGGAATCGTATCACTAGAAAAATTAGAAAAAACCCGCTCGAAACCTCATTATCTCAGCCAGAACCTGCTAAATTTTTCGGCTTTATCAACAGCAACAATAATCGAAATTCAGCTATGAAAAAATTCGAGTTTTCTGATTTGCTCCCGAAAATGGAGTTTCATTAAGGTTATTGATGAAATGCGTAGTGTTTCTAAGTTGTCATTTCGCCATTCCTAGACGATTTCATGGATTGAAATTAATTGTCAAATAGGACACTACAGGTGGGTTTCATAAATTTTAGTTGATCGCCCGATCAAGCACTGTGAAGTTGATCGGATCCTCCGAGATTCGTTGGAATTTCAAATCAAAAGATTCCATTTGTTCGAATTAAAGTATGCTTTTCTGATAGCTCAAACAAAATTCTGTGAAACCCACCTGTAGTCTTCAGTTATGACGTTTACTGATGCGAATCGACCATCGATGCGGCAATATATAAGCTGAAGTGGAAAGAAATCCATTATTTTCACGTGAAAAACAAGGCTTTAATTACTATAGTTAAAATAATCCGATTTAGGCCAAATATGTGCCGTTTAGTTTTATAACTTGTTTCATTTTGAAGGTAATACTTCCCCTCTCGTAGAAGCCCACGTCTATCAAAAGAGTTAGTTTCAACAGCAAAATTGAACAGGAGAGATGGTAATCACCTGTTGCCAGGTCCGGATGCATAAAAACCTTCTAACTAAGCTCCCGCGGAGCTTCTGGCAAGTCACTATCGCTTTTTGTATCCTGGCGTTGTCCTGATTGAACACAATTTCTCTCCTATTGACCAAAGCTGACCGCTTATTGGCAATTAGTGCACTGCATTTAGGTCGAAATAGGCCTAAACTTCGGACCAATTCATACAAAAGCAAATGAAGGTGTTTCGGGTAGGTATCGGTGTCCCAAAAGTCCCCTAGGCGGGAGTAACCGCATAACATTTGGCAACGGTGTAAAGGTCTAAAATTCTGCAACAATGTGAATGGTCGTGAATATCTCGGCCCCTATCAAATTTGCGACAAAAATACATCAGAGCAAAAAGAAAGCTGATAAAATTTCCTAGAAGAAAGGTCTCGGGTCGTTTTATGATATAACCAACGGTTTCGTCACAATCTTGCCCTCAATTTGAACGTATGTGATATTCTGAATAATTGAGGTACTCTATTCCACACCACCTTTGAGGATGACTACAGTTTTTTGGAAAGGTGTGCGAACGCTAATTTTCTTCTCCTTCGTGCTCACAGCTCTAATCAAGCAAAAATACCGGTATTTATTGATACGGCAACGAGGCTGACGAGGAGAAAGAGACAATAGCAAAAAAGGACAAGCGTAAAATAATTTGTTATGTTTCAACCCTCATTTTCAAAGAAAATATTATAGCACTTGCCTAAAAAAGAGGAGATGGGCAAAATCTGTTAAAAAACCGTGTAACGTTTGACACAGATATAGGTGCAGCTAAAGCTAAATATCATCAAACTTGTTTCAACAAATTCAACTTGCCAGTCTTCGAGAAAATGAAGGTTGGTCATCCTGCGTATAAAAATGTCCTCAACGCAATGAAGGACATTTTTACTTTCATTGAAACCATGAAGGCTGTCAGTTTAAATTGACTCGATTGAAAGCAGTACTGGCAGAATACATACCTGATTACAAGACAATTAAGAGAAAACTCGAAGAGAAGTGAGAAGTATGGAGACCGTATTGTTATCACCTCTAAGGAAAACAGGATATCTTGAATCAAGCTTGGTACAATGGAAAGATTCTGAGGCAGAATTATCGGTACTTCTGCAGAAATTTTGCGCCAGGATATACGAACTGAAATTTGCGAAACTAGTTTCTATCCATCAAGCGGCACAACATCTGCTCTGTTCAATAAAGGAAATACTGCAGCTTTGA
This sequence comes from Hippodamia convergens, assembly GCA_038502775.1. Classification (NCBI taxonomy): domain Eukaryota; kingdom Metazoa; phylum Arthropoda; class Insecta; order Coleoptera; family Coccinellidae; genus Hippodamia; species Hippodamia convergens. Next base: position 9,383,701 of record CM076610.1, on the reverse strand, counting down.
AAATGGTTGAGGAACGGCAGGACTTGAAAAAAGCAGCTGTAATTTTCAACAAAAAAAAATACTGCACATAACCTTCAAGCGGAATGAAGTATTCCCTCTCAATCTATGTTGCCCCTATTAAAGAACCCTCCATCAAAAACTACCGGTAAAGCTGTTAGCAGAAGCAGACCAACTCTTGACGCAGCACAACAACATCTGTGAACATCTGTTTCGGGTGTACTATCAAGCACAACAATGGCTTGGTAACAATTTGAATACTGAGGAGTGGAGATGGATGTTAAAAGACAATATATTGTTCTCAAAAACGACATCCCAACTTCCTTCGCCTGATTGTCTTTTAAAAATGATATTTTGTGGACCAATGTGTAGCTGTCAGAGTTTGGGACTTCGTTGCTCACCGGTTTGTGGTAATTGCCATGGAAAATCCTGCCTGAATGCAGAACCATTTGAAGATTCCTCAGAAAATAAAATGTGACCGATGCAGGAATCCAAAAGTCTGAGATTGACTCCATGAAGGAGAAGACGAAGGAGTAGAAAATTAGCGTACGAACACCTTTCCAAAAAACAAAGAAGTCGTGGATTAGGCCTATTAGGGGATACCACTTTGAAAAAAACGCGCCCTGTAGTCATCCTCAAAGGTGGTGTGGAATAGAGTACCTCCATTATCCAGAATATCACATACGTTCAAATTGGAGGCAAGATTGTGACGAAACCGTTGGTTATATCAAAAAACAATCCGAGACCTTTTTTCTAAGAAATTCTATCAGCTTTCTTCTTGCTCTGATGTACTTTTGTCGTCAGTTCGATAGGGGCAGAGATATTCACGAAAGTTCACCTTGGGGCAGGATTTTAGCCCATTACAGCGTTGCCAAATGTTATGCGGTCACTCTTGCCTAGGGTACTCTTGGGACATCATTTGGGACACCGAGACCCAACCGAAAAACCTTCATTCGCTTTTGTATGAATTGGTCCGAAGCAAAAGTCTAACTTCAGTGGACTAAATTGCTTCCTTCAGACGATCCAATTGTTGACAGTTAAGTTCCTAGTCAACAGTTGTGCCGTAGGGGAGCAGCTCATAGTAGATAACTCCTTGCCAATTTCACCAAAGACACAGCATAACCTTCCTGGCCATCAATCCTAGCTTGGCCACTGTTTCCGCCGACTCACCAAGTTTTGACCACAACCGTTTTCGCTTGACCTTGTCGTAAGTGATCCATTTTTCATTTCCAGTCACAAACCGCTTCAAAAATGAATCGACCCAGCCGAGATTCGTGCATGGAAATTCGGTCCATGAGGTTCTTTTTTGGAGTTAACTCGTGTGGTACCTTTACATCGAGCTTCTTCTTACTTAAGAAGCTTGGCTTACATTTGAGCCTTTAACGAAGAAAAACTTGAAAATAAAACGTAATTATCCTTTGTTAGTGTTCATCTTTGACGCGCGCTCGAACTAAACGGACTCAACTAATCACAAAACTCTCAAAAAAGAACTATTATCTTTCAAACACCATCTAATGGAACCCGATATAGAACGCGAGATACAGAACTGAAGCATCAATTCACAAAATAATGGATCTACTAATGAGTAGATAATAGTAGTAAGTAATAGTGGTAAGTATTCTTACTACTACTAGATACCATATCAGGTGATAAAAGATCCAAGAAACGAGAGAATTGAATGGAGATAACTGGATGACTGAATATTCGTGGATCAAGAGCAAAGTAATAATTCACCAGATTCCCATGTTTGCATGTGACAGTAAAGCCGAAAATTCAAGAAACGGACAGTAGTGCAAAAATGAAACTCATTTCGTGGGTTTCACAAAACTGCAATCAAAAAACCTTACATAAATTCGAAGCAATCGAATCATTTGATTTGAAATTTCGGTGGCTCTGATCAACTTCACAGTTCTTAATCGAACAATCAGAGTTTTATGATAGCCACCTATGTATAGAAATTATCAAAGTTGCAAAACTTTCTAATAAAATTCGCACCATGCTAAATGTAATAGGGTGGTTGAGCAAATCAAGAATATTCCAAAGAAGGGCTCATGTTGTGAACAGAAAATGAACCAAGATAAGATCGCAAAAGACCAGATGACACAAATAAACCGCAAAAAAAAAACAAAAAGCAGTCTCGAAATAAGGCTTAAACTTTTGCGTTTCGCGTTTCAAGTCGAAATCCTGGTGAATCTTATGGAATCTAGCTATATAAATTAATATATTCCAGTCTTTTCGAAATTCTGATATATTTTCTTGAATCCGATCTGAAATTGAGTAATCAACAGATAATGAGATTTCGACCACATTCATCACCGTTGGTATAAAAGTTATCGCTCCTATACAACAAGAACAAGAAATAAGTACTATTCGAAAACCTGAGTTTTTCCTCGTCACATCCTAATCACTTCGTCTGCTGACAATCTGTCACGTCGCATTGTTTCGCGAGATCAATACAACTTCCCATCCTCTACATCTGTTTCGTCGGAGAAGATACAGTTTCGATACCGTACAATAACTGTTCGAAGTCTTTATGGTCACACCGCTGCCTTATATCTGGAACCTGTTTCAATAACTCACCTTTCCATAGACTTAAACAAGAAATATGTGACACAGTTTGGGAAAGAGCAATTTTGATTAATCGAAAACATGGTTATGCGAGGGAATGGAAGACGTTATTATTAAATTCATATTACTATATAAGATGATCTCGTTACAAAAGCATTTCCGGAATTCTAATTTATGAAAGAAAGGCAAGTAAAGATAAATCGTTAATCTACTATTCATCCAGTAAATTCCGAATTATACAATTGTTTTCAGATATTTTCGAAATTAAAAAAGTTCGGCTCATTTATGGAATCGATGAAATATCGAAATTTAGTGATATCTTGAGAACAAATTATGATATTTTGAAATGGTTTCCACCAAAGTCCAGAACTCCTTTCAACGTTCCTAATTATCTAGTCTAGAAGTACAGTACCACAGAAATAGCAAAAATCAAGAAATTTGGGATACGCTGTACTTGTAATCTGCAATTAATTTCTGAAATAACAAATTCAGGCAGGTCGAGTAAATGGAAACAGTCATTCATTTTCCGTTTCCATACGAATGTGCGTTTGCAATTCATGAGAATAAACGTTGAAGCGTAAAGCATACAAATAAAAGGTTATTGTTGAAAGAAACCGTAAGACGGAAAATACGCATGTTGATAACAAAGATCGATGGTATAAACAGTTGTGTAAGAGCGGGGTATCGATCAATGATGCTCCAGATATCTTGAAATGATTGATACCTCATGAAGCAGACCGGCGAATATCTCGTGAAGTATTTATTACATCCTGAATTATTCCATTGAAAAAAAGCTGCCTTTGAAATGCAGTTCCGGTGATCATCTCATGGGCTTCAAGAATCGGAAAGACTCCTAATTTTACTCTAAATTCTGTTTTTTAACTCAATATATTGCCTTTATCTATACAGGGTGAGTCTTCGACTTATAATCGGTAGATTCCATAGGTCCAAAGAAACACTTTTCGCCTTTTTTTCATATTTGTCGATTCAGCTCGGTTGAAAAGATACAGGTTGTCGAAAATCCATAAAAAATATAATCTCGTGAATTATTACTTCGAATGAAATGATTTTCGGAATATAGCTCTCCACTCATGTGGTGAATCTTCTACGAACACAAAATTCCACCCACATGTTCAATTTTTTCATTATGACCATCACATTCCATGATTATACCAGAAATTCAGAAGACCCAACTCTTAAAAGTAAGTTGAATGCTTTTAAATGAATATTGTGTATGACCATTTTGTAAAATGAAATTTTTGTATGTGAAATCTCGTGAAATGAAAATTTCTTGAGAAATCAATCATTTAAAAAATCTATATTAGACAAATATCAAAAAACGTACTTGGGCTAAATGTAACTAGGATCAAAAGATTAACGGTATTGAATTTTTTCCACATTTTTTTGAAGGTTTAGGCGGTAGATCTCATGTTCGGAAAAAAAAATTGGCAGTTTCCATGGGTGGCATAGCTCATTCTGAAAGTTTCAAATGGCTAACGTGTCTTTTTATTTAGGCTGAATCGGAAGAAATGGTAGGTACTTATACGAAAAATGTATCTCATTTGACCTCAAGAATCTCGTGTTAAAATTATACAGAGTGAGCCAAAAATGTGTACCGATCTATTTGGGGATGATATTACAGGGTATCCCAAATTGCTTGATTTTGACTCTTTTAGGTACTTCTGGACTAGATAGGTAAAATCTTCGAAGGGTCTCCTGGGCTCGATTTTCGTGAAAACACCATTCGTGAAAACGGTTTCACGATATCTTCATTTGTTTTTTAATTTTGATATAGGTATCATCGATTTTGAAAATGTGCCATAACTTTTTCATTTACGAAGGTATCTGAAAACAATCGAAACTTTCTTGAAGCGCTTTTTCTCCGGAAATAAGAAATGCGCACGCATTTTGTCTTCATTTCATATCATAAAAAAATTGAATGTCTTATTCCCAGTGATAAAGTGCTTGTTGAGTTTTCATCTTTTTCAGATATTTTCGAAAATGAAAGAATTATGGCACATTTTCGAAATCGAAAAAATATCAAAATTTTGTTATATCTTCAAACCAAATGAAGATATCGTGGAACGGTTTTCACCACTGGTGTTTTCACTGAAATTGAGTCCAGGACTCCCTTCAACGTTTTTACCGTTTTACGTGATATTTGTATCAGTGAGTGATATCTGTATCAGTGATTTTTGGAAATAAACTATATTCTATTCTATTCTACTTACTTAGTCTAGAAGTACCAGAAACAGCCAAAATCAAGCAATTTCGGATACCCTGCACATTGAAAAATGATTACAGTTTGATGAATGAACTCATGGCCCGAAATGTATATTGAGTGAGATGTATCCTCACAAAGTTGATAAAATAAAAAATGGCAATTGAAATTTCGTGCATCAATGTATGTTGTTAAGATATTTTTTTATTACACATTACATTTCTCATAATGTTATTGAAGTTGTTTTCAGAGGGTGAGTCATGATTTTTCGATCGGTACACATTTTTGTCTCACCATGTATCTACAAGTCAAAAACTCAGACTGTATATTCCAATTGAAGTATCATTATTAACAAACAAAATTAGATAAGATTCGCTTTTCTCCAATGGTAATGAGGCCTCCTGCTTGACTCGTTGTGTTAGGGGAATATCGATCGATGCCAGGGAGCATTCTATTTGCAGTGAGCCGAAAGACAAATCGTCCGACAAAACTCTGACCGAAACAAAGCCGAAAATAGGAAGCATGTGTAAACCATCCAGAAATCAGTGAAACTTTCAGCGCTCAAACATTCAACTTCTGGTGGACCAATTGAAAATTATGGTTTGCAAGAATGAACTGATGAAGATTCAAAACCTCGCTCAAACAATTTTGCGAAAATTCTTCAGAATATAAGCCACTTCGATTAGTCTTCGATTCGATATACATGCCTCCTATTGACAGATATATACAAGAAGAGAAATGATGTGAAACAGCATAATTGGTATCCACTTATAAAGCATTTTTTGTCTCTGGGACATCGCATGTTTACCCCGTTCAAGAATTATTATCATCTAGCAACCTTTCCATTAGAGGAAACAGTTATGATTGTTCGATATCGAGATTAAACTTTTCAACAAAGTGGAGAATTTCTATTTTAATTATTTTGCGATGAGTTGAATACAAAAATGACATTGAATGTGAAACTTCAACCTTGGAACTTTCCAGAGATCCCCAATTTTCTAGTTGAACGAGAGTGAAGAGATAACCTACGAATTAGTCTATCATTGAGTGAAGTAGGAAAGCCAATTTTTTATACTGTGTATGAATACTGTAGAATTGAAGATACGTCTCCCGGATTCTAGCCCCCAGACCCCTTCAAACGTCCGCAAATAAAAGAATATCAAGTCCATTTCGTTTCATATTAATTCAGAGCATTTCACAAAGAAAATTTCTTCTTCTTTCCGGTGTCAAAAAACTTTCATGATTCGATTTTAAAATTTTTCACAGTAAAAATCTCTACTAAACTGACCGTTTCATAATTAATGATTCTATGTAAAATGTATTGCGTAAAGTATAGTGACAAGTCACCTCAATTATGTGGTGATGGCGCTTCCAACAAACTTCTCTACCCATAAGAATGAAGGGCTTGAAGGAAGTAATCAAGGAAGACATTTCATCTTCCTCGACTTAATCCAGACCTTCGACCCATCAATTTTATACATTATTCATTCAATTTTAATTTTCGATCAATCATCTTGTAATCAACCAGGAGTAATGAACCCTTTGATGAAGTTCCAACGTGGTTGAATATTTCTCGGGACCTTAACCTCTGTCGTTTCGCCACCATAGACAAATAGGTAAACCTCATACCATCCTCCTCTATGTTTCACTCTTGCGGTCACGTTACAATAAATTCGTTGCACTAGAACTTGCCATCACTTCTCGGTTTTCCTAAATGTGATGTTGGAAATTCATGCTGATTATCATTGTTGTTATGAGCGCACAAATTATCGTTTATGGTCGTTGAAAGTGTTTCTAATCCGCTTCAGGGGTCTAGATTTAATTAGTTTTGTGCAGCTCGATTTTACGCAACTAGATCAAGTGTAGTGAACAGCCTCTGGAAGCACAAATGGTTCAGAGTCCTTCGCTATTAAAACATTCTTGAGGTTTATTCGCCTATGATCTATGCTCGTTCGACATTTGATAGTTCCAACATTATAGATCATAGAAATTTATGGTTGACTCATGTGGAATTATGCGTTATGGACATTCTTGGAAGAACATTCGTTTAAGGACTAGTTATGTCAGTAATAATAATACCTTCAATAAACAAAACAGCTATGTTTCTCTACCTATTTATAATTATTACCATTTTTATGTGCATATCCCTGAGAGAAGAAAAAATTCATTTATTATTCAAAACGCAGGCTATGTATCAAATAGGTAATCAAAGTTAAATAAGTTGATACCATATAAATTGATATTTTCAATCAATCAACCCCTTCTGATTCAAATATCAAATGCTTCCAAATGAAAAAGGATTATATGGAATGAATGTTAAGAATTGGCACAACTATCATCTGCCAAAATGTATCAGGGAGCTTGTAGAATACCCCATATAGGGAACCGAGTTATATTATAGTAGGAATATTTCAGAGTGCGTGATTCTATTCGCAAGTCTGAATCATTTGAAATTTCTTATACTCGTTATTGACCGTAACATAAATTCCTAACGGGTATATGAGTGTTAATGAGTTTTATGTTGTTGACAATTAGAATGGTTGCATATGAAAACTTTCCATTAAAGGCCAGTTCTTACGGTGTTATTCCAGATTGGAGCTATGTTAATCTAGAGATTCTCCCTAAATAGCCAATTTATACGGCATTTTAATTCGTTTTCGAAATTCTTGACATTCATCATATTACGTCATCACATTTTATTGAGGCTTGAAGAACGAATTTGGCAGGAAGACCAAAAATGTACATCCGATTACAAAAGCGAATGAACAATACTGTTGAATTTTGAAATATCCATCTGAATAATTTCTTCCATACTAGGTGCTCGATCCGTTTAAAATGAAATTGATTAAACATAAGGAGTGGATAAAAAAATAAATGAGGTCAAACTATCAAATGCAGTTTATTTTGAAATTAATGGCGAACTGAAGTTATTTCGGTGTAGTCATTGTAGGTCCTTAATCCTTATCCTATCATATACAGGGTGAGTCGGGAGGAACGGACCAAACTTCAGGTGTGTATTCTATAGCTCGAAATAATATAAAAAAACTCATATGTTGTTATCCGATTTCCATTTGTTCTCAAACTACAGCGTCATTATGAAAAACAACATTTTCTATATTAAAATAGTTTCATTCATAGCATTTTTTTAATGAATGCACGAAAATCCCGCCACATTCGACTGCGAAGGGCTCTCGATGCTTTTCTGATTGATTCGTGCTTTTCTTTAAAAAGAAATGCCGTATTTCTAATTCGTCGAATTAGAGCATCCCGAGTGTCAACTTTAACTTTGTATACCTACCTCGTTCTTGAAGCAGCCCCACAAACAATAGTTCAATGGTGTGAGGTTTGGAGATCTTGGAAGTCAACTAATACGACCACAGCGACCAATCCATAGTCCGAGAAACTCTTGATCTGATAATGGGTTGATCTTATTTAAATGTTCTCATTACCCTATTGTTTGAAAACAAATGAGAATCGGATAACGACATATGAGTTTTTTGGAATTATTTCGACCTGCAGAATACACACCTGAAGTTTGGTCCGTTCCTCCCGACTCACCCTGTATACTGTATAAACTAGCCGTGAGTTGATTCCCATGATCATATCTGAGCTTCGAAGTTTTCAGGGGATATATCCAATATTTTCCAAAAATGCTCGGACTTGTGAATATTATGAAGATTATTTTCGCTCTTTCGAAAGCGAGAGTGAAAATAAGGCCAAAATATGAAAATAGTACTGGCCGTCATGGCAAATTTTCTCAAAAATTTCTCACAAATCTCCCACTTACAATTTTATCAGTCAACAATTTCATAATGATTTATTGAATATTTTCTAAGATAATATGCGACTTCTTCCAAAAACGTCTCATAATTTCCTAACTTTCTTCAATATGAGTTCCAATTCACACGAATGCTTAATTTTAATGCCTTTCGGAAATTGATTGGTAGAACAAGCTAGATAATTAGGTTTCGAGCATTTCTTGCGAAAGCTATCCTCGAATAGCGATAAATTCTTCGATACAAGGTTAAGTATCTGATCAACGATTTTATTCCCACTGTAGTACTTGTTATTGTCGGTATTCTCGTTAGTGTTCCCAATTTTTCCCCTTGCAGTTATTGGTGAAATTCAATATGTCACTTGAGAGTCCTCGATCTTGAATTCCTCGAAGCTATTATGACATTCTCTCAACTCTAACGATTTCCTTTATAGGAGGCATTGTAGGTTCCTTACATGATTTGAAGGTCTCGATCATCGTCAGACGAAACCCACAACCTTCTCTTCGTCAATTGCTAAACCTATACAAAATATGGATTATCATAATATTTTCGCTTTTCCAAAATTCTATATAACGACATTTTAAAATCAAATCGCCAACCATGAAGTATGCTGATATTGTGATTTTTATTTCAAGTCTAAAATTATAGGTATGTGGTCTACGTGGGTTGCCTTTTATAACATTGGTCATCAAAAATCGCTTAATTTTTTCCAACATATCCCCCATGAACATCTTCACACTTTTTCATACGTTCGAACCAATTTTCGAAGTACATTTGACTCTATTATCGAGGTAACTTCAAAACATGCAGTATCACCTTGTAGATTTTCAATTCTGAGCTGGAATAACTTTGACAAATTTCAGTGGAATTTCTCAACTCCATGTTTTCTCGAAAACAAGGCTTTCGCAGGGTTTTTTCCTCAAAATGTATGAACATCCTGTAGGGCAAATCGAACACAAAAAAATGTATCAAATTACACAATTCCCTACCGCTCAGCTCAATCACGACTATTACCAAAATGGTTGCGGAACTGAAGAACGCCAGAAATATCGAACAGAATTATGAAATTAATGAAGATACACACAGCAGTAGTTTCGCAATCCCACAGATTAATCGAAAAAGGCACAGTGGAACGTCATAGAAAAAAAAACGTAGTCGGACGATTTGAAATGCTAATTGCCCATTAAATCGTGACCGATCTGCAGCCGTGTGATTTTGCACAATTCGAAGAAGTGAAAGACAGAAAGGAGTAGGCGCAGCAGCAACTGCGGTACCGGGAAAAAAATGCAATCCGCAGCCAACGTTCCTCTGCAGTTCACCTTGGCGTCACTGCTTTGGAATGGGGAGGATGAAGATGATAGCTTTGTCTCTTGACCGTGGATTGTTGAACCTTCGGCGAAAGATGATCGCCGAGAGCGTATATTGTCGAAAATTTTTTGTATTGATTCATTATTAAAATATCTATTACCTATAAGCAGTTTCCATCACTTTCCTATCTTAAAGAGTGCCAGAGAAACAACATCTCCAAAAGTGAACATTTTCGTTTTCACCCAGTATTTCAGAAACAAAAGTAGTCGGAATATTTCTGTTGGTGGCTTTAAAAGTTTTACAAAAAAGTTATACAGGGTCACGCGAACCGCATATCCCTATCTTTTATTAATAGCTGAGATACAATGAAGTCTCATTCAAAATAGGAATCAGAGTGTACTTATGTTTTAAATTGTTTTCTGTACGGGGTGGGCAAAGTTGGTGATTTTTGAACTACAACTTTTTAACATTGAGAGATAGAGGAAAATGAATGACACGTTACGGTAGTCTTTTTTAGATAAACTGATAATGCCATCAGTTGTTTTGAACAGAAATCAAACCACGGAGAATTGAATCAAATATCAATGGCAAAATAATAATGACACCATGCGTAGAGACATATAATGCTGTGATTCAGCCTACTTAATACTCAATAATTCAAATTTCAAATACAAACTATATTTTTCATGATTTCTGAATGAATCTGAGGGCGATGTATGATGTATGATATATTTTTAAAACGGGAAAAAATGGCGATTCTTTCTAAGCCATTTCAAACCATTGTTTCCATAAGAAAAAAACACAACTTCATGTTATAGCTCAGCAAGATAACCTCTTGGGGAAAAACAAAATACGCTACTGGATTGCTATGAAAAAAGTGTTTTCATTTCAACATCCTAGCACAAACAGAAACGGAGATAATGGCCAAAGTTGAAATCGCCCAAATTTCAATTTTGGCCTATAACTCGAAAACAAAAGAAGATGGAGGAATGCAGTTGATGGCATTATGAGATTCTCTAAAAAGGACCACCGTATCGTGTCATTCATTTAAATCTATCTCTCAAGGTTAAAAAGTTGTAGTTCAAGTACACCGGAGAAATGAATATGATACAAGACACAGGGATGTATACCAACTCATAAAACACCAATCCCCTAAGTTCATTGGTAAAAAACTTTTCAATGATTTTCCATCGTAGTCAATGCGAGTCTTTGATTATTTCATATATATTTTAAACATTGATTCTTACTCTCTCATGTAAACCAAACATAATCAGTACCTACATTTTCCGACATACCGAATCTTTGGAATCGTCTTCTAGTGGACCATTCTGTTGACATTTTGCATAAACCTTCGTGTTGTATAGGTTTAAAACCAACTAATAAGTTTCAATTCTAACAGAATTAATTATTGAGAAATATACCTCAATTTGTTTTTCTATTTCAGTACCGTAATGAGTTCATTACAGTACTTAAAATAGTGCTGTAATGAACTCATTCCAGCATTGTTTTCACTTATATTTTTCCTTTTGTGGTAGTCAATACTGACCTCCAATTTTCGAATCAAATCATTTAAAATGCCAATATACAATACAAAAAAGTCACTGAGATGAACTTGCTCCTTCGTCGCTCTTTTTCGAATTTCGCATTCGTGTTGGAATAGGAGCCCATTCTGCAACTTGTTTTAGAATATACTATTATTTTTTATCATCTTTTAGTGATAAAAACCTCACGAAATACTGCTTGAACCTTCGCTGTTTTAAAAACAAATGATATTTCATCAAGTTGTTTTATAAAACATAATTAAGCTAGAATAACAACCCCGACAGAATCAATGTAAATTCGCTGACAACATTCGAAAAATGATTGGGAGTGAAAGGTAGATATTATTGCAAGAAATAACAATATAACGTGATGAACAATAAGAGTTTCGATCTACGTTTCTCACAAGATCTAATATTTCAATAATTAACAGTTCCACCATACGCTATCTGGAATTGAGCAAGGTGTCCGCCTCACCAGAATCAATCCAATAATCTATACACGCATAGTTTCGACAGAAGACACGATTTCGTAACACCGAATACAGCAATTATTTCGATCCCATCTTCTGCGCTCCTTGGTGGCCGAGAATTTTCTCACGTGGTCTAGAAACAGAGACAATATAATAATTCTTCCACGGCTTAGCACACTTCTGGAGGTGTCGACCAACGCAGGTATCCCATTTGGGCGTGGTACGGCATTCAAACAGTTAGGAATCGATTCAGGTGTACCACATAAGATGATGTAATTCGAAAAAAATGATATTATTAGCACTACAGCACTAGTAGCGTGAAAGAAAATTAAGTGGTTCAATGGCAAAGGACGAAATATGTTGATAATAATATGTTATATAAGGTGTCGATAGAAAGCATTCCATTCAGTGGTCTAAATTGAGACGGTTCTCTTGGCGAAATTGAATAATGACGTCATTTGAGTTCCATTCTTGTTTAGCATGGAACTATTCGCGTTTGTGGAATCGCTGGAAAAATCATCACTTGTGAGTGGGAGCGCCTACCAAAGTAGCATAGCACTGGCGTAGCGCGTGATCTGGCACACAACATGCGAGATGCACTTACTTCGATTAGAACCAATGACAAACAATGAATCAGCGCACACTGAATGAGCGCTGTCAGATGCGATATTTATAAGACGTGTCAGGTACGTATGTAACATGTATAAACCATGTATGTGCCATGCTACTTTGGTGGTCGCTCTCACTTAGGTTTTTTTAATTGTGCTTTATATCTGGATAATTTGACGGTCAGACAATAGATCAAATAAGACTAAATTGTACTTAAATGTGGTTGAGCTTTCCGAAAAATTCAGCTATATTGATTAGATTGATATGGAACGAAAAAAAGTGAGAATTTTGTTCAAGTACTCAACGTAATGCAAAGTCATTTCATTAGCTATTTTGAATGTTTAACGAAAAAAGCATACAAGTTTTTGTTTTTGATATTCACAAAAGTTGAAAATATGAATTATTAAACTTCCATTTTGCTGTTTGAATGGCGTTAGCAATCATCGTAGTCAAACAAATTCGAAAACGAGTGAAGTTTCGAACGCATGAGTGTTAGAATTGCCTTCTGCAACGAGTATTACCTAGACGATATTTTCTCTATTTCAGTAGAGTTTTGTGAAATACTGCCAAAATTCAATGATGTATAATATACATCCTACTGACTCTTGTATTTTATCTTGGCAGTTGGTGTGACTGTTACAAAAAATGACAGACTCAAGGTGGGCTTCACAAAACTTTGATTGTGCGATAAAAAAAATCTTAAGTGAGTTCGAACCAATCAAATCACTTGATTTGAAATTTCAAGGAATCTCGATGGATCTAATCAACATTACGGTGCAATCAAAGTTTTGTGGAACCCACCATAAGGAATTTGAATTGACTTGAGTTGAAAATTGATAGGATCGGAAGTCAGTCTTGACAACCACAAAATATAACTTAAAACATTGCTGCAATGGGTTCATCACTGCACTGCTTTTAATACCGTAATGAATTCATTACGATACAGAAATAGAGAAATATGTTACTCTGGGCTCGCGTTATTGACTCACTCACTCACGACATTTCAGAGAACAGATGACTTTTACTCGATCCTGCCGCATGATAGTTTCAAGTGAACAATGATACGGGATTCAACAAGCTCAATTATTCTATTTCTTTTTCATTCAAATAATTTGGTTTTTCTAGCAAAAAATTATTTTGCTTGTTTGAAGAATCAGCCTTGTGATCTCCAATTTCAAGTTGCTGGGAAAATTAAATACCTGAAAGAACGATGAACTAGTGAAGATGAATCATTAACATAATATATACTTTCATGACTTTTACTCCAAGTTTATCCAAGAACAAGTGAAATGATCTGATTGGAAATCGTGATTCAACGTACTCAACAATGTAGAACAGGAAGCTCCTGAATTTGCATTCAATTAATATCAACTTTTACCGCATGAATATTGCGAAGAAAAACGTGTACCTATTTGATTTACAAGAAATACTTTTTTCTACAGATGGGCGCTGGTTATACTTGAGCGATATGAGAAACATAATTTGTATGATATATCGCGATGATATACTCTCGGAAGCGAGTTTTAGAAGCTACCATAAGAGCTCATAAAAGCGAGCGATCTGTATCTCCTGTTCTTCTCCTTATATTCAGAATCCTAAATATGGGACGCAATCCAAAAGCATGGCTCCTAAATAGGGTGGTGCAGAAACGATTGTAAACGAAGCCACTGCAGTTACGTGAGCGCCATCTAATCACTCAGATGACAACTATATTTTTTATTCCTACTTTACAAACTATTATGCTTTCAAGGCAAACTTCCTTGGAGGAAAAGCAGACATTCCAAGTTTTCAGATATGTCTTACTCTGAATAAGAAAAAAAATGAAAAACTTCAGGTTCAGAAAGATGCCTAATATTGAAAAAATTAAGAAGTTGAAAAAAACAATCAACTTCTTGCGGAGCAAAATTTATAGGAAGAAAGTGTCCCATTACTTCCGCAGGACCCTTATATCTGACAATAAAGAGATTGAATTAAAAATCACAACAGGTTACCAGTTTAAGAAGGCACATCGTAGATATGATGACAGATTGTCAGAAATGTGGTAGTATATACTCATTGTAGCATTGGGAAAAACTAGCAGTCAACATTGAAATCATCACCTGAAATAAGTGCAGCCATGATAGAATTTTTGTGGTTATATTTCTCAAAAACAACTAGAGAGATAAAAGAAATTTGTTCTCTTATATTCGATTTAATTTCTCTGAGTAAAGAGTTGCACTTTGACCAGTGAGTGGTTCACTACTTATTAATCGATTTAAATAATGTGTCATAAAAATATCATACTATACAGATTAAGGAACCTTCTTTCTAGGCTAACATACGGACCCTGTGTGCAACTCTGGCATGTCGTCGAACACCTATTTAACGGCAGCGCCTCAAGTAACATCTAGCTCCCTCACATTATTAGAGAGTTATCGAAACACAAATACAAGCCTAACTTTATTAAAGAATCCTGTAATAGAAGATCCCTTAACGTTGGTCGGATATGTGAGCTATCGAAATGGTTTATTTCTTGACAACTTTATTATGACATGTCCTTTATTTTGACAGTTGTGAGAAGCTGTTAAACCTAGAATATTGCGGATATAAGGGATCTTCTGCGAATGCGCATGAGTAAATGTCAAAATTAAGGAAGCTTTATTTAAGTTAGGCCCATATTTGTTTTTCGATATCTCTCCATTGTTCCCTGCATTTCTGTTTGAGTCAAATTTCGAAAATTCGATTATATGATAATTAGGATAGACAATTATGATAATTATCAGATGACAACAATCATTCACCTCACCTATCAATTGAGTCATTCTATGGGAGAAATGAAGAATCGGTGAAAATGCAACACTAGAAAGCAAGGACATAGAAGCATGGTTAACGAATTCATGAGAAGTTACTCTGATTCGAATAAAATTATATAATTTAACAATCCAGAGCACATTGTCGTATATGACGAACATTAGTCGCTATTATTTTGGCTAGCTTTCTTCATAAACGTAACCATTCAGTGAATGAAGATCTTCATTATGAAGGTTTTCTATTTGGCCAACGTTGAAATTTTAGTAAAAACACCTTCAGTGAAATTTTATGCTTGAAAGCTTGTAATGCTGTGAATTAGGTATTTACTCTACAAGACCTATTTGACGCTGAATTAATGAAATATCGCTCTTTGAATTAATTAACGGTTAAAGTATACGATTTATAGATAAATGGCAAAAATTAAGAATATTGACAGACATATACAGATAGTTTCTATGAAAAACAACTTTTCGATTAAAGCATTATATGGAATAACAACAGGTTGAATAATCTGCCACACGTATTCATAAAAACTTTCAGCAAAATAAGATTATTGCTCTTCCATAAAATTAAATTTGAATTCTTCTTGATTCTGACAGTCAATATTGTCCGAGACCGAACCCTTTAGAATTTTTTTTCTCCGAGTGATACTTTCCTGGACAAATGTTGTAATCTCAAAATTATTTAAGAGTCTATTCAATCAGTGATATATTTGGCATTATTGGGAAATTTGCCTTTTGAGAAAACTTATTCCTATTCTCTAGTTTTCCCCATTTCTAATAGGATAGAGGTGTAAATTTCGTTAATTACTACTGATTACATTCTCCCATTGCAATATATGTTTTTCGTTCCAGTGAGAAACAAACAGCATCTCGACCTATTTTTCCCAGAGTAGAAAAAATAATGGTACTAATGATGGCATTTCCAGTGCACAGCCAATTCCTCTCGGCGCTATAATTGGTATATCCGCTAAATGAACTCTCGAGAATAATCACGAAATGGGATTGATCGATAACATAACGATAGGGTTCATTCTGCGTAGTGACATAATATAAGATAGGTATTCTCAAATTGTGTTGGAAATTGTGCTTACTATCCGTGTAACCTTCTTGACGGCTCGTGCTCAACGAGATTAGCCATATATTACACTCATTAGAGATATAATTCGTCTTCTCTAGGATCTTCACCAGATCATCAAGATGGCTATTGTTCGTCTCATGCATCATCTATGAGTTTTCTAAAGTAGATATCCCTAGATAGCAGGTCGTTATTTTTTCCGCAGAATGGGTCATATTGTCGCAATGATTTTGGGGAAGGTAGTAGACCTGGGCTTACGCCTTTGAAAATGATAATTAGTGAAAAAAAAATGATAGTGGGATGAAACCCACTTGAAAAAAGAATAAAATGAAAAGAAAATACAAGTGATTTGAGGTCCAGGATAAAAAACGGTTTTTCTCGACTTCTGGCGTGACAATGTTCGATTGAAAATTAGACGATTTTTCAATGTGTTTGGGACATAAAAAGGTGAGTTTTCACTAAATTTAGTGAAGGCGAAATTTTTTATTGAGCAATACAAATCAAAAACTAGGTTATTTCAATTTTTCACACGAAAAGTTACAGAACGGGATTCTATAAAAATAATAATAATAATAGTGTTTATTTGTAGAATTTTTCCTACACGAATGCGAAATTCAAAAGCTTAAGTGTTGGAATCGACTTCTATCATGAGTATTAGACGATAGTTTCTCTATTTCAGTAAAGTTTTGTGAAATACTCTCGAAATTAAAAAAAAAATTCAGATTATTGACTAATATTGTATTGTATCTTGGCAGTTGGTGTGAATTACGAAATTTGACAGAATACGGAGTTTGAATTGATTTGATTTGAAAATTGTGAGGTTCTGAGGTCAGTAGTGACAACCGCAAAAGAAAAAATATAACTTGAAACAATGCTGTAATGACTTTCATTACAGCACTACTTTTAGTACTGTAATGTACGTAATTACGATACTGAAATAGAAAAAATAAATTATAACTCAGAATGAATGCCCTTGCATCGTTTCAAATTAATTTCAAATCCGGTAATCCAGGTTTGCAAAAATGTTCATAATTAATGTCCATTGATACAATCTGTCGAAATAACTGGCCATTTGATAATGATGTTCAAGTCTTTTATTTAGGATATCAATTATTATTTTATTAGTTGATTAGGTGAAAATTAAAATCATAAAATATATTTTCCCATGGTTCAGCGTTAAGCCTTCCAAAGCAATATCGAAATAATTCAGCTCACATTAGGATATTTTCTTGTCAGCCATTGGTGCTAGGCAAATAATGTGCGCATTAATCCGTTAAGTCGATAATATGCTTACCGGACTAACGTTGATGAGTATTTAAACATGGAAATAAAACACGGGAGAAATACAAAAAGTCTCAGTCGACTGTTTTTAGCTCTTTACCATCAATTCCGTGATTATGAAGACTCATCTCCATTATTCAGTTACTTTTCGTTCAATAAAATAGACGTAAGTTGGGTTTCACAAAACTTTGATTGCCCGATCCAAGCACTATCAACTAATTGCAGCGAAGGAAATCCGTTGAAATTTCAGATCAAGTGACTTGATTGGTTTGAAATTACGTGAGGTGATTTGATCGCACAATCAAAGTTTTTTGAAATCTACCTGAAGCGAGACCTGAAGTCAAAATATGTAATTGGATTATCCTATTCATTTTGTCTCTCCCATAATGTTACAGCCTAAACACATGATTTTATGTATACCTTATATGGCAGTAGGTTTCACCTAGTTGTTGCTCCAATTAACGTATTAATGACTCATAGTTCAGCCTTTTAAGTTAAAATTAATAAAAATTTCTGTTACAGTTTCTGTTTCATATGAATTCAGTCTCAGTACAACCTTTAAACGAACGGAAATTTTTTTTATAATTGACTGTGGAATTACTACATTTCTATATAATATTCCTGATATTTTCGATATTTTTCACATTCCATGAGTGTTTCCTATAGAAACGTAACTGACAATAGCTGAGCACGGGTAAGTATTCAACTCATTCGGATATATTCATATATACGTCTCGCATTCGTATTTCAAGAAAATTATATTGAAATCGAAAACAAAAAGAGAATATTACCTTTCCGGATACAGGTTGATTCAAAGACCGTTCGTTAGAATATTTAAAAAAAGGACTCTATATGTACACTTGAAATTTCATAGTGAAGCTTTGTTAGGGGTGATGAATTCTTGGAAAAAATATCAGATAAACCAACTTTCATTTTTTAAATACCTATCATATCAAGTTTTTGCATTAATAATCAGATTACCCATTGAATTCTAAATATTTTTATGTGTCACTCGCAAATTATTCTCCGAAAATACGAAAAACCTTCAAAATTTTCTTATACCTATGTGGCTTCATTCCAACGTTAAAAACATGTAGATTCTTGCATGAAAATTCCTAATTTTCTAGCTTCTATCAGAAAACATACCAATGCTTCTCCTCAGTTAATTAAAAATTCCATCGAATATTCCGAGTGTTTCTATTTCAATATCAAAGACAGTCACAATAAAATCCGAATTTTTTTCTCTAAACAACTCTAAAACAAAAGAAGATAGAGGAATGCAGTTGATGGCATTAATAGTTTCTATAAAAAAGACCACCGTAATGTGTCATTCATTCATTATCCTCTATCTCCACGGTTAAAAAATTGTAGTTAAAGTATCACCAATTTTGCCCACCCTGTACTTCTTCCTAGAGAATCCATTCAATTCCCCTCATATACGGAAATCGGTTTTGTTCTCACATGGGGTCTCCAATGTTCCAGAACTTTTTTAATTAACGAAATGTCTTCTGATAGAAGCTAGAAAATTAGGAAATTTTGTAGAACGAATTTGAAATTTTTTCCAAGAACTCATCTCTCCTAAGAAAGCTATTTCAACTATTTCAAGTGATTATCTAGAATCTTTTTCTGCAATATTCTTCGTGAATCACCCTGTAATCTTCAATATCTATCTTCAATCAAGGCGTGGAGAGAAATCATACAAATCAAGTGAGATTCACGATGAATACTAAATAGAATTTTTTTGCAAAATATTAGCTTTGACATTTCACCATCTCAATAGATTCCCACTGAAGATAAATCGATGATATTTCCAACATCCTTGACTGAAATACTCTCATATTTTGACGCCGTTCTTCTCTTTTGATTCCAGCATTCCCTCGTCCATATCGAACGCACCTCACCTAGTGCTCCGAGCCACGGATACCGATAAGTTAACCTGGCCCAGAGACCTTCACCGTCATCCTGAACGGCAGATGAACCGTTCGATAGCGTCTCCGCAGACGGTGGAATACTGGATGCACCAGCACCGCGTCATAGGACGAGGACATCGGGGAATGGACCGGTCATAGCCTAAATTAGGACGAAGTAGGACGAATTAGAGTTAGAGAAATCAGAGGTAAGAATCCGATCCTAAATTTCATTATCATACTTATTTACTGGCTCTTCGGGAGGAAAAATTACGTCTAATTCCGCTTGTTCGTGCTCACGATCATTATCTACTCTCCGTAATTGAATGTTAATTCGCGTTCGTTTTGTTCATAAATCCTGCAATCCGGACATGATTTCAAATTAGATGGGACGTTGAATGGAGTGACAACAAATCTGCACCAAGACGAGCCAAGCGAAGCACCGGGATACAACTTACTACTTTTTCTCGTCGTATATTTGAACCCTCATAACTTGAGTTTGGAATAAACCAGATGAAAAACATTTTTTAGAACATGATGTCAATAGTAGCCTTATGAAACGTACAGAGCTTCAACTGCATAGATATCTAAAAACTCCTTATTTCGTCATTGACTCACTGATGATCCTAGAAACTGTTAGGTTAAGTCCTATGAAGTTGAAATTTGGTATGATATTTTTGTGTTTATACAGGTGAATATTTTTACACCAAATAGAAATTGTTCAGTATATTCATCAAAATATACTGCTCCACAAGAGTTAGGGATATCGTATTCAATCGTTTTGAAAATTATGTAATCTTCGAGAAAATCGCTGTAAAATCATTCAAAACTCAATAACAACTTGAATCGATCCAATAAAAATTTCGTGAATCTGGTCGCCTTTTTTCTGAAGTTTGGTTCTTTGCATATGCTTCATGAATGTTCTTATTTTGAAATGGAGTCAGTTTATCAACGGCTTCGATTGGGAACGAGTTTTCTGAAAATGACAAGACGTAAATTAACGAACGCTGAGGCTAATAGGGCTATCGGAATGCTACAGAACGGCCTAACTCAGATTGTTGTAGCGGAAAGGCTCCAAGTCAGCCAAAGTGTGATTTCTCGACTTTGGAATAGGTTCAGGGAGACAGGTTCCGTGTTGGAAAGACTAAGGCTTGGTGGGCGACGAGATCGTGTCATCACCGCTTCGGTGAGAAGAAAGCCTACCTCTAAGTGTAGAATGCTACGAAATACTCTTTGAAATGCAGATGGGGTTCAAATTTCCATCGAAACCATCAGACGACGTTTGAGAGAGGTGAATCTAGGTTCTAGACGTCCATTAGGAGGAGTTCCATTAACACATGACCATAAGAGTCAAAGACTGGAATGGACAAGGCAACATATCAATTGGAACGATCAATGTCGTAGTGTCCTTTTCACTGATGAATCCAGATATAGACGATTTTCAGATTCTTGAAGTATAAGGGTATGGACAATCCCACGCATACCCCGTAATCGTCGCTTCGTCCAAGAAGTCCATCCATTCCGAGGGGGTAGTGTTATGGTATGGGCCGGGATATGTTTCAACGGGCGCACAGATCTACACATTTATCCTGGGAATATGACCGCCTTAAACTATAGGGAGCATGTCATTGACAATGTTTTGCCAAATTTTCATGCTGCTATTGGTGAAACTTTTCAATTTCTAGACGATATTATTAGACCGCACCGTGCAGCTAAAGTTGAGAATGCGCGCAAGGAGCTTGGTATTCCACATTTACTTACCAATACCTTCGCACTCACCAGATTTGAATTGCATAGAACATGAATGGGATATACATTGTACTGATAGTCTTGAAATGCTTGAATTCTCTGGGAATGAAATTTCGTTATTTTTACTCGATTTTTCTTAACCAACCTGCATACCCTGCAGACCTACAGACTAAAATTAATTTTATTTACTGCAACCTGAAATCATATTAATATGTATTTTCATCACAAAATCTCATTTGAACTAAATTTTCTTGCAATTCAAATCAATATCCCTAACTCATGTGGAGCAGTTTAATTGCAAAACCTTTACAATGATGTATCACCCGAACCCAATAGAGTTTTGAATCTTGAAAGGGCTGCCACCCCGAGTAGAGGTATGATCATAGAGCCCTGACCTCACAGTCAAAAGATAAACTTATCTAAACTCACGAAAATGTTGGTTAGTAGTACTTTTTTACATGGGCCACGCTGTATAATATGTTATATATTTTCAAAACGAAAAAAATGATGATTCTTTCTGAGTCATAATCATCTATTGTTTCCATAAGAAAAAACACAACGTTACCTATGTTGTAGTTCAGCAAGGAAACTTCTTGTTAAGAAACATAGTACGCTACTTGATTGCTGTGAAAACAGTGTCTGTATAATGTTTTCATTTCAATATCGTAGCACAAACAGAAACGGAGATAATGACCAAAGTTGAAATCGCCCAAATTTCTATTTCGACCTGTAACTCGAAAACAAAAGAAGATAGTGGAACACAGGAAAAATCCTTCCAGATCTAGTAGTGTTTGACAAAATCCGCGTGAAATTGAATTACATAAATCCGATATTCATAATGGTCGAAATTTCCGGAAACAGCGGAAATTCTAAAGAGAGAATATCGCCGGATCGAAACTCCTATGCCTAGAAACAGTATCTTCCGAATGAAAAAAAATCGCGAGATTAAAAAACAGGAGTCATCAACATCATAGTTCTGATTTAATAATAGATTGCAAGCAGGAACTAGATATTATTGAGATCATCTTAGTAACTCTCACGGCCTATTATTGCGTAAGCCATAACTAAGAAGCAATTTGATCTTGCTCAATAATTCTTCCACGCCCTATGAGGCAAATGAGAATAGTTAACATCTTCAGTTCTGCATTATATATCCAGGGAGTTCCCAAAGAAATACGCTTTTCACGGAGAACAATGAAGAAAATGTCTAGGTGAAAACTTTCGTCCGGCGATTTCAATAGAATTAATAATGGGAAACTTAGCGGAGAGAATAAGAAGTTGCCAACTACGTCAATTTGGCGATTATAGAGATTTGCGTAATGGTGTTTCGTATTTATCACTCTTCTATATTGCGTTTAGAAAATGTCCATGATGTGATTGAGAGATTATGGGATCGATAGGCATACTGTTAATTCGAAGGAAATTAATTACAATATTTTTTTTTTGGCTTTCACATTTTGATAAAAATATTACTACGAAAAAAATTATCTTAGTGGCTGGAAATAAATGTCTTCAATAATCGAGAAATACATAACGCTGCAAGTTCAATGCCTAACTTCATTATTTGTGCTTGAGCGTATGTTTCCTTAAAAATTCGTTTTTGTTCAATACAAATGACTGTATCTTCGAAAGATTATGTTGGATTAATTCACGAAGAAAAACATGGTAGACTTGAATTGTCCCAGAAATTTGGAGTCTTCAGTGCACGTCTTAGGTATATGCGCAAAAATCGAATTTTCTTCTTTCCCAAAATGTATGTATAATTATATGGAAAAAATAATAGTTCTTCTCAAAACCTGAATTCCAGAAACTGTTCACTGTTTTACATTTGGTTGATGAATTTAATTGGTTCCATATATTTTTGTGATTCCACATCTTCAAGCGTCGATTTTATGACACACCCTAAAAAAACCTGCGTATATCATCTTTCAAACCATGAGATTTTAGTAGTGATTTATTCTTTTTTTTAGAAACACTTGGCTTTACAGTCGCGAGAAGAATTGGGCGCTTTCATCACTCGGACAAACTTGCATGGGGGACCTGATTTAGGGCATGTGATTAGATATGTGGAACTTCTCCTTTGAAGCTACCAGATGCCGTAACTTATAATATTTTACTCAGTAGGCCTAAATATTTGCTTCAAATATAGAAGTTTTTCATGAAGATTCTGTCCCTGAGAGGTATGGTATGCTGATGATGCGAATAAGGCTGAAACCGGTATATCTCTCCTCTCAATGACAAAATCCGATATCATTTCTCCAACGTCATCATAAAAGATCTGTGAGTCTAGGAATTTAAAATGGTGTTCATTTCGATGATTACCTTCTATTTTGAATTAATCTGTTTCAAAAATAGGTGCACTGTCTCTGAGTAAATGGACTTGTAAAAAATAATCAAACGAAAATGTAAACAACACGAATAACCCCAAAAATGAGTTTTCTATAATGCTATCACTTGCCAGATTGCAGCACTAGGCTTGTCCAATCCCGAAATATAAAAAATAACCTCTTATACCGGAAATAAGATATCACCCAGTAAGAGCAACCTGAATCATTTGAAGACTATATATCTACTATATTTTTTATATTATTGGCAGTTTTCAAATATAATTATAAATTATCTAGACTTATAGACTCTAAATTAGGAAATATCTTCATGTATCTAATGTTGGTTCAGCACTTTTAGATTCTGAACAAAAAATTTTGATAGATTTTGATGAGTTTGTGCTGTTTTGAGTCATTGATTTTTTTCATATTGTACTCAAGATATTCAACAAAATGAATTGAAAAGGCTAGTGTCGAACCTCTCGAAAAAATGTATATCAACACCAGAAATACATTGGAATATGAAGAAAAAAGTTACCCCAGTACTTTTGTTTCTTCTTTCCAAAAATCACTGGAAAGAATTGTGCTACATTTGTGTTGACCTGCGCCGCTGATATTTTATCGAAAATTCTTAGATGCATAGCGAGAGTAGTACATTCTTAATTTCATGATGCTGAACTTGGGTTTCACAAAACGATTGCGGGATAAAAAAACCTGAAAACCCGTGAAATTTTAACGAATCCCGTTGGCTCTAATCAACTTGAAAGTTATTGATCGGGCATTCGAAAGTTTCGTGAAACAAACCTAATGCTTTTGTTTTATTTAATGCCTCAATTTCCAGTCCTCACAATGAATGGATCCCGAGTTTCATACCTGTTTTTCATCTTTTATCTCCCAATAGAGTCCCGAGAACTTTTATTCCGCGTTCGAATGGTTGACTTTTCATCCAGGTCCGAAATGCTCTCACGAGAGGCAAACCATGAGCGTGAAATCAGCGCAATAACTGTAACCTGAAATAGCCAACTAGGAGATGACTGAGGAGAATCAGCGCGTGAAAAAAGTTATCTAGAGGATACCGATGTGGTTTTCCCACCACCTTCTCGATACTTTCCGATACGATATTAAAATTGAAATCCCATTGTTTCATTGATACAATTGGAAAGTATTCAGTCTTCGATTCACTTTCGGTTTTCGATCGATTGTTCTCGGACACAATGAAAGAAAAACACCTGCGAAGACTTTTTCAGCCGATTAACATTGAACTTAATAGAGATCTGACAATGAAAAGAAGAACCGAATTGTTCAGGACTAATTTTTAATCGGTTTATCATCTCCGCATAAAAGTCGAAAAATTTGGAGACAACGATAAGACTCTTTTTCAGAAACACAAGGGAGCAATGTTTTGTTGTATCAATCAATCGATTTTATTTCATTCAGTATGAAATTAATATAATTATGAATCGGAGTTCCTGCAACAATATACAGGACCATTATATAGGAAATGAATTAATCTCATTCATTTTTTTGTGGTAAAGTAATTGTCGTAGTCTAATGCAATGTTGCCAGATTAATGAAATGAAATTATGGCACCGGGTTTCCAAAATCATCAGATTTTCCACAAAATTATGACACAACATTAGATGGAAGAAAGAAAGGAAGTCTATCTTGATTGGCAAATACCTTCAGTAACATGATGAAGTGGAACATTAGGTTATAGTTGACGTGCATGATCAGAGATGTATCAAGCCGTTATCCATTCCTAATGAAATATCCGGCATAATGTTCATAAAGTATATCTATCCATATTCAGACAAATAAGTTGGTAATAAAATGAATGAAAAGTTCAACAAAAAAATACCTATTTCAGAACAAATTAATTTGTAGTAAAAAATAAAAAAATATTTCGTTCACCTTGTAAAAAGATAGGTTACCCACATGAAACGCAATCAACATATAGCTATGAATAATAAACAATGATCAAAATATTTTTTTAAGTTCACCAAGTAAAATCAATTGAAATCATGACATCAACACCATTACGATAATATAACGTAGTCACAATTATTGTTATTTTTGGAGTCGGTGTTAGCCGAGGTAAGTTTGTAATTGACTTTTGAGTAGTCTACTATTCTGCAAGTAGGTTTTTTTCTCAGGATTAATTTTCAATGAAACTACCATGTCCGTTTCAAATTTGAATAAAAGCCATATATTCCAAGTGCATCGGATACTTCTTGTTAAAATGCTATCCAATAATAATTATTACTATTCAACAGTTTATATCAGCATTACAGCAGCCCCCTAGACTTTTCAATTATCTCCTTTGAGGAATAATATGGAATATCAAATTTCGTATCGAACCACAGCTTTAGGTATTCTCAAGTTCTGTAAGATACCCACTTGGATCCGCTACATCACTTTCAACTTCCGTTGAGGTCAACGATACGATAAGCTCGAACGAACAATAGTAGTTCGGGTAATGGGAAAAAGACTCTTTTTCGAATACGAGCAGAATACTAATGCGCTAGATGCCATGTCCTATAGTTATTTTCCTAACAAGCGTAGAAAGAGATACTTTTTCACGAAGTCCAATTCTTGCAGTCGAGTGCGGGAAATGCACTATGCTTTGAAAAAGTGTCTATATAATGATTTTCATTCCGACATCCTAGCACAAACAGAAACAGAGATAATTAATGACCAGAGTTGAAATCGGCCAAATTTCAATTTTGACCTAAAACTAAAAACAAAACAAAAAAGTGGAGACTATAAGATCGAGTGTGGAGTATGACTAATACACGCGCTGCTAATATAAGATGATCTGAACATAGAATAGAAACACCAGCAATGGGAAACCACCTCATTAATGAAGACCATGAAATATATATATCTATATATATAATCTCAGTATTCTTCATTACAAAAGTAATAATTATCAATAGTTTGAGGCTTTCACGACCGTTTATCCCTACTAGAACAGTTAGAAATTTTGGGAAGAAAAGAAGTATAACCTTGTAAACGACATAAAATATTTTCTCACTCATAACAATATTTTAAAGATGATCCTTTAGAGACACCATCCAAAAAAAACTTTATTACTGAATGCAGTTTAGACTCGACGCAGTGTTTAGTAGGTTCGGTACCGTTCTGGAAAGACTACACTGGTCTCGACTTCACATCTCTGATTGTCTTCAATTTTTTCTTCATACTTGAAAAGGATATTGTAACACAATTTGGGATCAAACTGAACACTATCATCCAGGCAACTCCTATAGGCATAGTCAAATGTGCAAGTTCGACTAGAAATTATAAATGATACAATTCAGATGAGAAAAACGTTCATATATAAAAAAATAAGAAACATAATATAAAATTTTTCCTGAATGTATTTTCCCCACAATTTTTCTCGTAAACATATCATATCTGACCTCTTTTTTGTATCTTTATAAGATATACATACTTTTGATTTTTTGGGCATACCTGTAATTCAGTCGTGATTATTGAAATTCATAAATAAGAAATATTGAGATTCCATAAACGAGTAGAGCATTGAAACATGGAAATCGTGGATTCGTCCCGAACAAGCGAGCTCGAGAATCATTTTCGAAGACAATCTATATCAAACAGGCACACCTTCTTATGTGATGAAGGAGTTTAAGGAAACTTGGCCAATTAACTTAACAACATTTCTTGGTTTCAGGTCATGAGAAATAAAATCCTCATCCACTGGCTGGCATCAGCGACGCTGATGGTCATTACCGCAGCCCAATGCCCCTGGCAGCTAGAGGTCCCAGACCTGCAATCCTCCTGTCTGTGCAGCTACAATCTCGGTCACGAATTATCGGTCCAATGCGATATGGTGGACTGGCAAAAATTGCTGACATCGTTACACAAATATGCGACAGACACTCCTCTCGATCTTTTATACGTCAACAACTCAACCATAACGGCGTTAAAAGATAACATATTTGTTAACTTGAAGATACAAAACATACAATTATCCGGATGTAAAATCAAGACTATCGCTAACGACGCGTTCAAGGGTCAAGAACGTCACCTGAAGAATCTGAACTTGCAAGATAACGACATAAGCGAGGTACCAGTTGAAAGTCTGAAGGCGCTTAAGGCCCTCACGCTTCTCGACTTCTCCCACAACCGGATAACGAAGGTACCTCCATACGCCTTCCAAAACCTAACGAGGTTGGCAACCTTGAAACTAGGCGACAACAATGTCACTCTCGAGGACAACGCTCTCAGTGGCTTGGAGGGGTGTTTGAAAAACCTCAATCTCAAAGGAACTAAACAAAAAGAAGTTCCAAAAGCAATACAAGGTATGAGAACCTTAGCGTTCCTCGACCTATCCCAAAACAGTTTGGTAGAATTGGGTGGAGAGAAAAACGAAAACGCTTTCGAAGGTTTGAAATCCCTAACAGCCATCAATCTAGAGAGAAATCTGATTCAACATATGGGCGAAAATTCTTTCAAGGGCGTGAAAAAGACATTGAGTTCACTGAGTCTCCTAAATAACCTGTTACCTGATTTTCCCAAAGCAGCCTTGAGCAGCTTGAATGAACTCAGAGTATTAGATATTGGTTTCAATCTGTTAACAGATCTGCCCAACGATGCTTTTCAGGGTAATCCCTCGATAACACTTCTGGCACTAGATGGAAATCCTTTAGTGACAATACCTTATCAATCTCTTTCACATCTGAACAAAACCCTCAGAGGGCTAAGTCTGGGAGGAAGATTCCTACATTGCGACTGCAAACTAGCTTGGGTAATCAGATGGATACACGAAGGAGATCTTCAAGTTACCAGCAGGGAAAGGAATCCACAGTTTTGTGGAAGCCCACCTAGATTCAGGGATAGGGGTTTCTACAGTATACAACCGGAAGAACTTTGCACGAACATTGAAGAGAAGAAAGACAATCTGGGAGTTGCTACAGTGGTCAGTGCTGAATTGGACGACGTAAACCTTTCCGGTCCGGAACAACCTCAAAAAATAACAACAACATCCACGACAACAACAACAACAACAACTAAAAAACCAGCTCCAAAAATAATCACATCGACCACTGTGACTACTACGACACAAACGACTTCAAAGGCTACAAGCACAGCATCAACCACTACGACAACATCAACAAAAGGTACAACCACCAAACACTCAACACCAAAACCAAAAGTTAAAGTAACAGTTTCATCGTGGACACAAAGACCTTCTTTGATAAAAAGTTACGCACCCCGAAATAAGGCAGATGAATCCAGAGAAGTTTTAGTGAAGAGCGCTTTCAGGCAGGACAATTCTGTAATCATACAGTGGGGATCAGACACTGCCAACATTCTAGGCTTCAGGGTGGTGTACAGGCTGTTCGGAGACAAGAGTTTTAAGCAAGGACCACCTCTTGAGGCTAGCGAGAGGGAGTTCAAAATCAAGAATGTGCCGTCCCAGGTATGTACCTTCTTGTTTGCTATTCTTTTCATTCAAGATGAGAAAAAAACAGTCCTCTGAAATTTCAAAGCACTAGTAATTTTTTTTATGAAAAACTAGAAACTACTTTAAATCTGAAAATTTGCTTGTATTCTCAAAGATTACTACATCACTGAAAAAGGACAATCAGAATATGTAATAAGAATCTGAATGAAACAATATATTTCCGTATTTAAAAAGCAATTCTTCCCAGACCCTAGACAATATATTATGTACTAACGGCATAATTGAATATAAAAAGTGTCTCTTTCAATTCAATTAGCGAAAATTCTCAGGGTATTACCAAACTCGATCTAATTTAGCAACCGGGAGATGTGAACAATGAAACACATAAATGTGGATACCATAAATGTAGGTAAATTAAATTGTATCATGTAGTTTCAGAAACTAGTGACCTAATCCAATTCGAAGGTATTTAACCGTGTGAAAAACCAGAGAAAGGAAACGTTAGTATGTTTTTCGCAAGAATATTTCACAACGCAAGCCTCGTGAAAAATATTCAAATTTCAAAATCTGCGAAGTATCAAATTGAATTTTGTTAGGTCAGGTCATTATGACTCGCATTTATTCGGCTCCATCAAGAGTAGGACGATACGAATATTTCAATTGTTCGAAAAAATATTCTAGACCATTATCTTCAAATCTGTGAACTTATCGACGTCAATTATATAGATAAAGGTTAACATTATTGTTGATTCGAAATTACTATTGTATGTTGCGAAATATCGAAGATCTTCTCGTAAGGTATTAGTCTGTTCTACTTCGTTTTCTAACCAGCAATCGGACTATTGCACCGTAAGGTTATATTCCCAATAACATGTTATTTGGTCTCCAAAATACACATAAGATCTCTTCTTAGAGCTTCGTCACGTTCTCTTGTTTCACCTGCAGATGTCTAGGTTCATCACTAATTGGAAATATGAATCCAACTACTATAAGAGGCCAAGAAAGGCTAAGACTAAGAAAACAATACAAATCAAATTGAAATTTTTTCAATGTTTCGAACAAAATATAACAAGGATGTTTAAAAAACTGATAGCCAATTTATAGAGTCGATAGGAAAGTTAAATGGTTCTGAATAGATTGTTACGTATTATGAAGAAATTAACTATATCGCATTTCATCGATGAATAAATAACTCATCTATATACTACATTCAAGAATTGTTGTTATAGACGAAGGCCTTGAAAATCCAGTCGCGGCTTAACTTCTAGTAACAAAAATAACAAAAATGTCTATGGGAAAATCACAAAAAATATTTGAATATAACCTGGAAAAGTGTTAATCATTCAAGGTAAATCAATTTGAAATTCTTGAGATGGAAGAATTAGGAGAATTAATGCGAATGTTCAGTGAGGAAAATTTCGAAAGGTTAAAGCCTTGTTCTTAGAGCTTCGTACTGTCGCAGGCGACAGCATTTCAGCCAATCAGAGTATGTTAACAAAACTTCCCCTGACCCCTTCCTTTTCATTTCTGGTTGTAAAAAATCTGTCGCTACACGCCCCTTTTGTAGTTGAAATAATTCAACTACACATTGGAATTCTGCGACAATCTCAAGAAACAAGGAAGGGTGGGAATTGTCGCCTGCGACACTACGAAGCTCTGAGTACCAGGCTTTACGAGTGTTCTACATCTCCCAAACGGGCATTAATTAGCTATAAGTCAATTTTTCCAATGAATAACAATTGGTAAAGTTGGGAAATCTTTCTATTGATTTTTTTTTCAGGAATGCATAATAGTCTGTGTGGTATCTCTAGAAGATATAAACGTTACTCCGGAAACAGTGCCGTACTCGCAATGTCGTGAGGTCCGGACAGTATCTTCGGCATCATCGAACATGGACAAGATAACTATAGCTGCTAGCGCCGCCATCTGTGGAACGATTCTCGTAGCAGTGATCATATTTGTCGCAGCCTCTAGGAGACGTTCCAGAAAATTACATGAGTTGCACCAAAGCAAAATGGGGTTGAAGAACGGATTACCAATGGCTGGTCTTCCAGTAAATTGTTGCGCGGGACTGGGTCAGGGTGCTAGTCCTGGTGGACCACTGTCGTCCTTGGCCACGTTGAATGCTTACAATAACAGCAAGGTAATTGAAAATGACTTTTGTTCAGTAGATGAAAGATTATAAGCGTAGCTTTCAGCGTATGAATATTTCTCATTCTATGATCTTTAATCGAAAATAAAAACCACTATGTCAGGAAGTGACCCTCAGTTACCGTTCCAAATAAAAATCCGCATATTTCCATTGCAGGATTGGGATCAAGTATCAGGATACAGTACCCACAGCGCCCATAGACCTCGCATGTTCTCAGTGGACCAGACCCCATCTCTGATCCCAGACGACATGAGGTCCCACTTCAGCAACAAAGGTAATAAACCGAGGTCCATAGCCGATGGACAGTCCCAGCACAGCTTCTCGAATCATTCGGGAAGATACCTGACTGCAAATGCATTTCCCAATAATTTGTTGTCCTCAAGGCAAGGTGAGAAAAGCGGGAACGGCTTCAGAAAAGGAGGTCTTGAAATTTACTATTAATTCACTAATATCTTTATCCAAGAAGGGGCATTAACTCTGAGCATTGGTTGAATTTAATCGTATCAAGTGGAATTCTCTGTATCGTTTCGTCTACTAACTTTTTTCACCTTGGTGTACTCAAGTAAAATGTTAGCATAAGGTAACTCAATGCTTGAAGCTTCATGACTTTATCCTACAACTGTTGTTAATTACTGGTGGGAACTGGATATCTATCGATTATTTTAGTCTCAGTTTACTTGAACAAAGTCAATGACACATTCACTATAAAGAGAACAAGATAATTGAATTATTGGTAAGAAACTCATTGGAATATCGAGTACCAGTTCTTAACTACTCAAAACCATCTCATTTATACTTCTGGCATTTTGTTATTTTTTCCCTTTAATGAGGACTTCCTTCATAATCTCTCTTCAAATGTTTTATTTACCCACATAGGTTCTGACAATTTAACTAATTTAAGTAGCCAAAATGCGTTCCAGAAGTTGTGTATTCCTAAAAGAATATTGCATTGATTTTTTATGAGAGATTTGTCGCTAAAATTTCGTGTGCAACTTTTCCTAAAACACGCTGTTACAAGATACAGTGTTATAACAATATGCTGAAATTGAATCTTACCCTCGAAATCTGGTAGTGCGTTTTCAATACTTCTCATAAGCTATAGTCTGGATTTTTACAAACCCTAGTAAAAACGAAGGGCATACTATCCTGAATTGGTAACTACTTCTGACTGCTAGCTTCACAACGTTCATTTTATATGTTGTAGAGCTCTTTGCTAACTGTGCTGTGAAATAATAGTAAGAAATTGCGAGTGTTTGAATAGAAAAGACTTTATAGTTTTCTTAGATTCTGAAAATTTCAGTTCTTCAATTTCTACAGTGTAATTTACCAATGTCAAGACTATCCGTGTCTTCATGAAAGTGGAAAAAAGAATTGCACTAACTGTCAAGCAAGTATAGTGTACTCTATATTCAACAGTAGTGAAATGTTCAAGCCCACTGAGTTTCGAGAACAGTGTCGAAGAGTCAGATTCTTCTATTGCATGAAATACTCTACGAATTGTAAATAAAACATGGCTGAAGAATTATTTATGGCCTTGAATGATCAATAAAGTATTTAACATTTGTCAAAGAAATGTGGAAATTCTAAAAAAGCTTTCCAAAATGTAAATTTTTTTCTTCTCATTGTTATCCCACAGTACTTATACATATATCGCTTACTTCATTGATCATGCAAGAAATATGTAACATATACTTGAGTTCATTAGAAAAGTAGAACATGGAGAAGATTGTCCAGAAAAATTGGTTGAAGAAACCAACACTGTGTTTTAATTAGCAAATCACAAGTGTAGAATAAGTTTAATTCTGTTGTATATTCATCTTTTCATCCTAGACTTATAGGAATTTCATTTATCCATTCTTTCTTGTCTTGTAAAGTTTTTATGTGAATTTCTGTACAGTACTGAATGATTCTTCCCGCTTATTGGATCCTCATTTTCTGAAATGAGCACTTTCAAATACATATGGCGAGATATTTGAATTACCATATTATTTGCTATTCTATGTATAATATAGCACCAAATAAAATTCGAATCTCTTTTTTTGTAGAGAAAGTTTCCACTTTATTTTTACGAAGAGTGTTACTTACAGCTTCTTCTTTCCAAAAAAGTTATGGAATTTTCAAGTCATTGGAATTTCATCGTAATTAATTGATGAAATTATAATTTATTAACTAATAAGTATTCATTATTTTTTCAAATTTGAATCATTTTTACATGTATTAAGTAAGTTGGGATTCATGTTTTGAAAGGGCTTCTTTATTGAATAGCATGAGAAATCCCATTTCTCTGAAATGATTATTCATAACACTCCAAGTCATACCATATCCTCACCAAAAACGTCCACAAATTAATATGACATTCATGCATTATGTTGATTAACCACCCACTTCACAAATCATCCTAGCACAATGTTGTCACTAACACCCCTGTATTTTAGATCTACGCCAGTCCCGTCAATCTCTAGCCATGCAATCTGATCGATTATCCACCAGGTTGGGCCCAGCTCACTCGGTAGCTTCATCAACAAGAAGATCAAGACCAAGATCTAGATCCCGCGACCACAATAGACCAAGCAGTAGATACAGCATCGCTGGATCCACTCACACTCTGAACAACTATTGTGACAACTCAGACAACTGGACAGATCATGACATGGAAATATATATGGCGAGAAATCCAACAACAAGAAATGGACTTGTACCTCTTTAAACAAGGATATCAACAAAACGAAAAGGTAAAAGTGACAAAATTGAAGAACTGTGCTTTACTTGTGAGACATTGTGATAACTCAGACATTATATTATGGACGTTTCCGCAAAACTTCATAAGATGTTATCACGAACTCCAGATGGTGTGTAAGAGGTGAAAACTCAGTATTTATGTCTTCAATTTGAAGGTTAAAATATAGTTCATTTTGTATTTATTCAAATGAAAATACCATTGTTGGTATTGAATGTTTGACTGATAGAGATTAACATATTGAATATGTTTTTGATTCACATCAAATTCGTTGTTGTGGAAATGAATGGTTTAAATTATTGCTGTTTCTATAAGAGATTTTTCTAAAAATTTAAAATACAAAGATTTTCATATCATAAGATTAAGTGTTATTATTGTACATATAGATTATTCGAGAAACAATATGAATTGTTTTGCATCAGGTTTCATTTTGTTCTTCATGAATTATTATTGACAGAACTGAATTATCACAGCATTTAGTAGTAAAGAGATTTTTGAATAAATGAAATATGATATAATATAACTATATAAAAAACAACACTTTATCCATCCCAGAAGAAACATTACATTTTTTATTGCCACCCTCCGTAACTTCCTAAGATGTGAATAAAAAGAGGAAGTATTTGTTGGTTTTTTCTTACCCTGGTATGAAGATATTCCTTTCCCACCGATATCTCATCTCTTGAATGAACTCGTACCATATTTGTGCAAAAGCCCTAAATCCTCCTGCTGAATGTAATAGACAAGCTGAAATAATGCAGAACCTCCATAGAAGAGAATCTGCAGGACAGGTTTTGAATCCTTTGCATTCTTTGTCTATATCAAAGATCTCCTGGAAGACAAAATGCATTTAATTATATTATAGAAAGGAGACATATTAAAGAACGAAATTAATTTTTCTATTATTGGTGTTATAAGGTCAGATCAAAGGTCCAGCTTCATAAACTGGTAATTCAATTTAGTATCTGCCAAAGGGCATGTGTATAAAATATACTGTTTCAGAGAAAATTTCAAACCAGATATAAAAACCAGTAGTAATACGGTAATAGTAATCTGTTAGTTTTCGTAACTATAAATCTGCAGAAGATTCATAACTTAGTTAAAGGGTGTTCAAATTTAAGATTTTTTTTTTGTGTTTGTGAATACTTCTAGGAGTTTCTCATAGTAAATAATCTGACCATAGCAGAATGTTTCATATTTCAAATACATTCCTTAATTCATGTTATAATAAGAGTTCTTTGAATATGTGAATAATAAACTAGTATTGTATTCAAAAATATCAATTATAGAATATAGAGAAATAGTTTTTCAATTTTTTATGGTTATAGAATCTAATGAAACAACCATGGAAACAACAAACTATAGAAATGTTTTACGTAATTATTGAAAAATAAAATCATACAATAAAAAATGCTCAGTGCTGTGCAATACAACACTTGCAGGTGTGAAAATGTATTATAGGCCCCAAGACACTGCCTTGAGGAATACCATGATTTGATTCCACGTTTTCAGATTTACATTCTTTTCCGTTGTCAATAACTGAAACTATTTCTTGTAGATCCGAAAGATATGAACAGATTAATTTTTTTGCATTTCCTCTAATTCCAAGTATCTATCTGGAAAGTTTTTTTGGGGTTTTCTCTTCCAGTCTCTGAAACAAGAAACAATTAGAAATATTTTTTAAATAATATAAGAAAGGCCCCAAAGTAAAATCTTTCCAAAAAATTTGTTGCCTAACAATGAAAAAAAAAACACTTTGAACTCTAAAGCTGCGTAACCTTACAGAGTCTAAACCAGACTCCTTCGTCAAGCAATTTATATATTTCATTCAACTTTGCAGAATTGTTAAAAAAATGTAGAAATTTTCTGATAAAGGAGTCTGATTTAGACTCCGAAACTTTAAGCAGCTTTGGAGTTCGAAGTGGTTTCTGGTTTCTTTTTTTTCATTGTGAGGCAACAAATTTTTTGTGAAGATTTGGCCCCTGACCATTGACGTATTACACATCGACTCATTGTCACGTGACTTTTCTAAAAAAATTCAAGGCAACATACATAAGAGAAGGAAGGACTTATGCAGATCTCATGAAACGAACACAGAGGGACCAAGTTAAGGCATTGTCAAAATCATATGTTCCAAACAAAATAGAAGGGCAGGTGATAGTGCCATAAATTACTCTATCTCATTTGCATGTCCACAGTCTCTCGCTAGCTAGAAAGAGGTCCATGAATAATAGGTCTTTGCCCCTGACAAATTAGTGCTCAAGTTTTACGCAGGGGCCTTTCTTCTATTATTTAAAAAATTTTTCTAATTGTTTTTCATTTCAGAGACTGGGAGGAAAAACCCTAATAAAACTGTCAAAGGAATGCAAAGACCTCCTAGGAAATATTTCAATGGATATCCAAGTTTCTTTCTTGTACAAAGTTTCTAAAGTTTTATTACCAGAAACTGCCTCGATAATCAATCATATGCCATCTATCTCGCAATTGGCAGTAAACGTCTTAAATTAAAGGACGATCAGAGTTATACTGTATCTACATGAAAGAATTTAACTCACAGAAGATCCATCATATCTGCATTCTTTTGTGTCATAGGGATGATTAGGTTCTGACTGTCTCGTATCAGCGTCGGGAAATAAAAAATACAATATAGCCACAAAAACGTCTTCAGAAATTGCACTTGTAATCTTCTGGGTTCCTGACAAAGAGTTTCTAGCTGCTCTGCCTAAAATGGATGATATTGTTGACACTTTTGTATCTACCAACGTTTCAAAGCTTATTTCATTAAGTATATCTTGAATTGTGGTGTTGTTTCC
This sequence comes from Hippodamia convergens, assembly GCA_038502775.1. Taxonomy (NCBI): domain Eukaryota; kingdom Metazoa; phylum Arthropoda; class Insecta; order Coleoptera; family Coccinellidae; genus Hippodamia; species Hippodamia convergens. The sequence continues at coordinate 9,346,950 of CM076610.1, read as the reverse complement.
CAATGAATTGATAAATTCATTCAAACAATCCGATAATAGGCATACAGGTGATTCTGTATTTCTTACTATGATGGACCATTGTCTAGCACGTGGTGCTTGAAAGTGTGAACGAAACTGAAAGTCACTAATGGAAGGGCTGGGCATTTTAAACCAAGAAGCTTTTAGTTCCAACGCATCGATTGGATCTGCTGTAACACCAAATGGCAACTGATACAAGGACTTCACATCCAAATCATCACTTTCCATTGAGAAAATATTCTGTTTCCAAACATTCTTTCCAAAATCAGTTAAATCATATGTAAATTGTGTTCCACAAGTTACGCTAGTTGTAATGGAAGAGATTTTGACTTTCGATGAGAAAATTCGAATAAGATCGGAAAGATATTGACAATCGGGTGGAATCCTTTCCAGATGTACCATTGCAAAGTTTGTTCTGAAACGTTCGTTTTGATGTACTCCTAAATATAATTTCTGCCATTTTTCCCTTATTTGTACAAAGGCTGGTATGTGGCAATTCAAGTTGCTAACAGCAATAACTAGCGAGCTCAATAATATTTTGATCTTACTCTCAGAATTTATTTCTGTATTTCCAGTTGTAGTTAAAATGAAGTATGTGGTAAGCCCATACCAAGAAAATATACAAGAATGTGCATGAAGTGAACTTTCATCAAACAATTCAAACTCATAACTGATATCGACTGAATTTTCTATTTTATATTTATCTTTTTTTGTATCTATGTCTTCACTGACAGATTCAGGGGATTTTGTTTTTTTATAGTATAATAATTCGAATTCCACATCAGCAAACATAAGTTTCTCAGACTTGGTATCCCATATGCATTCTTTATTCGATTCTTCTTTTAACTCATCTATTTTCCACTGATTGATAATTTCTTCAATACGTGAAATAAATATTTCCCAGTCAGATGCAGTGGTAAAATCTTGTTGATAAAATTCTGTTTCCTCAATTTCCTCGTTCATTATTATATATTATATAGTTGCCTTTTGAATTTTTTTTTAATTTTGAAAGTAAACGTCAGATTTTATAACCTTGAATTTTTTTCATAATATAAACATCCCCATAGACTGTCACTTTCATATTGAGTCGCCATCTCTAATAAAATGACAAAGCTTTTCACGCTGTAGGGTAGAAACCTATATTTTTATCTATTTCTTTACTTACTCTAATAAAGAATCCTATACTGTAAAATAATCAGTTCAGAGAAGCATTAATAGATAGCTTCTATTCAAACAGCTATATCTTTTTCGAAAAATTATATCAAAGAACTCGTTACATTCAATTCTTCTCAAGATCTACTATTGTAACTCCCCAAGAAAACTTTCGATGAAGTACAAAAAGATCGTAATGAATATATTCAACTAATTTCGTCACAGCAGCTTTATTAGATTAAATTAGGTAGGTATTGATTACCAGAGTGTTTTATGTTTTATGCAACTTAGTTTTGTTCTTTTGCTTCATGACCCAACATGTTCTATCTGCGGATAAGTTATATTTTTCATCTTTTATTTTTTCTTACACCAGTAACGGTATGTTCAAGAACATGAAAAAACCTTTATGTTATTTGAAACAAAAATGAAATCATATGCATTCCACAATCATTATTTTCAGAGTCAACAATATAAAGTTACTGATCAAGTTTTCTTCGATATTGAACACGATCAAAAATACCTAGGAAGAATTGTAATTGGTCTATTTGGAGAGGTAGTCCCTAAAACAGTGTACAACTTCAAAACCATTGCAATGGATGGTATCAATGGAAAAACATATGAAAACACGCCATTTCATCGCATCATAGAGCGGTTCATGATACAAGGTAGAATTCAGTACGACGTTAGACTTAAAATGAAGGTTTTTTTAAGCTTGTTTCACAATATTTTTAGAATGATCGCTGATTTAAATCTCAGATATATATAATATATATACCATTTGGAATAAACTCATAAATTAATATAATCATTTTAATTTTCAACAATTTAAGAGTAGATTGAGGAAATAGCTAAAAATAAACTATTGCAATTTCAGCAGGAGATATTGTCCACGGGAATGGTTCAGGTACCATAAGTGTATATGGAAAGATATTTGATGATGAAAACTTCATCATAAAACACTCGGGACCAGGATTGGTTAGTATGGCAAATGCAGGACCAAACACCAACGGGTGTCAATTTTTCATTACAACTATGGCTTCTCCACATCTAGATGGTAGACATGTGGTGTTTGGAAAGGTAAAGGGGTAGTCAGTCTTTGCCCCATTTATATCATTAATACATTTTTTTGGAGGTTGTCAAAGGTCAGGATGTTGTACACATAATCGAACATGCAAGAAGAGATGTTAATGACCGACCTTTAAAGCCGATTATGATAGTACGGTCAGGTTTAATAGATCTCCCATTTCCGTATATTGAGTCTGAAAAAGATTATGAGTGAGTTCTTCTGCATTAGTAACATTAGTATAAATACTCCGTTCATCAAGAATTATTGTCAATATTGTCATCAAGGCGGGTGCGAAACAACGAAATTATAATAAGAACTACTTATCAGGAATTTGGACTGTATTTATTCTCTTTCAAAATTTATTCAATTTGCCTACGTTTCGGAGTTACAATGTTCCTCCTTCTTCAGGGCTCAGTATGTTAATTAGTAAATTAGTAGGAAAGAATTGTGTGGCGCTTAAACAGACATAAATAATGTCTTAGGTACACAGGGACGGGCCGAAGCCAAATTTGGCGGGGAGGTGAAATCCATCCAATTTTTCTACTGGACATTGAATTAACAGGAAACCGTTATACATATTATGCTATAATATTTTAATATTTGTAATTCAAAATGATGAATTTCAACAGAGTGAGGAGTAATTAACTTTTTTTCCATCTACCGAATATTCAATTAAGTAGATTTTATGGAGTTTGTTTTTTTTTCATGAAGAGTATCTTGATGTTGCTTGAAATTTTGAAAACATTATTTGTTTGTTTCTTCAGTTTTATTTCATGGAATCTGGAAGCGGGGACATGGCTCATTTTTATCAGGAGAAATTTTTTTTTCTGAAAAATCTATTCTTTTTATTCCGTGAAAAAAGTAAATATTGGGAGTCAAAGTTATGAGCAATTAACGTTAATTTTCCAATTACCCAATATTCAATAATGTGAGTTTCTTTATTTTATGGAATAGTTTTTTTTAGGAATACCTTGAAGTATGTTTGAAACTTTGAGACACACTTTTTGTTTCATTCTTTAATTTAGTTCAGTTTCATTCTTTGGTGTATATATCTCAAAATTTCAAGCATCATAAAGCAAGATATTTTTCACGAAAAAAGCAGATTCCATAAAATAAAGAAATATACATGATTGAATGTTGGGTAGATGAAAAATCAACCACTTTGATGAGATTCATAATATTGAAACTGCTCATCCCTAACATAGGTCCATTTCACAAAATAATAGGAACAAAATTTTCAGAAAATATATTTCGTTTGATAAAAAATGAGCCTTACTTTTGCTTACAGATTCCATGAAATAAAGAAAAGCAGCATAACTAGGGAATCAAACAGAAAATGTATGTCAAAGTGTGTGTCATAAATCAAGAAACTTCTTAAAAAAAACAGATTCCCAATTTAGTAGGGAAACGGTGTTGACCTAAATCAGTCATATTGAAGAAACAATTTTCAGCAAAATTTCCTAATTTGAGTTGGCGATTTCGATCTCTTTGCTGCGTTTATTGCAATTAGTGTTTGGAATTGAGGATGTATTCAGTGTTTTGAACGATTTTTGTTGTGACTTCCGATATTCTGTGGTCACTACCCATAATTTTCTCTCACACTTGTTGTCCTTCGTGCATTTTCTGTTCATAAAATTTTTTTTGTGATTTCTTATCAGGCACCACATAACTCAAACTTCACTTTGAATCTTTTTTGGTTCATCATTCAAATTTATTTACACATATTGTTTATTCGCAAAACTATAACACAATGTACGAAGAGCGTACCTAATGATGATTCTGCTTATCTGAAAGTAACAGCTTAAATTTATGATACCAGATGGTTTTTTTTTATGACACAGTCCATGCGACGTAACTGAAAAATTTACAACTATTATTCTTGAGGCCGCATCTCTCCCAACACTTGATGGTAAAAATATTGGGTTAATACCATTTGCCGCGGCAAATGCTATTAACCGCGTATAGCCGCGGCTATACATATCGGTATTGTCAAGTACTGATTGCAAACTTGTTTTTTCTTATTCAGATTTCTTCGTATTTCATGACTCTCTCGGAATTATGTATTTCAACTGCTTTGGAATTTTACCAACTGCTTTGAACTTTTTCCAACTGCTTCAAAATTTTTCCTACCGCTTTGAAATATTTCTAACTGCTTTGAAATTTCTCCAACTCCCTTAGAATTCTTCCGACTGCTTTGAAAATTTGCCGACTTCGTTCAACATTCCAGGGGATCATCCCCCCCATTCCCGCCCTTGGGCCCGTCCCTGAAATTACATTCAGAATTAGAAGAGGTACATAGCTCAATCCTTTAATTTTCATTATTCTGCAAGTGAATGTTATCTTTATCGGAGAGACTGAAAGCTAATTACATTAGACTTTGTATCTTATTTGCTATTGTTGAATCATAATCATTCCATGCAAAAAAGATTGAAATTGAATTTTTCCACTTCGATGAAAAGTTTCATTTTAATATCGAACAATTAGAACTATTTCCTAACGCTCTCATAAAAATTGTCTGTAGAAAAATCTTCAAAATATGCACATTCTCCTGGAAATTTTTCCCTGAGCAATCGCTTTTAATTTGAAAATAAAGAAAAAACACTTTTGTCAAATAGTACTTTTCTGATACATACTTATATATTTTCTGTGATGGTTCTATAGACACTTTTAGTTACTTTTTATAACTTCAAATCAAGACCTGCTCGAATGTCAATAATTCTTGAATGAAGTATATACTAATTTGTCGTTTTGGAGGTGCAGTGAGCTAAGCCACATTTTATTTAATAATTATTCATTCCTATCTATTTATTTTTTTACCTCAATTTAATGAAAGCATGCTCTCATTTATAAAGGCCATCTGCTTTGAAATTAACGATATCAAAAAATTTAAAAACTTGTTATGATTCAGATAATTAACATTTGCTCACCCAAAAATGTGGTTTACTTGTTTTCACCACCAAGCGTTGTATAAATATATCTTATAGGTATATATTTCAAATCATGGTGTATTTTCGATACTTGCATAATTACCTTGGTTGTTGGTAGAATGATTATGAAGTAGGAATACTCTTCAAGTATCCTTTTTGGAGTATTGATAAATCGGAAAAAGTGATCATTGAAATGAATACCATCTTCAATTGATCTCTCATCACGAGGACTGGAATCAGATTTTGTCATTGAGAAAAATGATAGACCGGTTTCGACCTCTCAGAGACAAAATATCTCCAAAAAAACTTCTACACCGCCAGATGTCAATATGTCACCATTTGTATTGAGTAACCTACTCAAAAACAACATTCCTGCCACCAGGTTTAAATGTAGACGTTTCTTATGAAGAGCTTGTCTCTGAGAGATGTGAAATACTGAAGAGGCCAAATGAGACCGAAGGCGGTCTATCTCTTCTCTAACATAATCTGAATTCATCTCTGAAGTTCTCATGATGAAAGATCTGTGCGCCTATAATTTGAAGATGATTAATAATTTCAACATATTCATGTTTCAAAAATGTTCTCGGTATGGCCTACGTAAAGGCAAATAATTTTTTTGTTTTTTCATTTTTTCTTCTTCTGCTCGTAAAAATGTTATATTTTATTGCTCATAATTGATAATCTTGATTTGATGGATCACGAAATTTAACAATAAGCTCCAACTTTCCTAGAATTTTTTTTCAATATACTATTTAATGATTTCTCAGTAATAATAATAAAAAACCATGTTTTATATTACAAATTCGACTTTGTTCTCATATAATAGTATTAATTCTTTTTTTCTACAGGCTGACATTCTGGGCGTGGCTGAAAGCTGGATGGTTTCCACTTTCATTTTCGTTCTTAGTATTAGGGATATTTCATTATTTCATGTCTAAACTGAATTCATTTTGATTCTGCCCGAACAAGTTTGTGAGATATCCTATTTATTTAAAAATGCTGAGGTAAATGAATTAAGGATGTGAAAATGGATTAATCAAACTATCTGTTACAATGAATTACGAATGTCTTAGAAAAATAAAGCGCTTTTTTTCATCAGAGGTACACTTTAGTTACCTGGGGTAGTTGAGACCAATACCAATAAATTGAAGTTTTGGAAACATGTTGATTTCAAACAAAATTTAGTTGGTATTATGTGCACTTAGTTTTCATTGTACCTTCTTACTTACTTTGACGATATAAGTGAGATAAAACATCAACATTCTCTCATAACAAAGTTTCTTACGGGTTCAGCTCAATTTTGACAGGAAGTCGAATCACAATCTGTTAAAAAAAAGTTTTGGTAATATTTTCATGCTATACGAGCACAAACTTGATTGAGGTGACTCGATCAGCAATATGAGCAAGAATAATTTTTCATTCTTGAAATCCACAATAACGATGTTTCGATTGAAATATATTATGGGAGCTCCCGGTATTGTTCTGAATTTTTTTAGGGTTTTCTTCCCCTGTCTCTGGAACTGTATACAAATGAGAGAATTCCTTGATAATTGAATATTTCAAATAATTCTAAGCATTTTCAAACCAAATATTACACCTTTCCAAAAAAAATAAAAATAAATATATTTATATAGCAATAATAGTTTTTATTGGACATATGTCACTAAAAACAATCCCTTCATGAAAGACGATGATTATTCCCAATTTTATGGGAATTCGGAATTGCACTCAGGAATCATCATTCTTTTGGAGTAGTGTTTTATTCACACTTTGAAAGTGATATACTGGAGAATGTTTATTATACATATAGAGAATACTCAATAATTCTTTCTTGGTGTAAAATCACTCACTTCACTTCAGCGGAGATTTTCGCCTCGCTTTTCGCAACTGGAGGTGTTGTGTTATTCAAGAGTTAAATTTCTATGACCTTGAGATAGACCATCAAAAGTCAAGTGTCTGTGATAAATATTTATTTTATAATTAAACAGAGTTTAACTGGCATTTACGAGTTTATAAATACATATAGATAATTCAACTTACCAGTTACAAATATTTGTACATTCATTCTTAAATAAAAACATTTCAGATTTACTTACATTTCCACAATTCGATATTCTTTCGATTAAACGTGCTCTGCTGGATGATCACAGATAAATTTTACACCGGAATAAATAAATCTTGAATAATTGAGATGATACGTCCACCGAGTTGTGGATTGAATGGAGCATCGAGCAGAGTACGTGGTTTCGTTAGAAAATATTCGACGTCAGAGAGGGTTTGTACTTGGGAAAAAAGGGTACTTGTCAAGCACACATCAATTAATATTAAACAGTCTCATATACATCATGATATTTACAAACTATAACCGCATGTTCTTGATAAATGTCCATTTTTTCACATAGACAACATTGAATTTTGATAGTAGTACAGTGCATCAGATAATCTGCAATCATTTTTATTTACAAGGTGTAAAGCTAGATACTGGCGCCCTTTATGCACTTCTCAACACAGCGAACGATATTTATACGATTCTAATGTACATTTTACACTTAGCTATTCAGTATTATACAAAGTATAGGCCTAAGAGTAACTCTAGTATTAAGAACAGCACACTATGGTGGACATCGAACAGAGAATGCTTCTCGCACGGATGAAAAATTCAAAAATATCTGCACTTTAAAAAATGATATTTTGGTAGGTCGGAATAAACGATGATACAATCTCTTCGTCAGAATCCAATGCGGAAAACTTAAAAGCTAATTGTCACACAGTGTTGCTGATTGATATATCACAGTAATCATTGCCCCAAATCCATTTGAAGACTAGTTAATTTAGGAACGGCTGGTGAGGCCTACGCGGCCAGACCCTCTCTAGAAGCTGGAAGGAGATCTTCCCTGGAGTTGTCACCGGCGGCCTTCCTCTCGAAGTGAAGGTCCCACAGACTCCGGGACTCTGGACCCTCACGGCTGGGCGGTCTGTCGGAGCTCCTCTCCGGAGAACCGCTCTGAGATCTGAGGGGCTCGGGGGGTGGATAGCCAAAGTTCAAGAGGTTTCCGTATTTGGCGGCCAGGTTGAGACCATTCTGGTTGTTTTGAACCACTGACATCTCGTTCAGCTGGAAGAGAATACTTCGATTAGATTGATCATTCAGTTATTTTAGTCGGTGATTTCCAGACAATTTTTTTTGTTTTGAAATGAGAGATCATCAGGACCCTATGTTCTTTTCAGGTTTTTGTGCGCTTTTCAGGAAGACATTTTTTCTAAATGTCCTTAATTTTTGTTTGGAACAATAGTGTGAGAAATTTCGTCTATTCTTTCGAAATTAAAAAATACCGATTCCATCATAGGAGATAATTTCATTAGTAAAGCCCTATGCAATCTTCAAACTCAAACATCTGGAGTTCCTAAAAATTATCACTTGGTTGGTCGAATTCTTTCAAAATACCATTCCAGGTCAAGGAGCAGCCAGGTTTTATTCAAATTGAAGAAATTCCTGAGGACAGGAGCAATCAAACATGCATTAGATCATGACAGTCCATTGTTTGTACTTGTATAGGTGTTTAATCAATGCAAGAGAAAATATACATGGACTGAACACTCCCTCTAGCTACCATCACTATAACACCAGACATGGTGAAATATTATGCATACCGGGGCACAGAACATCGAAATATCAGTCTTCCCCAATTTATCAGGAAATTAAGTTTTATAATCACCTTCCATCAAGGCTCAGAAGTCTGCGGGACAACCAGTTCAAAAATGCCATAAAAAACATATTTTTGTCAAAATGCTACTATACAACAACTGATTTCCTTAGCGACTGCGATATATGAAAGTTATGTTTGACCCAATGTTATTATGTATGTACTATTTATGTCGTATATTGTGTATTTTTTTTACATTGTGAGTTTATTATTTCTTGTTATTCTAGATTTTATACTACCAACTTTGATAATGTGATTTATTGTATATTTTTTTATATGACCTATCCTATCTAGCAGAGCTAGCCCTAAAGGATCAATAAACATTTATTATTATTATTATTATTATTATTAGGCAGCGAGTACACTGAGCTGATTCTTTCTTACGAAATTCAAGGAAAATCTTGATTGATTTTTTTCTTGGTGAAGTCTGATTTCTGGCTTCTCTGCTTCAATTTGATCGTTTTATATTTTCATCTTTGAGGTTTAGGTGCCTTAGATAGGAGTAATAGGACTATCTGATTTCCTTCCGACAGAAGAATCAAGATTCCCCTACCATGAGATTGGGGTTTCTGTACCTTGAAGAAACCTCACTGAGATTTTTGTAAAATACAGAAATTCTTTACTACAGCATATTCAGGAATTCAGATTATTTATAATACAAGTGCAGAAAGCGTTCCTCCACGAGTTTGAAATTAAAAAAGAGTCACAAAGTGGAGAGATTTTCATTAAACCAGAACCTTGAACCATGAACCTTCTGTACGAGTATTGTAGACTTATTTCTCTAATTCACTGAATTTTCATTGAAATTAATGAAATATTTCCATGACGTTCGTTTAGTGATTTTTGCATTGAAAAATGTTGGTTGGTAGAACTGTTTTCTGTGTCATAAATTTGACAGATACTGAACGAATCCGTAACAGGATGCCAACATATAATGAAGGAATATAATCATGCAAACCCTGTGACATTGGCTGCATTCACCTAAAGTAACAGTTGTGGAACTGTTGCGGAATCGTCCGGTGGCACATACGCTACAAACTCAACACGTTCCGGAGAAGCGGGCATTTTGGGAGCCTTTTCAGTTTATGCTAGGTATCGGTACCGGAGCGATGGCAACATTCTTCGTTTGGTGAATGCAGCCATTGAGATACTGTCGCACGATTTAGTTCTGCAGAATGAACAGATTTGCCACATTATTATATTCCGGTGCAACCCTAACCAACTTTAGTTTTTCAAAAATAATAATACAATTGTATGCGATAATTAGAAAAATGAATGAATACAACCTGACCAAATTTCGATTGCACACAGATTGAAAGAAAAAGCTAGCGACATTATATCTAGAAAGTCTACTTGAAAAAGATATGTTTCTTTTTACCCTAGAGAAGAAAGCTCAATGTTCATAATTAAACAAAATAATTATAGTTGTTTGTCATCAATAAAACAAACTATGCTGAAATAATTCCACATCTGTTTCTGATGTCGATATCATGTATGGTATACTTTTTTTATCGTGATACCTAAAGCAAAAACCCGTTCAGACTTGAATTCTCTTACTACTTGGTTTTATTCATTAATTTTCCATACAATTACGCAATTGAAAATTGATAATTGAATGTTCCTAATATTGACATCCGGCAAAATCCACTGAAGGGGTTTAGAGACAATCATACAGAGTGTTCCTCAAAGACATGCTTATATTTAAGGGGTTCATTCTTTGACTCATTTTCAGAAAGAAACTTCCTATGATTGCATGTCCCAAAAGTCATAATTCTGAAATACATGGTGATGAAAAGCTATTTTAAATAAAATATATTAATCAAGCACCTAATAAGAAAACTTTTTTTATGATCATTCATTTTGAAATAAATATCTCTTAATTTCCTTTCAGTCGATGCACAAATACTTCGACACCGATATTTGAGGAATTGATTCTGTAGTAAAACGATTTTTATTTCTTAAAGCGGAAAACACGCGTCGGACAAAGAAAACCCTTTATGGGTTTTCAATTTTTTCATTTACGATAGAGAAAATGAAAAATTGTGTACCCTTTTAAATTTTAGCATGATTTTACAAAAAAAACCCTGTATGAGCGTCAGAATTTTTTTAAGATAATAATGAAAGTATTAACATTCGCCGTGCTAAAAAATACGAAACATGAAAATGCGTTTTCTTTACAACAAGTGTCCGGTTATGTAGAATTTTTAATTGATGCTAAATTATCATAAATCACTCACCTTCTGCATGCCGTTAAGGAATGGGGCCGGCAGATACGGATAGAAAAGATCGGGCCTCCGCTGAAGAAATTCGGAATCCTTTGGCGTCATGGGGATGGGGGGAAGGTCTAGCGACATGCGACGACCTCGTCGTGACGCGCCGTTGCTCCACATGTGCGTACCCATGTGAACCTGGAGAAAAGCAAGCCATAAGCAAGATCCTAAAATTTCAACAAGCTGCATTCTGGACAACTTTTAATTGTGTTCTTTTTTCTATTTGTGACATGAAGTCAAAGATTTGAAGGCAAAGAGCAATGCGAATCAAAATATGATAAAGTATGAATGAAAAACCTTCGTAAACGTACAAAATACTGAATTATATTTTGTGCTCGTTAGGTTAGTTGCATTAGTGAAGCCCCAAGCCCTGCAGATCTTACCTTCAGGTTTCCTTTGGTCGTGAACGCCTTCTGGCACACGCTACATCTGAAAGGCTTGTCTCCTGTGTGCGTTCTCATATGTATCTGCAACGCCGAACTGGAGCTGAAGTTCTTATTGCACACGTGGCATAAATGCTTGTTAGACTGCAAGCCTGCGAAAACACACAAGGCACACATGAACCCTCAACCTTTAGCAAAGTTAGTGCAAGCGATGACGATATTGTTAAAAATCGCCCTCTTCGATATGTACAAGTTGCAACTGGACGACTGGTGAATAATCTCAGAAATGAAAAGAATCAAGAAAAACTTCTGGTAGGACAGCTTGAGCAAGTGGAACTGAAAGTGTGAACAAAACTTTCGGAGTGAAATTAATTTGGACCAATTGTCTTGCGCTAGTAAGATTGTGCCAATCTCTTGACCCTGTAAACCTCCTATAAGGATATTGATGGTTATAATGTTCTCGCTGAAATTATTAGGCTTCCAAAAATTAAAGTGGGTTTTTCTGCATTATCACATATAATATCTATCCATCTATGATCGGAGCCAAGAGATCAGAGGGTTTTCAGAAAAGGTTCAGCATTTTGGACCATGTTCAAGCTATGCGTACGCGCGCTAATAGGAGAAAGTACATCAATGTTAGTAATGCGTTCGTTGAAAAGGAGATACCATTCGATACAATTGAAACTTTCTCAAACAACTTGCACTTATCCAGAAAATTTATAGTAGAGCCACGTTCCAGGTAGGCTTGCAATATCATAAAAATAATTCACACTGGCTTTTGGAGACGTGGCTAACTTGTATTTAACTGGCCAGACAAGGTTACCAAAGTAGATGGTGCATATCTTATCTGCGATTTGCCGATGATATGTTGCTGATAGCATTTAAAGAATAAGAACTGGGAGAAATATCTGATGAATCAAATAGAAGATCCTAAAGATCAGTTTGAAATAAAGATCTCAAGAAAAAAATTCATCATCAACAAAATCCGAAAAGATAATTTCCATCACTCGCAGAATCTTATATGGGGGCCCTGATGGAGGCCAATGCTAAAATCTCAAAGACTGAAAGAGGAAGTAAGCAGTGTTTTTCCAGTATATGAACTGGAAAAATAGAACTTATTTTTTGACGCTGGTAGATGTCGCCAATTGCATTTAAGTTACTATATAACTATATAAAGAGATTTATGAATAAACAAGGATAGTAGGTTTGAAGGTAGAAGTTTTTTATGACAATTTTGTCTCTGAGAAATATGGGATACTGAAGAAGCCAAATAAACCGGTCCATCTGTTTCTAAGTGGCAAAATCTGAAAATTTAAGATGGTATTCAGATCGAATATTACAATTATCAATTTATTTTTTTACTTTGAAAGCATGCCCATTCGGAATGGGAATTTGTTAGAACAGAAAATTCGGAACTTGGGACATTTTGCACAAATTCCAAATAATTCAAAGAACCATGGAGAGACGAATGTTGAATGTGACTCTACTGATATAAGAAATGGCGAACTGAATAGACAATCTGGAGTGACAGAAGATGTAAAATGAAAACTCGAGGAATGTGGAATTATACAACAGCAACCGCGAAGCAATTGGATAAGTAGAGTAGGGCAACAAACAAGATGAATTGATGATATTAAAAGACTTGGCACCAGCTAGATCAAAATCGAAGAAGTTAGGAGAAAAATATATAGATAGATGAACAAAACTAACGGAAGCTTCGTCAGACCATGGGTTGTTTGCTGAGTGTGATAACTATGACTATGATCGCTGATAGGAGATTAAGATTCTAACAAGATGAAATTCCCAAATGTTTATTCCATAAATAACGACACAGAGCTTTGACCAACTTTCATTTATGAGAACCTTTACCAGATATAAGATGGACTAAGGCTTGTTATATCCAAAGTCTCAAGATCTGTTCCATTATCTCAGATGATTAACCAGTTCGCCGAATTCGGAAAAACTATTCATACTCACTCGGAGGTCGCTTTGGAAGTGGAAGTTCTGATTCTGGTGGTTCCCTTTTGACTGGCTGTTGTTGCTGTTGAGATTGCTCGATATGTTCGGGGTTGGAAACCGGCTGCTCTTGCTTCACTGGCGGGGGAGGGGGTGGGGGAACCTCCCTCGAAGATATAATCTGTGGCGAAGAAGGCATAGAGTCCTCTTTCATGGTCTGAGGCTTATTATCGAACATGTGCTGGGGCATATCCCTTATCTTGTGGGTGAGCATGTGCTGTTTCATGTTTCCCTGTGGAAATAGAAAAATTATCCTTGATGTTGGAATTGATATTTGGCGGGCTTACCGCCATGTGTATCCAGTTTGAGGCGTATCCAGGTGTCATGGGTAGCGGAAAAACTGAGGGATGTATGGACTTGTGATGGGCAGATTTTCGTTTAGTTTCTGCCCCTTCTCCTTCATCCTGGATACGCCCCTGCCTGCACATGCAGGGTTCCTGAAATATACACTTTTAGTATCATAGCACTGAGGTTGGAGACTCGATAAGTGATAATTCCCCTATTTCAAATTCAGCTCGCAGTGCCCCCCTTGTAATGTTCCCATTTTGAATGTCGCTCTCGGATTTACATAAAGAAAATACTTCCTTCGTTTATTATCGTATAAATGGAGGGAAGGTTGGAATAGTCTTCCACACCTGCAAGTGTTCTGATTTCTTCGCCAAAAAGGTTATCAGAGTGACCTTCATATCGAACATATACTACTCATGCTTCAAATTTTTGTCAGAGTAAAAACAGAAAACAAATTAATTACAAGGATGTAGCTTGGAACAATATTCCATTGGATATATTTCAGTTCTCAAATTTGGAGCAGAAGATTATATTTTGTAAGCATATCTTCTTGAGAAACAAGCATATGCGAGTGAATTTGAAACTAGGTTGTGTATGAGATGAGCTCAAGGTAATTATTATTAATATTCTAATCATCTCTACCCATCCATTTCAATTACTCGTTCATTAAAATGCGGTTCAAACTATTTCGGCATCTAAAATTATGTTGTATCCAAAGAATCTCGAAGTGATTACAGCAGCTGTTAATTTTGTATCGACTCTTTCGATAGTATTTTATTATGTAGTAATGTATGTATGTTGAAACTGGCACCTACTAATTGTGGATATTCAATTTCCACTTACTCACAATGTAGAATTAATCTAAGAAATACTCATCTGATATTTGGTTCATAAATAAAATTAAATTTACTCAAAATAAACTTATGAGTTAGACCACAAAAGCGTACTTCTAAAATATGAATCGTCAGTATACGCCAGATTCGAGAAGTTGTGAGGAAAACATGAAACCAGCGAATTTTTTTTCTTCAGTTGAAGTTTGTATGGGTATTTTTAGGGAAGAACATTGAAAAGACAATTATGAGTGAAATTGATTCAAGGGTTTACGAAAACTTCCTTTCTATACCATAACACGGCTCGAAGACAGAAACAAAGTTGAACATTCTGAAATGACACCGTCGACGATTCTATATTTTTAGCCTCATCAGCTCCGAGTGTATTTAGTTGGTTCGATTGTACACATTGGCATCAGCCGAATCCGGCGTCGAAAGAAAAGTTCAGATGCCTAAGCTCTATGTCATTAAGCATTCACGAGACAACAGAACTGAGATGATTGAATTCAGAAATGAGCCAGCTATTTTCAGACACAATAGACTTGTCGCCGTATAGCAGATTAAACGCATTGGCACCTGGCCAGCAATAACTTATGTCGATGTCTAAGTGGTCTATTTTTGATTGAGAATCCCGCTTTTATCTTTTCTTTCCCTTTTCGAAACGATAAACAAAGTATCCTGTTGATGCATTAGTTCATAAATTTACCGGAACAATATTTGAATATTTTCGAGGTTGTTTTATCGAGAAATTTCAGAGCGCGCTTCACTAATCGGCTTCCAGACGTCCCACGTTTTGTCGGATAGTTTATATGTCTTCTCCAACGGAACCCTGATAATTCTCATCAGAACGAACAATTAAAATGGGAGTTTATTGATCGAGAGGGTTCTTAATGGGGAATCGGTTGTTTATCTCAATATTGGTTTATTTAATGTATGGAGGTATCTCAAATACCTCACTAGAGCTTTCTCATGGCGATCAAAATAAAATATCGGATCAAAATGAGGAACCTTTCAACTTACCTTTGTTGAGAACCCCCTATCACAGACGGAACACTTGAAAGGACGTTCTTTAGTGTGACTTCTGAAGTGGATCTCCAATGCCGAATTACAAGCGAATGTCTTGAAGCACAAGTTGCAGGTTGTATTTCCGCGACCTGAAATTTCAAATTCAAATAATCTATTCCATAATGAATATTTTTTATTTTTACTTGCGAAACTTATGTTGAAACACACTTATATAAGTAAAAGGAATTCTAGTTTTATGTACCTGGAGGTCCCACAGCTAGCCTCAGCGGACTGAAGGCGGTAGAGGTAAGTACCGAGGATGTTAAAGAAGACAAAGCCGACGACATCAGCGGGCTACTGGTCTGACCTGGTGGAAGAAGCCCAAATGCTGAAAAAATGGATGGAGCCGGACCTGGGCTCGGCCCCGGACTGGTAATCAAGGGTTGGTTTGTACGTGGTGTGAGATCTAGAGCACCTAATGAGTTACAATCAGAAGGCGTTGGGCTAGGAGCTTGTTGCGACGAAGGAGGTCGAGGAATCTGAGAAGAAATAACAATATTACATTTTGAAAATTCGACTTTTTTGCAGTGTCATTTTCAAGTGAAGACGATTATCTTACCTGATGGACGGGTGTGCTCGGTGTCTGATGGTTCGGCGACGATCTTACATCAGCGCTTCCTGGGCTGGGAACCCCCGACTGCAACGGGGATTTCTCCCCATTCTGCATAGGAGTGGAGTTGGTCGTCCGGTTCGAGCACAAATCTTCAACAGAACAGCTCAGACCACTAGTGGACAAATTGGAAGCCATGGCGGTACTCGCGGGTACGTTCTGGCTCTGCTGGATGTCACCCGGTGGAGGCGACGAGAACTGACTCATGTTTTGGTCGAAGTTGCTCATGTCGTCATCTTCGTAGTCATCATCGTCCATACTCTCGTGTTCAGATCGTCCTTCTTTCTCGTGTTTCATTTCGTACTTCATGTTGAGTGGCATGTGGCCAGGGCCGAGTGGAGACAATCCTGGCACGTTGAAACCTTGACTCAGAAAAGGGTTCATGGGGTTCGGTAGACTAGGAAAAGAACCCGGCGAGGGAAAATCCTTGACTTCGGCAGCTTGGATCTGCTCCGGAGTGAGATCTGTTGGTTCGCCAGTGTGTAAACGGATATGTTGCTGTAAGACTAAAGCGTTTGTGTATTTTTTGTGACATACTGGACATTGGTGCAACACTCTCATCGGAGGTTTGGCTCTGTGTACTCCCATGTGCGTTTTGAGATTTCCTTTGGTGGTGAAGGCTCTACCGCATATTTTACATCTGAAAGGGCGTTCACCTGTATGCGTTCTGTAATGCATCTGCAGCGCACTCTTACAAGACAATACCCTATGGCATATCACACATTGGTTTGGATCTGATAACTTATGCTCGATGTTGTCTACTAATTGTTGAAGTTTGCTAGTTTCAGAGGTTTTCGTCACTTCAATTAAACTCTCCCAAGAATTGTCGTTACTACCCGGTCTAGGTAACAAGTTAGTGTATATAGCCGGATCCTTGGTTATGTCAGCCATCGGTGTTGTTGGAAAATGACCTAAACTACCAGATGATGCGCTGCTAGGAGGTGAATTTCCTTGCCCGAATGAAAAGTTAGCCGGTAATCGCTGACCTGTGCTTATACTCAGTGGAACTGACATACTATTAGTAGCTCTATGTGACAGATTTTCCGGTTCGTCCTGCATATTTACATTGTTCTCTTCAGCAGATGGACTTCTGCGTCCGCTCATCTCGTCGTTTTCGCTATCCGAACTACAGTCGTCGTAAGCACCTGGAGAGGAGAACCTGACATCTTGCTGGTCGGTTTCGTTCTCGGTTTCGTTCGTTTCTTTCTTCGGTGTGAATTCGGACATTTCGTTTTCGTTTTCATTCTGATGTTCCGCTTCCTCTTTCTCCGAATTTTGAGGTTCTGTGTTCGACAAATTGCGTGGCGGCGATGGAGATCTAGGGGGTTTGGACAGATTTTCGGGTGCTTCTTGCTCCTCTCTCTTCAGGAATAACGGATGAGGGGGAAAGAGCCTGTGTGGATCTTGAGGTCTCTGAGGTGAAGGTAAAAGTCTACTGGCGCTTATCATTTCGGGCGGAGGGATTGGAGGTCTGTATAACGGCAGAGTACTAGGAGGAAAGGGATGTGCAGGGGGAAAACCTAAGTGTGGTGGGTGTGTTGGACCTCCAGGCGATAGTGAAGATTGCTGACCCAGCTGCGCTAGTAGAGGGGGATGATATTTGTCTAGATGTTCAGGAACTGGGTTGGGATTCATCTTTATATGCGGGAACTTGGCACTGTGTCTTTGGAAATGAACTTTGAGGTTACCCTTTGTTGTGAATCGACTACCGCAAACATTGCACTTATAAGGTCTTTCTCCCGTATGGGAACGGATATGTATTTGTAGGGCAGAATCGGAACCAAACACTTTACCACAATATCTACACCGGTGTTTGAAAAACGGTTCATTTCTTCCTTTCGAATCATAAGGCGACAACGAACCCTTGCTCTTTCTGAATGCAAGTTCGTCCGCCAAGTTTGTAGCTAATAGTCCTTGACTGGCATTATCCAGAACCTCTTGTGCTCTCTTCTGTAGCATTTCCAACGTGTTTGGCTCATCAAGTGGCGCTTCGGTGTTATGAGTAATGATAGAAGACGCTAGAGAAGATGAAATGGAACACATCGGAGGCTGTATCTGTGGTGGGAGAGGTTGATTAACCATAGTTTCTGTCATCTTCTCAGTCATCATACTAGATGGCTGAAGGGGTTGTGAAACTGGAGGTTGGTCTACTCGCATTGGAGAAGGTTCCCTAGATTTCTCTGCTTCTGGGGGAGAAGGGGGAGGTTCACTCTTAACACGTTCGTGTTCACTCGGTGGCGACGATACAGGACTGTCGATGGTTTTAGGCCTGTCGATTTGAAGTTGGCTCTGTAACTGGTTGATCAGTTGCAACTGCAGGACCTGCTGATGTTGCAATGTGAACAAGGTAGATTGTAAAACAGCTAATTCCTGCATAGCTGCCTCGTTATCTGGATTGTTAGCCATCGCAGTTGCAGCGAACTGGGCCACCGCTACTTTGGTGTTTTGGAGGGCCTCTAAAGTAACATGTCCAGCAACGGCAGGGGCGAAAGGAAAACCAATTGGAGGGGTGCTTTCTTCGGGAGGTGACGGCGAATTTTCCTCAACGCTGTTATTATTGGCGGCGTCTTGCCTGTGCCTCCTCATCCTTTCCAGCTTCTTTCCCCCGTTTTCGTCCTCCTCTTCGTCATCTTCAGAGACCACCATGTCTTCTGGATCGGAATGGGCGGGATCGTCGTGTTTGACCGCTTTTCTGTCGCATTCTTCTTTGTGCGTTAGGTAATCTTGGATTTCGGTGAACTGTTCTTGGCATCGTTGACACATCAGTACTTTTGGTAATCCTGGTAGTAGTTTCGATCCGTCTGCAAAAAAAAATTGCCTTTTATAAAAGATGTAACACGAGTTCAAAGTTTCAGATGAAGCTGATTTGAAATTACTACGGGTACAAACTCTTTTAAAAAAGTACGATGGAATGATTATTTTCGGCATCGGAGAGTTGTGAAGCCTACAAAGGAGAACTGAAGACCTTTGTATATCTATGAATTGTAATTCAGGTTCAGTTTCATACAATTTTGTACCAACAACACCAACAACAATAATATAGAGGCGGACTCGATGCTTAAAACTAACAGTGTCTAAATCGTAAGCATTTTTCTGACGTGAACATTAGTTAGGTGTTGGGTATGAATATTTAGAGCAGATTAATTACGTTGGGGTAAAATCTAGTGACTTTAATGGCCTTTGGATTTCGTAAGAATCAACGTAATGAAAAAAAATGCAAGATGATGTTTGCCTGACCATCTTTTATAAGGCATAGTGCTGACTGACCAATCCGTTTCCTTTAGTTCATGAGCTTCAAAAAACAAAACTATCCACAAGTCCTCTTCAGCAAATACCCAAATAAACCTATATATACCCGTATATACCTATACGGCATTAATTGTATGGAATCTAAAACTACATTATTGTATTGAAAGTAGCTATCAGTTAAATCGAATTTAAATATTTTTTTATTTGTACGACCTACCAATCTCGAAAAAAACTTAATAGCTAAATTTTTTTTCAATGCAGTTCAAGAAGTAGTTAGCATCAAAACCACACATTCTCATGAAAAAACATAAAACATAGGTCACAATAAAAAATTTCATTGCTGCTGCATACAAAATTATCATGAATGCAGCAAATCTTACACCATCCTGTAGAATTAGCATGGTAACCAATCAATCATTTGAAATGGACGGTTTCATTGAACGGGTCATAGAGTAAACATTCACTATTGGTTGCTTAATACTGGTGAAAGTAATGGTACCAATTTAGCTAGATACCTACTATATGTCTACCGTATATAAGTAGCTATTTATATAGGTATTGTTGTCATATTCCATCATCATCAAATGTAATCAATCCTCAGCTTACGATGCAAAGTTTCGATGAAATGAGATATTTTTAATAAAAAATTGATACCCAGTCTTAAGTACCTATAAGTTCCCTAAACGAAGTATGTAGGTACCTAGGTAATAAAATGAGAACTAGTAAGTACATGAACATTACATAGATATATAGATAACTGCTCTTTTTTGACAACTATCAAATGCCCATCAACCTAAATTCTTCAGTTTCAATAAACATATTCATCAGATGATAACGGAAAATTAACAATAGAGGATAGAGTACCTAAAAATATTCTTAAAATGAAGATACTGGAAGGAGGACCGTTTATGTCAGGAAAGCTGACAAAATCATTCATAACTCCAAGTACTTCTCAAATCTGGCAAGGATAGCAACTAATTCCGGAGCAAACTTCTCTGGAAACTAATAAAAAAAACTAGAAAAATGAGATTAGTGAAAATAAAAATAGATCCATGATCGCCAATGATTACGAAGTGTTGAATTTTCTGATCAGAAAGAATAATAGGTATAATGTTTGTCATATTAAACATCACAACCAGAGCATAAGTATGAAAAAGTGTTTAAAATGCTAACCTGCGAGAAACCACAACAAATTGAGCCACATCATTCAAAACTGTCACTTCTATTCATAATCACTAGGTTTATTTTCAGTATCGTGGGGGCACTGCACATTCAATTCAACAGTCCACTATATCTACACCAACTCCGTTCTCTTCGACAGCCAAACACCAACTAAATATGAATATGCATCATATCGTACCACTGTCTCACTCGAATCAGAGAGGAGAGAAGTAGTTCTCTCTTTCCTGCACAAGTTATGCGCCGAAGAACCTGCTCCGTGAATGGTCGAAATATGAATCCCCGGTTATATGTTCCTATATTAGTAAGTGAGTTATGAAAACGTGGAGGGGATGGCGATATTAAGGGGAAAGAAGTGGAAGCGAGCAAGCGCAAAGATGATGAAGAGACGGAGAACCAAACGCTATAGCGATTATGACAGATGGGAGGAGCCATATCTTCATAAATAAAAGTGACTTGTTGTACGTTTATAATCTCCGCCTTGATATCGGTTATGACTCCGCCCCTTTCCATATCGATAAATGTGAACAAGCTGCCTTTGTACATCGCATGCACATATAATCTAAAAAGTAACAGAGATGGACTCTTCGCGAGCAGCGAATGAAACGAGAAACGACAGTTCTTCGTATCGATTTGTGAGCCTCTTAGTTGTTACTTATTGGAAGTCGTTGCTTCTCCACCGAAGGAATTTAATACGGTTGTTCATAGTGCCTTCGTCTGGATGTTCCAGAGCCGCTACTTTTTATTGGGTGATAAATGATTGGAGGCGAGTGCAGTCTCAAATGAACTTCGATTGAAACAATAGAGCCTTTGTTTTTGTCGTCCAGTTCCTAAAGTGATTTCGATGAAATCCATTTATTTTGGCCTGTAGCTGAATTCGAAATAGTTCACAGTTATGAGACAGAAAAGATCCGGAGAATATATGAAAATTCAACGGCCGTCAGATAAAAAAAATCTTCGAGGGGTAAGACGAAAATAGTTTCTACGATTCTATAGCACCGCTATACGATCAGTTTCTATAAATTTTAAATGCGAAATGAGTAGGTACGTACAGCCACTGGTGGTAAATACACTTAAAACCTTGATGACCTGAATCTTCTTAAGAATCAAATACCTATATTCTTCCAGCTGATGTTTTTTTTCAATAATTTCTACTCAGGACACAAGATTTCTTCAGCTGGACATGAACAAGTGCTAGAAGATGTTTTCTTTTCTCTATTTCAGTATCGTATCGTATCGTTATTTTAAGTTATAATTTTCCTTTTGTCGTTGTCAGTACTGACCTCAGATCCTCTCAATTTTCAAATCAAATCAACTCAAATTCCGTAATGTGTCAAATTTCGTAGTCACATCAACTGCCAAGATACAATGCAAAAGTCACTATTCTGAATTTTTATTTGAATTTTGAGATTAATTCACAAAATTTGACTGAAATGCAGAAAATATCGTGGCAGAAGGCAATTCCAACACTCATGTTGGAATGGAGATAGGAACCCGGAATCCATTCTGCAATTTGTTCTAGAATATAACTACTATTAAATTTTTTCAAGGGTTAATAATTTTTCACCTTGATCTAAACAATTTTACCAAGTCACATCAGCAACCCCTTGATGATGAACATCATGACATCAACAGTTCCTTCTATTTATTTGTTGAAAAATATCGTTGAATTGTCTGTAATTCATCTACCTACGCAAGAAAGAACAGGTTTTTGAAGTGTCCAAACAAGTTTTCGATGACTCTATGGTCAACAGAATTTGGACCATAGATCAAAGAATGTAAAGGAAGGAGCATATCGATAATTTAGCAGGAAAACGGTTTTGACCTAAATCGGCCATTTTGAAGAACCAATTTTCATTCATTTGATCATAATTGTCAAATTTTATTCGGTGGTTTCGAACCTTTTCCAGCGTTAATTGTTATTAGTGTTCGGAATTGAGGATTTATTTAGTGTTTCGAACGATTTTTGGCTTGTTGTACACTTGTTTCGTAAATGTTTTCAGTTTTTATACTTACTTTGCAAGAACCATTCGGGTCACCAAAAATAATAGATACAAATGCTCCTTCCTTTATATTCTACTAGCTCAAACCCGGTGCTCCGCTCGCGTTATATTTCAATTTGAAACGGTACTAATAGGTCTGCAACCCCCACATTCATAACCTCGTTTCGAAGGAGAGACAGGCACGTGACTACGTGACAAAGCTATCTCGCGTAGATTCAATAATTTCTCGCTCAAATTCGCATTCGTTCAACCTGCGGTAACTTTTGAAGTATCCATTAGAAAACTATACTGTAAAAAGCATTTTTCATCAAGAATAAATGCCGCAGGTAACAATCACTAATATTTTATATGAATTCATTCCATGCCGGTCGGGTGCCCTCTCCAAATTGAACATTATTTCGAATTAAACTGAAGATCTTAAAAATGGTTATCGTGGGTTGTCCTCAGTAGTTAGACATATGCCGTCTCGGACTTTTTTGATAGATCTTTTTGAGCACTACAAAATTGTCTCTGACCATGATTCTTTATCTCTCATAGTTTACCCAGAGTCGGCCATAAAAGCCTGAAAAAACCGGGTTAATTACCGACTTTTTCAAGAAAACTCGATATTTTTTCTTATTTCTTCGTGATATAGGAATGAACCGAACATGAAAACCTCCCAAAGTAAATTCTCTATATTATAGTGAAAGTTTCATCAAAATCGATCATCTGGTTCCTGAGTCCATAGAGGACAAACAAACACACGGACATTCACATTTATAATACCTATTAGTATAGACTAGTATAGATGAATAAGTCTTTCGAAGATAACGGCAGCTTTCTGGAAAATGGAATGATCACAGAAATATTTCAATTAGGTATTTTGCATGACACGGTAGACCTTAGAACCTACGGTTTGTCTTTCTGCTTCCTGTAATACTAGGATCGGTTATACCTAGTTACTACATTACGATACGCTGCCATGAGATGTCCAAAAATACTAAGTACACACTATATATCTAAAACTTGGGTTTCAAGAAGACGAACAGACTCAAATTTCATCAGTGAATCTAACCTGAAACCGATTTTTGGCTCTAAATTCGAAATTGATAGAAATTTGGTGCACAGAAGAAAGCGTGTTATCGCACATTTTATTCAGCAGCATCTTTATCGAAATCCGAATTGGAGTAATGCTGTATCTTCTGACAATATCCAGTAATGCGATACCCACATAGTTTCGCTTTTATAAGATGCTAAAGGCATTTCTATTATATTTGAAAAGCAGATTTCGAGGTTGTTTGCTTGCTTATTCAAACAAGAGCCAGCGGCAAAGCGGTCATTGTGCAGTCTGGAATCGATTATTCACTGACTTCCTTCTTTTTGCTGCTTCCTTTCGTATTTCGCGTCTTAAGATTTGTCCGATTCAATATATACCCTCATCTGCTGCGAACGTTGAGTTCTAAAGTGCGACGGGAAAATATCTCTCAACTTTCTAAAGGAGTAAGAAAAGAAACATTCCCTCAGAACACCTTCAATCATTTTTCCTCTAAGAAGAATTCGACAAGAAGGAAACCAAGACCCATATATTAATTGCCTTTTAGAGGAAAATTCTCAACGCAGATTGTAATAAATAATTGTTTCAAATTAATCTCCCAATTGTTCAGGCAGGTACAGTGATGGCATAAAAAAACCTCAGGAACTTCCCGAAGACTTATTTATTTTAATTTAACTCTTGAAAGTGCATCTCATCAAATGAAGGTATGGAATTCCATTCCAAATTGAGAAAATAGCGTCAGTCGACTTGAATTCTCCAGAAAGACCATCTTCAGTGTTTTAAGGGGCACAACTCTATCTTACCGAACATTCCCGAAAGATGCATAATAAATTGATGTGGCTCGACAGCACAAAATCCGATCGAGAAGAACGAATGCTCGACAGTACACGCCAACAAAAGAATAAGTCCACAACAATATGGCGGATGGAGGAAATAAATATGGGATGAAAAGACAGAGAGAATAAAACCCGGGCATTGTTTAAAAACCACTAATTATAAGGCCTCGAGAAGGCGAAGCATCGGAGATTTATTTTTCTTGCATATTAAATCGCTTTCTTGTTGCAGCCAGTGCAGTTGCTGAATAACTTAGACGCATGTGACAGGTTGAGTTAACAGGCTGGGATTCAGCAAATTTCACCTGATGGTATTTATGCTGCTGTTGCTCCAGCCAAGTAAGGGCTAATTTATGTTTAATTGAACGGAATTTTGCTATTGAAATGTAAAAGGAATCATTTTGTGAGATAGCGGAAAGAACGCGGAATGCCGAATTTTTTATTTCGTTTTTTGATGAGCTACCATCGTCATATAGGTACATATCTACCCATCATCTGTTTTCCAATTTTAAATATGATTAAGAAGGTGCTTTCACACGGTGTGTTGAAAGAAAGAGCTTCAAAATTTCGTTGGAAATGCTTTTTCAATCTATAGGGTGAATAAACTTCAGGTGAATAATCTGGGAAATATTTTGGACATTTCCACGTTTGTTTGAAATTATGTGGGTCGTTAATGTCAAATTCTGAGGTGGATCAAATGTTGAATATTAGCCACTTACTTGAAGAAAAGTTTTTCGTCGGCTACTTACATATAAAAAATATTGGGATTACTTACATCACAATAAAACGAGAACATAATTACCTATCTATCGTTTGCTTTTGAATGTCTTATTTTCCTATGCCTATCTATACTTAAATTTTCTGTCCTTAATGTTTGTTATTGCTTCGGGTAAATAATTACATTTTTTCAGTTTCGTGAGAGTGACCTGTTGTTTCGTAAATATATACTTATAGCTTTATATAATTGTTTTTCAACAAACACCGTTATGTTAACCAGATATTTGCATCTACAAATTAATATTGCAATTAATGTATTTTTCTTCGAATAAAAAGAAAAGAATCTTCACCTTCAGCAACTCTTGCAAAAAGTATCTAATAAAAAAGATTAGGCAGTTTCTTGGCATTCAAATTACGATACAAAAGTCAGAAGTTTTAACAAACTTATATATGTATATTTGAATACGAAATGATCTTCAGAATTATTGTCCTTTTTTCGCCAATAAACACGAAAATCCATCTGAATATAATGATGAGGATGGTCAGTTCATGAGTACCTATAATACCGAGTATAATACCTATAGATAGTAATTCTTTTGAATTTAATTGAGCTTATAAATATCTGTGAAAACATCAGTTGATCGATAACTTCACCATATTTCATCAGATCCTTTGACGGAGAATATATTTTTTATGCTAGCAGTTGAGACATTTTTTTTCAAACGAAGACTAACATCTTTCAACCTTTTTAAGGAATTAGAATATAATGGGATAAACAGAAAAGTTGCGGCACTAAGGGTGATAATTCCCAAGTAAATCCCAACCTCTGCTGCATTTTATTACAATAATGTAATAAATTGCTTATAACAAAGCAATGTAAAGGTGTAAATATAAATGTAACACATCCATGCAACAATGGGGACTGTTCAAGCGTGGCCGAATATGGTATGTAACACTGAAATGTAAATTGATGGTCACGATATGCTCTCCTCTTCTTACCTCGCACGCCTAAATGAAAAATCATCGATAAGGAGAGACACACCGTATTATTAATACGAATCAACGATAAGAATTCACTATTCAATAATCAGGAAAATTCACAGTGAGTTGAATATCGAAATTGTTGTTTATTGATCACCTAATTAACATCACTCAAAGACTCCAGAATGTTTCACAGAAAGTTTGAAACATGAGACACTTCCAGGACTGAGTTCTACAATTCACGTCTTCGCTCCCAACATGTTTTTTCGATATGTTCAAACTCTGTGATAAAATGAATTAGTTGGTCGTTAACACTTCCAACTTCGTCAAATGGTGATTTTATGCATATTTTCTGATTAAAAATGTGAAGGAAATTTCAATGGTTGATCGTGTGGCTTCAGCGATCTAAAAGGTTGAAAGTGGGCCAAGTTGGAAACTTTTGAAGGGGATATCAAATTTTTGTACTAGATGGACCTACTTGGTTTGATCCACTCATTGATATTCCCTTCATATGGAACCAGGTATGTCTATTTTTAAAATATTCCTTTAGCTTATCTTATGTTGATTTTTTTATTTCAATTCGAGAACATAAAATCAATGGGAAGCCGAATATTGAAATCGACTCTGGTGCCATTTTCTGCTTCTCTAACTTTGATAGGACTCATGAATTTGAATTGTTATGACTTTTGATGAGAATGAGGATTTGATTCAAACTCTTATCGGATTTTCCAAAATCTGTGTAGAAGAAACTTTAAATATTTTGTTTGCAGCTTCCGAATTGAGAGTCATTAACATTCCGGCTAGATTAAAAATCTAGATATTAGATGAACAGAGTTGTGAATAATCTGTAACATCGATAAAAGACCGAGGTTTTCGTGGGTCGAATCGATTGGAAAAGAAGAAAAAATTCCATGAAACCAAATCTGAAATATGGGTAAGTTCTTATCTTTTCAAGAAATGGTGGGACATAGGAAGCTGCCTCCTCACTTTATGTATTCATTATATTCCCCTTATCTCGATTCTATCACTGAAGAATATACCTTTTTTTATTCCAGGACCGAGCCGCTCGGGCCACATCATAAATATAAACTAATATCGGCCATTAACAGTATCCAATTATGAAATTCCACGATAAAATGGAGCTCGTTAAATCATTCAAATTCCCATATTGAAATGCCCAGCCTGAGCTATGAGCCTATCTCGGAGATTTCTCATTTCTCAACCTAGCCCAACTGAACCTTGGGAAAGTGTACTGATGAGATGCGATCGAATCAATCGATAAAAATAAATCAAGGATTCGGCGGTCTATATCTCGAAAAATAGTGGCGTAGGATGAACATTGCTTTATAAATACTTCAGCGATTTTTTGAATGATTTAATGGTTGGATGGAAATTATCTTGACAATACTTTGTGGGTAAAAGTTTTGTTATGTTTGGTGTAATTTCTAAGCTACGTTTGCGTAGGAAAACAGGAATCTTTACAGACAATTTCTCCTAATTCTTTTTTATGACCAGGAGGGATACCCGTTTAACAGCTAATTTCGGAATAGCGATTGGAAAAATTTTGAAAGGACAGGAATATCAAGAGAATTCAGAACCTTCTCATGTACCTATAGATGCCTACTATAAGGCTGAAGTTTAATGCTTAAGTTCAATTTACCCAAGATTTGAAACCTGACGATTTTGGAAAGTGTTCGTTGACTCGATTATTGGACAAAATCAGCGCAGCATGATTTTTTGATACAAATCGAGATACAAATCGTTTTAAGCGCTGAAACCCCATTTTTTCCTATTGCCAGAATTGCTCCAGTTGAAGATCAGAGAGCCCATATGAGATGATCGTTAAGGAAGATTGTGAAAGCTGACTGCATCAGGCTTGAAATCTAGTCAGTGTGAGTATTTGACATGAAAAAAAAAATACTATTTTCTTATACAAATTTTTTCCAATCATTCCTAGGAAAAAATAAAGCCATTATAATGCGTGAAATGACAATAAACTTTTTTAAGCTTTAGATCTACCGTTCAAACCTTCGATAAAATGTACCCGAAATGTATTTCTGTAAATAGCCAAAGTTACAAGTTTTTTTAATTTCGGATATATAAATTTGTTTCTCTATTTCAGTATCGTAATGAGTTCATTACACTACTAAAAGTAGTGCTGTAATTGACTCATTACAGCATTGTTTTCAGTTATATTTTTCGTTTTGTGGTTGTCAGTACTGACCTCCGATCCTATCAATTTTCAAATCAAATCAATTCAAATTCCGTAATCTGTCAAATTTCGTAAGTCACATCAACTGCCAAAATACAATACAAAAGTTACTAACACACAGAAATGGAGAAAATATCGTCTTATGATCGTTGCAGAATCAATTTCGCATTCGTCTTGGAAAAAGAGCTCATTCTGCAACTTGGTTTAGAATCAAGGTACCTCCTATTAATGATTGATTACTCACAACATGCGCACTTCACGAGAAACACTTTTATTTGTTTTAAATAGTCAAATTTTTCTAATATTTACTATCCTACTTCTTTTTTAAAGTTGGTTCCCTTGCTTGAGTTTCTGTAACAATTATCAGCCGAATCTATAAAAATGGTTTCTCTTTGCCTCAGGAATCTCCCGTGGAAATATGTATACCTACGGGTCAAAGACTCACCCTGTATGTATGCTATTAGTTACATTCAACCGATCAAAAATTAAATGAAACTTTATTTGTCCACTATTAGGAATATTTAGGTTATTTTCTGTAAAAAATCTCTGATTTTTTTCATATTGCCTTCAATGAGCATCTTTTATGTTACAAATACATCTCTTGTGAATCTGACTGATTTGAAATTTTTTGTTACTTGAAGTAACTAGAAATTAAGCCGCGACTAAACTTTCAAGGCCTACTGAGATGAGAATGATTCTTGAACGTAGTTTATAATGTTAACTGACAGACTGATGCGCAGATTTGAATTTCACCAAGAATTAATAATCAGTTAGTCCAACGCAATCATTCGAATCAAAAGCATATTTCTACATTATCACGGCTCAAAATTTTATGTAAGTAGAGATCTTTGGATGTAATGACGACGGTTCAAAGTCTTCTGTGTAAGACTGTGTAAGTAGTTTGTGATTGATTGCATCTAATATCCACCAATAAATAATCTTCCTCCTAATCACTACAACCTTTCTGGTGATATTTCAACAGAATGAAAGAAATCTCATGTCAAGCGAAAACCATATGTGTACCTTCCACGAAATCATTTCTTGGAGATGTCATTAAAACAGCACGCCCGAGGATAACAATAGCACCACAATGAAGAAATTGGACTACAACGGGCTATAATGGTACACATAAAGGACATTTTCTGGGGATATTAATAGCCGGGCCACTTTTCCACGTAAAATAGCTAGGGGTTGGGTCATTCAAGAGTGCACCGAGGCGTGCATCGTCAAATGTGATGTGCGGGACGACAAATCGGAGGCTGTATTTCCTTTCATCCGACAAATTCATGTCTCCAAGACCTTTCATACGAATTCTATGCAACGCTATGTAATCCTAGAACTTTATCCATTCTACCTGACCGCATAAGCGAAGATATCGAGTGCAGGCCAATATTTGAAGACAAACACCGTCTATATTTATGTCATTGTAATGTCATCGTTGCCGGTATTGTGCTCTAAATATCTCTACTTGACAAATATTCCAGGTAGTTGGATGAGTAAACGGTAGCGGCAGATGGGTGGAGATGCCTTGCGGTGATAAGCCATAATTTTTATGGTTTTGAAGATTTGGCAAGAACTCCGAAAGAGATATATTACATCCGCTAATTTGACCCTCAAGATAGAAATGTAGATATTTCCAGTTCTCGTAAATTTTCATAAAATATAATGAATGATCCAGTAGATGATTTCACTCATATCAGATTTTCAATCAATATTCAATTTTTTGTCTGTGAAAAATGGTTGTAATATAATTTTTTATAGTGGCGTCAAAAGTCAAACCTTGAAGGCTAGCATATAATTGAAAGGTGAGCTGCATCGAGAAATCTCAATTCGCAATGAGACTTGGATATATATACACTTGACAAAACATTCTTGTTTTTTTCAAAGATCTATGAATCATAAGCCAATTTTCTTCTCCAAAAATAACTTTTCCTAGAACTATCAATAACAAAATGATCGGACTGAGAATGTGGCGAAAGAAGCATTATCTACTGTAACGGTCTCAAACAACATAGGTGCGCAAAATCTGAAGTTTTTAATTGTCGGGTATACACTATCTTACAAAGTTTATCTCCCAAAGTTCACCAGAGAAATAACATTCCTTTCAAAATTATTTAAAAAAAATTAATCTAAATTACATATAGTATTTCATGAAAAAATTTCTTTTCTTATAGGGGGCACATCTGATTAGTCACGTTTGCCGGAATCCTCTTTTGGCAGGAACGTTTTAAACGCGGTAGAATAAAAAAAATATATATTTAAATTGATAGATTAATGCCATTAAAAGAATAGTTGTGCTGTAAAAATGACTTAAATAATATAATAACCAAGAATGAACCAATCGAATTCTGAAAAAATTTCTCCCCAACTTCTACGGATAATGATGTTAAGATATTTTTTCCAGTATCTTAATTCATTAATCATTGAATTATCCTCTTCCCAATTAGTGCATTCTTGTCTTAACATTCAAGGTTGGTCAAGAGATGGTCCACATTAATGGGCGCCCGTAGGGGGGTGGAGCAGGGGGGACCGCGCCCCCACCTGAGATTTTGATGCCCCTATCGTTTTTGTGAAACGGAATAATGACGTCGACTGTGCCTCATCATCATTCGAAAATTTTAATTTTGCCCCCCCTGATGAAAAATTCTGCAGACTCATGTCTATAAGTTGCTAAAATAAGAATTCTCCCTATCCTAACTTCTGAGGATAACACTAGATTATTAAATATTAATCATTGAGGATGATGAATCTTCTTAATAAATGCATTCATGTATGAATTTTATTTTTTGCTTCATCTTATCTCTTTCATGAACGGTTTATGGAAATGTGAGGGTAAAATTTTACATAGGTACCTAATTTGTTTGTATGTTAGAATTAAAAATATTTACCTAACTGATGATTTTATGAATCTAATTGGAAAACAAATTCTCTGAATTGATCCTTGATTTTGTGTTCTACATGAATTTTAATTTCTGTAGTTCATTTGAAGAGAAATAAATTAAAATTTTCAATAAGTAAGAAATATGATTTGAAAAATATTTTCGTGGCAGAGAATATAATGGGTGTTTAAGATGTTACTAATGGTGATGAAAAAAAAAACAAAAATAATTGAATAAATTAATCAAATTCTCAAAACTTTCAAGAAGGAAAATTCTGAAATGAAAAGATTTTAATGAAATTTATTTTCCAAAGTGAATCTGAATAATATCTTTATACCTATTAAAACATTACAACTCTGGCATAATCCATTCGATAAAAGTTCAACGAAATTTCGATTCGATAATTGTACCTCAATCCTGCAAAACAGATCCCTACGAATATCGGGAGCAGTTTCGGAGTTGCGGAGTTATATCTTAATGGCCTAATTCCAGGGTTGGACCCTCATGCACACGAGTCGCAGTAGGGAATTGATCTTTATTCGACAACAGAGTGGACAAAATTTATTGTCGCAAGATAATGTACCGTAATAAATCATCATGAGTGGGGGAGTATGCCATTTAATAGCCGGTCAGTTGCGTAACTGTCACGAAAACCGAAAGTGAGATCAATTTTTGTTATATCTAATAAATATGGGGGTCGCCAAAAGTAGCATCTGCCTGCTGACCTCCCTTACCTGAACTCGACTTCTTGTCATTTCGAAACAGCAGCGTATTAACATAATTGAAATATATTTTTCAGTATAGGGGAAAAAGTACTACATATTTCTTCAACGGTTTTCGTGTTCTTATGTATTAATCAACAATATTGGATAATTTCTTCTGTTATTATTCTCTTGTCCGAACTCTTTGATATTTCGATCAGAATGGGTTCTTATCAATTCCGCCTTTTCAACCACACTTTTAATTAGTATTTGATAGCTGATAAGAGGAAAGACTGTGAATTTCTTCGTTTATTTAATTGCTTATTCAGGTGCCATTCAGTCCGTGTGCTTTATCTTTCTTTTTGATACGAACAGAGAGTGCATTTATAATTAATGGGAAAACACGCTGAAATCCACAATGTGATTTAAAGTGGGATACCAGGAATGTCAGAGAATATGTTTTTTCACAGCCCAGAGTAATCGATCATGATTGCTTATGTTGGAACAATTGCTGTGGGATGCATCAACCTTTATAGGTTGCTATAAACTATCAGAACCAGACCAAAAACTAATTCTCTTTCGGTAGGTTTCCATTTCTCAAGCGTGGGAATTCGAAATTTGATGTATTCAAAACCGATTTGAATTAACCACAAAAAAGAAGACTTATTAGCAGTAGCGGCTCGTGAACATTTATCGTGGGTCGGCACTCGAGTTGACTTTTATCAGGAAGGATTAGATATAGGCCGAAACCTAGATGAAGGATACATGAGTATTTAATTAAATTTGTACTTTCATATCATAACATCCCTCAAATTTTCTATACCTATGTTTTATGCCGGTTTCCACACCAATATGAGGTACTGCAATCCGAAAAAACCAAGCAAGACCAGTAATATAATTTATTTTTAGTTTAACTACTGATTAACTAGGCATTATCAGAAAAGGTCTTGTCATGTTTCTGAAAAAAAACCTTATCCTCGTATGATAAATCTTTTATCGCATCAATTACGAGATTCACTACATCCATAGCTTCAATAGACTAAAATAACAATCAACTTAAAATAGAAAAAGTCAGATTTTACGAGACTAAAGAAAAGCAAAACATTATTACAAGTTTGAAGAATGAAATGATATTAAAAATGAGAAGGAACCGTGTTTGTGGATTTCCCTGTTATACGCTTAAATTCCTGGCTTCAGAACATTGAAAAATTGGAGGCTTACAGTTTAGTAGTAGTAGTATGGTAATTATTTTGATTCAAATTTAAATAACAATAATCATAACAATTTTGGCGCCCAACGTGGGGCTCAAGTATAATAAAAGGAAAGAAGATCAGAATCGAATCCTAATATTATCTTTGCTGTTATACACCTTCAAAGTGTGGAAATTTTCCTTATCAAAACGTGTGAAGCGATATAATTAATTTATCTTCATTTGTTCGTAACGCCATTCTAGATTATTTTCTTGTCATTCGAATCAATTTTTCAAGGCCATGATGATTTTGCAACATTGTGATTTAACAAAGCCGTCCGATTGCACTTCAATTCCGCTGCAAGCTACACTCAGGGCGATCTGTAATAATACGCGATATTTGCTATACGAGATATGCAATGAGCTGTTACTCGCCTTCGCATGTTCAGTATCGTGATCATTTCGCACACGTCTACCCCCGAGCCCGGAGGAATTTTCACGTGCCTCGCATCGAGGCATTTCGTACAGATTATCGGATTTCAGGGAATCCAAACTGGACACGAGCAACTTTTCAGTGAGTTAAAGCTGTTTAGAATGAAAAATCTGATCTACAATGCGACAATCGGGGCCTAGAGACGACGCGGAATAATGATGAGACTCATTTTTCAACTTCATTTAACTTTGGGGGTTTAATTTTTCTATCCGGAAACTGTTATATTGAGTCTTTACACCAGTTTGTTCCGTCCTGGATTTGTAGGTTTATTTATTCTGCGAAAGATCCATCTATAGTTGATGTTATATATGTCATCCACACTTTTTTCACGGGGTCGCATTCAGTGGACGGGGCGCAAAGTGCTACTGCTACCTATCGTCTTGAACGTTCGCTGTCATTCCTTTTTTATTTTCTATCAATATTCAGTTTGTACAGAAACAAAAAAATTTTTTCATCCTCAAGCACAAACCGAATCATTTTTCTGCAAAGTTTAAAGGACTATCTGTCTGGTATAAAATATACTTCAAATTTACGCTCAGCTTCCTCTACAGCTACCAAGCACAAATTAAAAGCGCTCCA
The DNA here is from genome assembly GCA_038502775.1 of Hippodamia convergens. NCBI lineage: Eukaryota > Metazoa > Arthropoda > Insecta > Coleoptera > Coccinellidae > Hippodamia > Hippodamia convergens. Next base: position 9,312,573 of record CM076610.1, on the reverse strand, counting down.
AAAAATGGCAAACCTATTGCTAACTGTATTTTTAGCATTCTTTTATTTATTATCTGCCAATGGGAATTGAGTGCTATTTTGAGATTGAGGACCTTTTGAAAATGATTTCTTGGCCTATCTAACCCTTGGTGGCTACCACTGATATTAAGCAGCACATTTTTGGTACAAAAATCGAATCAACATAACTATTAGTAATGGATAAAAAAGTTTATGAGGAATTCTATATATTTGTGGTTTTTTGGTTTATGAGTTATTGTTTTTCAAAATCTCCAAATTATGGTTGGTATATAATTATTTTGTTTTCATTGCGTATCTTATTTATTGTATGTGTATTTTGTCTTTCGTGTATTTTTTTAGCATAGCAAAGCAGCTGATGTCAAAAAATGTCATTCTTTCTGGAGAACAAGAGATGGACAAAACTCTTAGTATCCTTATGTTATGAAATTATAAAAAACACTGGGACACTTCAACTTAAAATTAAATTGTGCTGCATAGTTTGTTCTACCTTATTTTTCAAGAACATTTAAAAAAAATTAAAGCTTCTTAACAACCATACTTCAAATATGGTCTACCTATTAAGAAAAATACCGTGTGAAATAATGAAATTAATAATTTCAGAATAATGGTTTTTTTCAAATATCCAAAATATAGACTTATGACATTTCTGAAGTGACCAACGATTAAGATGGGAAAATTTTCTAAAATACTGCTCATGAGCATCGTAGGAACCGAAGAAAGAAATAAGAAAGAATAACTGCAGAAATGCGAAATACTATCGCTTTTATAGGAGAATATGTTATTGCTTTTAATCTAATGTATTGAAAACATCATTTACTATTAAGTTTCTTGAAACCAACCATAGATACTTTCGACATTTCATCCAGTAATATTCATAATAGACCACCGTACATGATAAAGTTTGTTTAAATAAGGTTGTTAAAGAGTTTCAGAAAAAATATAAAATATACAGGCTGTTTCATTTTAAATGAAGAGGAGAGATCGTGTTGGACTTGTACATTTAAATGTATGAAAAACACCGAATTGAATTTGAAACTTACGTGTTTTAGTTTTGTGATATTTTAACATGAAGGCACAGAGAACTTTCACCAGAGTGAATGTAAAAGATGATACAAGCTTTACTGATTTATTGTATGTGAGAAAATATCGTCATAAAAAAGGAGCCCATAAGCTACCCATGAAAGAAGCTTGAAAGATATATCCTTCCAATCAGATGAGTTTCACTAGTAGCGATTGTTTCAAACATAAAACAATATATATTCTCATCAATTCGACTGACTTTGTGATGTAACTCAGAAGAAGAGAGAGGGTGGATAGGATAGGTATTCTGAGATTTTATTATATCGTCAGGTCAAACGATGAATTCGACTCTTTCAAGATTAATTATTTGAAACGAAAAACTAAAAAGGAGGGTGAGTTAATATTAAGTCGTTCGAACTGCAAACGCGGCATTAGACGGTCGCAGGCTGGTGAACCGGTAGTGAAGGCTCGTCGACACCGAATCGTAGGTAACCTTCGGTGACCCCTAGCATCGGGATCATATCAAGTATTATAGTAATGCAGATAATATAATGTTCGCGAAATTAAAATACCGGCAAACCGAAAGGCTTCAATGGAAATCCAATATGGGAAGCCCGTTTTATAATATCGCATCCGGTGGTGCGACTACGTTTATTTAAGAAGCGCAATAATCGAGGGCGTCTGGGTCCCGTCAGCTGAACGCAGCACTACGGATATATTTCATAAACAAAACCCTCGATTTTGGGTGATTTCAGGGCGAGGACAGGGGGTTCATCCTAGACTAGCAATAATAATGAGCGACGATAGTCAAGGCGGAAGCTGGAATTCTTACGAGAATATTTCCCATTGGCGCACGGGATTCATTTGGAATTGTTCGCCGAAAAATTTTTGGTACGCCACTGAAATTTTTATAATTCTGTGGAAATTTGTGACGGCAAATTCATTGTTTGTTCTTTATCTACATTTTGCATATCAGGTTGAAGTTCTAAAACTAATGAAGGGGAGAAAAATTAATACCTGATGCCGGGGAAATTTTTGAGCAAATGGAGATATGTCTTGATTCTGAACGATTTGTAATTTGTTATCAAACTTCAAGTAATTCCGTGGTTCTGGGGAAAAAAGAGATAAGTCCATTTTGAAGCAAAACGAGATATGTCTTGTTTCTGGACGAATTGTAATTTGTAATCAAACTTCGAGTAATTTTCCTGAAAATTCTCAATAACGGACTTAAAATCTCTTTTTTCCCCGATACCACGGAATCATTGAAGATAAAATAAATCCGCAATAATTATTTCTCTATTTCAGTACCTATCGTAATGAGTTCATTGTAGTACTAAAAGTAATGTTGTAATGAACTCATTACAGCATTGTTTTCAGTTACATTTTTCGTTTGTGGTTGTCAGTACTGACCTCCTATCATATCAATTCTCAAATCAAATCAATTCAAATTCGGCAATCTGTCAAATTTCGTAAGTCATACCAACTGCCAAGATACAATACATAAGTCACTAATCTGAATTTTTATTTGAATTTCGACAATATTTCACAAAACTTGACTGAAATAGAGAAAATATTGTCTAATACTCGTTGCAGAAGGCAATTCCAAAGCTCATGCTTTCGAAAACGGGCGACGAAGGAGCGAGTTTTCGAATTTCGTGTTAGTATGAATATCATTCTGCAATTTGTTTTAGAATATACTATTATAATACAAGTGAAAAATGCTTTGATATTCTTTCACGAGTTCAAAAGTTTGATACCTTCCACCGAGATTCGAAATACAATGGGAAAATCAACGTAACGTTTTCCGTTCTACATAAAGTTCCTAGCAATTATGTATATTTCACACAATGTGAATTTACTTCAGAAAATGAATAAATTGAACGATTTTAATAGGAGTGACAGAAATGATTTCTTGTCTAATTATTTGCATCGAATGAACAAGAGATATACTAAAGAAATGGAACCCTAAAGTTTGTGTGAAACCATTGATTGTAAATATAACTATTATTATATCGATACTCAATGGTGAGACTAGGGCACGATTTTGTTCTAAGAGGTATGACAGAATAGGAGAAAATAAGATTCGCAATTCATTCAGGGCTTATTGGTATGAACAACAGCGTTCTCTCTTTGTCCAGAGGTCTGTAGTTTTATTCAGTAATCAACCGACGATTTCCCTCGTCTTAATTTTCACCAATCAGAAACGTGCAATTTTGAATAAGAAAAATGGAAAAACTGTATGACAGCAGCTGTCAGCAGTTTTTTCAAGTATACCCGCGCGAAAACTTGACAGTTGCCAAATTCATACCTATACATAATGCATGCAGAATAATTTGTTACTCATGAAATAATCTTGTCAAATACCATTCGGGAATCTAACACATACGAAGAAATATTTTTCAAGAAAAAGCCTTGGCGCAGGTGCAAAAATCCTCGTCTTCAACTCGGATTTCTGTTGCCACCAGCACTCATGCTTCTTGTTAAAATATTATTTAGCAATGTGTTTTTTCGATTTTTTTTCGGAAAAATTAGATGCCCTTATGATATTACTTGCGAAAATATTCTTGAACCATTGAAATTGACTCTTCCATTCTCGAAGTTCATGATGACTGGTGAACTCGGACTATATACATATAGCAATCTGAATATTCATGTCAGATATACTCTAAAATTGGAATTAAGTTGTTCGTAAAACGTAAAATAATAATGGTGCAAAAAGCGCCTGTATATCATTGTCAGGATCTCATGAGTAGAAAAAAATCAATTCAAAAACTAGTTTCCTTTTCAGTAACCAACCACAATTCTTGTTGCTTTTATGCACATTTGAAGATGTGCATATGAAAATTGACACAAAAGTTGGTAAACATGAGGAATTTTATTTTTGTTACACTAATGAAACGATATTCAGAATGACATTACAACTCGAATATTAATTGAAAAATTATTATTGAAGAAAAAATTCATAATTTATATTTATCATTGATTATCGTTTGTTGAAAAAAATAAAAATCTGATCCCTCTTATAGGGATCTCAAAAACAATCAAATTCTGGCAAATATGTATAACAATTCCACCTTGGTCAATGAATAATTAAAAAATTTAAAATTACACTTTTTCCGCTCACGGTTCCGATAAATCCCAGTCATCTGAAATCTGACCCCACCACTGGAGAATCGGGTTCATCCACCCAGCACATCTTCATCCCCATATGATAACAGGCTGTTTCCAGCTTTAGGGAAACGGAAGCCAGGCACGAGTCTACCAAGAACATTTGTCTGTCAGTCTAGCCCCACGGTTAAATATATCACAACCCTATTCGTACCAAAACGCACGTGCCTTTGCGTCTATTTATGACAACTGGTTGAATTACCTTGACACTAATGATCCAGCGATTCCAAATGAACGTAAAACAATGTTGAATCCCAAACGGGCGTTTTTGAGATAAAATAGGAAAAACCCTGAGGCTGCGAGATGAAAAAATACATCAGCTGTTCCTGAGAACAAGAGACGAAATTTACTTCTCTGGTGGCTTATATTTCATGTACAATATCCAATTTGAAAATTTTTGTGGATAAGAGTAGTAATAGTCATAGTAGGTTTTTTCTGCAGAGACTTTTCTCTGAGATCTTGTATCATTCGCAAAATTGTACTGAGTACTTTTCGTTTTAACCCTTTCCAGCCCAGGGATGCCATTTGGCATCATCAGAAATAAGTGCTTTTTCTAATCCCTAGATGTTACTGAAAACCTTCTTGTTGATATTTCTTATTCCTAAAAAGGGCATCAGTTGTATGGACATCAAAAGTTTCTAGTATAGAGTTCTGTATTTATGTTTATGCACATTTGTAAGTTTGCATTTCCTACTGCTGACATAAATTAGTGAACAGTGAACTTTGTAGTACTACTTTCAAATTGCGCTATATACAGACTTGAAAAAAATCGAGGTGAGTAATCATGCTTTACTTCATTCAATAATAGTTTTTGTTTATAGACATTAGCATCATAATTTACCCCACCACACAAAAAGTTATGATTCCATTTGGAATCATTGGGCTTCATACTATACGGATATTGTCTTCCGTATTGAATATATATTTGAATGAAATATTCATAATAATAATATCATATTTGTAGAAATAATATTGTATTTGTAGAAATATTTTTTTTATCAATTCAGGTTGAAATGACGTATGTTGGGATGATGGAAAAAGAAGAAAAGCATCTACTTATAGTTCTGGAAGGAGATATTTCAGACATTCAGTTAGAAAACTCTGATGAAGATGTAGAGGTTGATGTAGAAGACAAAGAAGACATTTCTCCTCAAGAAGAAAGTCAAATACAGATAGGAGAAGCTGCTGGTTGTATTGATTGTGAAGTGGGAGGGAATGTTGAGGACTCAGAAGATTATAGTTCGTCGGATGATATTCCACTTGACCGATTACCTAATCTCCTGAAAAAAAAAGAATGCAACTTATCGATGGCGAAAGAAAGATATGCGACAACTAAGTACAATTAGCAATAATTCTTTTTTCCAAACCCCATTCTACTGAAATTACTCCTCTACAATTCTTCTTCTTCATGTGCCATGCCAGTTTTCTTCGACGTTGGCGATCACCATTGAGAAGGCTTCTCGATCTTGAGCTAAATGCAAAAGTTGTCCTGCATTTCTTATTCCGGTCTCGAATATTTTTGAGTCAGGAGGCTTGCCTTCTTCCAACACCCCTTCGTCCCTCTATTTTTCCGCTGATTATCATTTGTAAAATGATATAATAGCAAATATTGCTTATCGAACAAACCTTTATTCTGTTCAACAAACTCAAACATCTGTGAACACAACAGAAAAAGAAATGGGAATTCACATTCAGAGTAGAATTATCAAAATGCCAAGTTACCGAATGTATTCGGCGGAAGGTACAAATATCCCTCAATCGCAGATGTGATGTCGCGTAATAGATTCGATAATTTCAGAAATATGATTGATTAATTTCAATGATAATTCCCAAATGAAGCCTAGGGATAGTCCAGATTATGACAAATTGTTCAAGATTAGGCCGGTGATAGATGGGACAAGGTCTAACTTGGCGAAGCTGGAACCAGAAGAGTTCAATTCAATTGAAAAAATTATGATCCCCTTCAATGGGCGATCATCTTTGAAACAATTCATGAAAAATAAACTTCATAAATGGGAAATAAAAATGTTTGTCAGAGCAGGCAAAATGAAAATGTAATTTTTTTTTGTCAAATGAATGTTTATACTGTTGGAATATAAAAAAATTTAAATTTCTTCGATGTTTGTGTAACTCCCAATGATGCCATATGGCATCACGAGTCCTGCAAGGATCAGGACACTTCCTAACATAAATTACTCATATATTTGAGTTTTTGGAGCTTATCTGAACTTATTTCGGTCGGTAATTATTTTTTTTTCTTAAAATGATAATTCGGGCTGGAAAGGGTTTATCTATTCTGTTTTTTCAGCTTTCTCAATCTGAAATTGTAATCGAAAGCAGCGAAATTCAGAATCCGGAAATAATAACAAATCAAATGGACCAGACGAAAAATTGAAAAGAAGGCACGTTATGTTTCAATTTCGGGAGACCCCAAGCGGGCTCCTCTTCCTCCAAATAAATTGCCTTACTTTCCGCCAACGCGCAAAAACTCGCATGGGACGATGCCTCTCCAACTTTCCTCCCCAACGTCTCCTCGCAGCAGTAGGATGGAAGTATGGGAGATATTCCTCCATTTCCATGTCACCGTCTGTTTGTGTTGGAGCATGTTACATGCACGGGGTATATATGTTTGTTTTGAAGGCATAAACTGCATAGATATAGTCGAATATTCCCCCATGGGAGGATCCGTCCCCTCTTCTGTTCGGATTCGGTGATTTTGCGGATGTAGCCAACAAGGCTGAAACGTGAATATTGGAGTAACTCGCTATTTTATTCAGATTGGGGATACCGCGGAAGTTTGGAATTTTTTACGATTTCGTCGGCTGATATTGGAAACATTGCGATCTGGGATATGTTTCAGAGAATTCCCCCTGACACGATTTTATCGAACGTCACTGAATAATCAATTGCAAACCTGCCAAAACAGTTGAATCGTATTTTCTCCTGAACTGAACATGTGTTTCCATCATATAAATAGCCGGTTTTTATTTTCAGATTTGAATTTTGGGATCGGCAGGAGAAGCAACATCATCAATATACCTTTACAAGGAATTTTGAGTTTCGGGAACCTTGAAGAAACCTCACTGTATTTATATTCTCAATGAAAGTTTCTGGAAAAGAAGAAACTATTTCAAAAAAAAAATATTTCATTTTATTTCTTGAATTCCATTTCTTGAAACGACAAAAAAACTTACCATAATAAAAATGCAGAATAAATCAATGCGCATGGGTCATCAAGTCCTCCGCCAGTGTTGAATTGTATGTCTCAATAAACTAGTCAAACTCAGTTATTAGTGTTATTTACTAAAAATAATAGCTAATTTACCCTGTGTCATACTCAAACAATGGAAGCGTTCGCAAACGAATAAAATTAAAATGTTCATTAAAAAGCACCAATAATTTCAAGTTCAAGTTTCAAGCCCGAAAAGAATCATTAAACATGATGAACCTCCATCATTATTGTGATCTTTGGAAACAGTAGCGGACATAACAACCTTAATGTTTATAGATGGTCGTGTCAGGGAATGAAATTGAAGTCTTATCTAAAAAGGAATGCAATATAAATCTAATCAGTACAAGGAATAAACGTCTGGTAAAATGATTATCCCAATGTCGACTACGGATTTAACAGTGTAATAAATGCAGAATTGAAGCTGAGTTTGTGCAGATAGGTGGATCTCAATCCCCAATCTGGCATTATTATTCATAGTCTCAAAGCTGCAAAGGTAAAGTGTGTCATTAGTCCTAGCGCAGCTGAATAAAGTTTGTTTATTATGGGTGTTAAGTAAAATTAATTTTTATTGAGTACGACAACAAGGATAAATTAGTTGGAAGAATCTCGGAATAGAGTCCTGAGTAATAGTTGTTTTTATCTAAAACGGGATTAAATTAAACTGCCGTGTGCTTATAATGATTAGTCTATTATACAAAAGGATTCTGTAGGAAATTGAACAATTCTCAATTTAATCTCATCCTTTCTTTTGTAAGGAAATAAGGACTATATGACATACATCTATCTAGCCAAAATATATGTTAGAGAGGATAATTATAAATTCATCATCATATCGATTGATTTCGAAATAAATTCATTTTCATTTTTCTTTCACCTTACTCCATTTCATGAAGTAATTTAGTTCAGTGAGTTTCGTTAAATATGTTCATGGTCATGGTGTGCCTGAAAGTATCACAATGCCGAAGACAAATAAAAAACACTATTCTATAAAAATATACCTATGACCTCCTTCCATGAAACTGAGGTAGTAGCAAGAATAGTGTGATTCTTCATAGCTAATATCAAAGTTGTTTCGACTGCTGGTTTCTTTTAGTAGACTGTATTTTTTCGGTGGAACTCATTATCCAGCGATTGAAACTTCATCAAGAATGTAAATTATTATAATTTCACCTGTGCAGTGGCATTTCTGGTGCAATAAAAACTTTCAAACTATATACATTCGTTTGTATTACTGCTTATTTTCATCAAAGTATCATAATTGTGTCTAATAATTCAATAATTGTGGCCCATATTTCGGGATTTTCCTGTTTTTCAATAGAAAGTTATCAAAATGTTCCCTCAGACCTTAAATGAAGCCAAGAATTACCTGATATTCGGAATCAACCTTTTATGTTTACGCATATTTGCTATGAAAGTTCTAAATTCCCTCTTACTGAACTCGATGCATTGAAATGAAATAAATATTCTGAAGACAATTTAATACGTCTCCGGGTGTCACATAACAAAGGAAGAACATGTACCTCAAACGTCGTCGATGCGAACAAGGGATGAACATCAGAAATGAGAAAACATAAATCTGGAATACCTGAAGTAGGGAGAAATATTCCAATTTCCATTTTTGGGAAGACAGTTAACCTCCCTCCTTCGGGGCTGCTGAACATTCACGTCACCCCTATATTTTTTCAGTTACCGTGAATTCGAACATACCTTTCATGGAACGTGTTCGTAGACAGGAAGCAATTCTATTAGTACAATAATTGAATTTTTTCATCGCACTATGGTTCCATATAAATATTTGAGCGGGACTCGAAAATAGAAATATAGGGAAATAAATGAAACATATCTTCTCTCATTAAAATAAACAAGAATCTGGGCAGGATCTACCAGGGCAACGTTGAGAAAGGACACGAGAATCTGGCTATTTTTAAATCACGATTTATTCCAGCTATTCGGGAATTGTGAGTGCGAGACTTCCGAGAATATGGATTTATGACGGGATAACCTGCCGTAAAAAACCGGGCAGATTATACTCCCGAATTAGGGAGACTAGCGCATCTGTATCAAATGGGGCGAGAGAATCCTCAGCTGACGACTGGTGTCTTGGTTACGATATTAATTAGTCGCATCAGATGAATGAATTTTTATTAGTTTTCACGACTTTGGGATGGTTCAACTCACATCCTTGCACTGATGATGAAAGTTTAATTTCCAAAACGTTGGCTACAATGAGTTTCTATTCAAAGTTTTTCCGAAATTTTGAACAATTCCTTATTACCCAGCAATGCAGTGATTGTCTTTCAAAAACCTGAAGTTCTTTTTTAATTCTTGACATGGTGGATACTACACTATAAGTATAAGTAGTAAGTAAAGTGAAGATTCTGGATTCAGTAGTGCACATGTGATGGCATTTAATTCAAATTTTTTAGGATATTGAGAATTTTCCTAATTCAATAAACCTGTGAGAATCTTTTGATTGAGATTTTTTTTTGTACAACAACGATAGCAGTATTGATACTGACACTCACGAAATATTTATTTCTCTATTTCAGTATCGTAATGAGTTCATTACAGTACTAAAAGTAGTACTGTAATGAAACAAATTACAGCATTGTTTTCAGTTATTTTTCGTTTTGTGGTTGTCAGTACTGACCTCCGATCTACTCAATTTTCGAATCAAGTCAATTCAAATTCCGCAATCTGTCAAATTTCGTTAGTGACACCAACTGCCAAGATACAATACAAAAGTCACTAATCTGAATTTTTATTCGAATTTCGAGAGTTTTCCACAAAACTTTACTGAAATAGAGAAAATATCGTCTAATACTCGTTGCAGAAGGCAATTCCAACACTCATGCTTTCGAAAACTCGCTCCTTCGTCGCTCGTTTTCGAATTTCGCATTCGTGTTGGAATAGGAGCTCATTCTGCAACTTGTTTTAGAATATACTATTATGATGTGAGTGTTGAAAAGGATGCTTCATTTTATGAGTGAAAAAGTTTATGAAATGAGCGAGGCGAATTGAACAATTTCACAAACATCAATTTTCAAATCAAAGCAATTCAAATTCGATATTCTGTCAAATTTCGTAAGTCACACCAACTGCCAAGATACAATACAAAACTCACTAGGATGTAGAATCAGAAATTTCATTTGAATTTCGAGAGTATTTCACAAAACTTGACTGAAATAGATAATATATCGTCTAATACTCGTAGCAGAAGGCAATTCCAACACTAATGCGTTCGAAAACTCGCTCCTTCGTCGCTCGTTTTCGAGTACCTGTGGCATTCGTGTTGGAATATGAGCCCGTTCTGAAACTTTTTTTAGAATATACTATTTTGTACTGCCCTATTCTGATAATAAAATAGACGAATTTTGAATGATATTGAACTTCCATATGCATTTTAATATCCAAATAATCATAAAGGTGTTGTGAATGGCAAATGTTGCTAATTGCTATACTATTTTGTACTGCCCTATTCTGATAATAAAATAGACGAATTTTGAATGATATTGAACTTCCATATGCATTTTAATATCCAAATAATCATAAAGGTGTTGTGAATGGCAAATGTTGCTAATGCTATGGATACTGACAAATGCTTGTTTACAAGTGGAAAAAAAGCTTTCATTTAAATTGCATTCTTGTTCAATTTTTGTCTCTGGTTCTTGCCTGCTTAATATGTTTATTGATAGTGGAACAACTTATAAAAGGGTTGATTTGGTTGTGGATATTGATATTGAAGTGTTTGCAACAAAAGCAACGTTTGAACTCCAACCTAAAAAATATCCTCAGCAGTACGATATTGCATGTACCAATTTCCTGGCGTGGTGTGAATTGAAAAATGTAGAAGCGAACTTCGGTGAATCTGTTTCTTTAGCATACTCACAAGAAAAATAAAAAGTACGGAGCTCATCAGCTTTGCGGAGCAAATTTTCAATAGTCAAGTAAAACACCCTAGTTGAAACTGGTGTCGATGTTGGTAAATATTTCAAGGTAATGGCATATCTATTGAGAATGAAACTTTCCAAAAATACTTAATAGCTTTGAAATTTCGATTGATTTTCTCATAATACTGTAAAGAAAGAAAATAAACAATTATTCCATACTTTGATTCTAACAACCTCACAAAATTAAGAAGATGAAATGTGATGATGATGCCAAACGACATGTAGTGAAGAAAAGAATCCCATAGAGTTCATAAAGGAGATATATTCGCACCGAAGATTTACTTACTCATCACTTGAATTTAATCAAGATCTCTTTGTCCGAGGACCGGTCTGGCCCCTTACAACCGCCATGTTATCCTCCCAAACTGGTTCCCATGGCTGGACGGAGTACTTCATTACCCGTTGGTACCTCGGTACGGTCTATTTTCATTCCCGACTCTATTTATTGAGGTGTTCTCGGTCCTCGATCTACCTGCAGTCACGCCAATAAAACCACTTGCGTACATGCCCGCCAGAGGGCGGTACGCCCGGAAAGGTACGGCCAATCTCGAAACATCATAACTCGTTTATTAAGCCAATGAGAAAGGCCATTCCTCATCCGGTGGTCGCATAAAATAGCAGTGTGTCACTTAACCAGCTCGTATGAGCAAGACACATGAGATGTATCTCCTTGGTACTGCCTCGGTTGGGAGGATGGTGGTTCAATTGGTCGGAACTTCAGGAGGTCGATCTTTGTTTTTTTGGCAGAACGAAAAGTCGTCTTTTGGTTGTCGTTACAAACGAAGAGTATTGGACACTTCGAATATAAATGTATTCAAATGATGCATTTGGAGATATAAATCACATTATTAGATGAACCAAGACGACTCAAACAATATGTCCAAAAATTGTACCTACTCGGTTAATGAGAGATGAAAGGTATTGATAAGCAATATTAACATTCTTTATCCATGATCAGATAATCGTTTTACAATTTCACAAATTATTTAATATGGGAATTCAGAATTCTGCCAATATGAAGAAGCAGATTTCATTTTAGTGAAAATCTACTGAATGCCAATCATAGTCATCCAAAATATTGAAACCATTTTGGAACTCCTTGAGCAGTATTCAGGTTATCTATTAGCATAGTCTTATCGTAATGCGGAGACTTATTCTCAACCTTTCTGAAATCTCGGTTGGGAAAAACACACTTGTATGTTTGTATGTATGTATTCTGGGCTTAAACAATATGCAATGATTACAATGTACAGTACATATCATCAAGAAACAGTCTTATGCCGTATACCCAGTTCTCGTCACCAAGCCTCTCAAGTTTTTGCATTTCTCTGAACTGTCCCTCAATTTCATTTTCGATCTCTAATCCTCCAACTCTTCAGCAATAATGATTCCCTGGTGCTTCATATTCCCTGTGCATTTCAAGTAATTATTCTCATACTTAGTCCATTTACTCGTTCATCGTTGTATACAACCACTGCTATTCCAAGGCTTGTTGAATGAGAAATTCAGCAACTTTGTTAAATTATTTGGTGTTGGGTTGCTAGCCCAACGCCCAAACCTCCATTCTTGGAGGAGCTAGGAATTTTACTGTTTGATTTCGAAAATTGTCAAAATGACACACTTATTTGCTATTTTTTTTCTACTGGCATCTATTGACTATAAATTCAAATACCGACCTAAAGACGGTCGTTTCCTATCTATGTTAGTGTTAGTATTAATATAGGTATAGTAACAATCGTATGTGAAAAATAGTTGTAGTGATTTTTCGAGAAGTGCGAAAGGCACTACGAACTCTTCATTACATGGTGTAAATCAAGGAAAGTTAGGAGGTACACTGATAACGGAATGATGGCTTTCTTTAATGAAAAAGCTGAAACAATAAACTCAATGTTACGATTTGCGTTATCTCTAAAGAAACAGTATTGACATCAGCCAATATCCTAAGTTAATCTCCTACTTAGAACCCCAATTTGTAAGATACAAACCAAAAAATTAAGAACATTTACCAAAGAAGAATTTCTCTGTGAAGCTATTTTTGACGATTAGGTATTAGTATTGATTATAAGAGTTTTCGGTGTATGTAGACGAGATGAACTTGTGAAAATGACTAGGTATAGAAGACTTTGAGGACAAAGATTCGCTATTAATAGTGAAAGTTTTTGACTCAAAAACAAGAAAAAGTCATGTCTTTACTGTAACTAATAGTGAAGAACTTGATTTCTCATCATTCTGCAGAAGGTATGTTGTGTGGATTCCATCCGATGACGACTTCCCATATCGTCTTTTTCTACGATATTGTAACTCAAAATGCTCTAAACAAGTACAAAGTGGTACTTAAATAATTGGAAAAAAGAGGGAAATCGCCACAGTTCTCGTAGCACGTCAGCAAATCTTTTAGTTAATGCATGATGTATGATATGAGGTGATATCATCCAACTGAGACGTCATGGAGGTTGAAAAAGTTCTTCTACAGCAGAGAGATACATTGAAGAAAGCATTCATGATGAAATTGAAATGGCACAGAAAGTCTTGGTCAAAGGAGAATCATCTAAAGCGCAAATTTTTGAATCAGTAACAATGGCGGAACATACAATGTCAAATTCATATAGACTTTAATCAGTTTCTCAAATTGTGTGTCGAAAATTGTACCTAAATGAATTGAAACTTTCGAAATATTTTATATAATTCTTTGATGTTCTAGATGTTGATGTCATGAATTAACATCGGCATTGATGAGCCAAGAAAATTTTTGCTCTCCGGTGAAGAATTGCAATGGTAATCCCGAATTTTTGTAATGAACATGGTTTACAGGAATCATCGAGTCTATTCATCATCCTTGCCTCTATAATTGTTTTTTCATCTTCAATACATTCTCTTGTCGTTCCTCAAGTCCAAGTTCCAACTTAATTCCGCTTTGGGACAAGTGACCAGACATAAATCGCGGCACTAACGCGAAACTTTGCATACCTCAAATACAAGGAGCCAACTCAACAAGGATCGACCGCTCGGACAGGCCATCACGCCGCAGGCAACATCGGTCCATGCGAGGTGTCAGTGAAAGTGTTCATGAATCCATCCGACGACAACAGAAGACCACAAGAGGTCGTTCGGAATGGCAACGCACCGTCTCAAGGTAATCTCAATACCTGATCGATACGGGCACACATACACACCAGGGACAGACACACATTTAACGATCCAACAGTAGGTTTAATTAAAATTAAAATACGGAGGTGCAGTTCGGAGCCACCTACCCCCGCCAGGCTTTTTCTACACCGAGTGCGGTCCGGTGACCACCGTGGTGGACTTACGACCTACAACACTCATATCTTCCGATTACATTTTCAAGCTTGGCGCGTTTGTTGCGGACAGGCCCGCTGGTTTTTTTCTCTCCGCCCGCTGTGGTATACGACAAGGATCATCTACAATTAAAATTAAACGGTACAAATGCGTTAAATGCGGACGATAATCGTAATCATGGCGTTTAAATGGGGTTTAATTGAACCGGTTGATTGGTTGGCTGTGATCGCTAATGAGATCGCCGATTTGCTAGACGGCTACGTGAATGTGGAAGAACATTCGCGCATTTTTTCGGATTTTGCGACTCGGGTTGACTCCTGGCATACAACGCCAATCTTCCTGTGGGCCAATTCCGAACAAGAGTCTGAATCAGCGTTTATTCTTAGGTGAATCTCCGTAGCTGTCGTATAGGGGTGAGATTCTCTTTATTTGGAATATGATATCATGCAGAAATGATGTCTGAATGTCATCAACAAGTTCAAGCGGGACCTCAAACTGAACACATTTGTAATACCTATTATAAGCCAGATAATTTCGCGTGAACGCGCGTTCCACAAACCGCGCAACTAAAGATGTAGAGTAAAACAGAACGCTTTGTACATTCTGAAACAAGTTGCAGAATGGGCTCCTATTCCAACACGATTGTCGAAAGCATGTGTGAATTGACTTCTGCTACGAGTATCAGACAATACAGTCTCTATTCCAGTCAAATCAATAGTCTCGAAATTCAAATAAATTTTCAGATTATACATCCTAGTGACTTTTTTATTGCATCTAGGCAGTTGGTGTGACTTACGAAATTTGACAGTTTACGGAATTTTAATTGATTTAATTTGAAAATTGAGAAGATCGGAGGTCAGTACTGACAACCACAAAACGAGAAATATAACTGAAAACAATACTGTAATGAGTTCATTACAGCACTTCTTTTAATGTACTGTAATGAACTCATTACGATACTGAAATAGAGAAAATCCATTTCCTATATTCACATCTGTCATTTTTCCTGAAAATTTAGGAGCTGTCAGTAACGAGCAGAATGAGAGATTTCACTAA
This sequence comes from Hippodamia convergens, assembly GCA_038502775.1. Lineage (NCBI taxonomy): Eukaryota > Metazoa > Arthropoda > Insecta > Coleoptera > Coccinellidae > Hippodamia > Hippodamia convergens. The sequence goes on along the minus strand of CM076610.1, from coordinate 9,296,829 downwards.
GATATAAGGACAATGAAAATTCACATCAAAGTCGATGAGATCCAGCATTGATGGGTTATTACTGCTGGTTTTTGAAGAGTAAAGATATGATCCTTGTTTTGAAATTTTATAACTATTTTAAGTCAACATTTTTAATCTGTGTGCTTCACCTGAATGGTAAAGTACGTTTATTAGGTGTTAAACTGAATAAAGTCGACAGAAACAGTTTGAAAAACCTCAAGTAATTTTTTCTATACACATCACTCATTGTAAAATGAAATCTGGTTTTATAATTATAACGGAAAATCTTACATATTACAACTTTTTTTTCTCATTTTTGTATTTTGATACGTTCATTCTATCATAACATGCTATTCAGATTTTTTTGTCGACCAGTGTTATTTATTGCCTTGCGTTGCTCTAGGGTACGAGAAATACCACTGATTGGGCTTTACAAAGCTAGTCTTTTGATACCACAACGTTTCTTATTGCATTATAAATAAAAAATCATACAGTCCTTTTTTCTATCTGTTTGAGCTAAGTTTCCCCAACAACCTTGCATTTAGTGCCATTTCCGAGACAATCTTAGGTAGAACCAAAATACTAAAATCTGATTGCACATCTGTATGAATTTTAACAATTTTAATATTATTTTCAGAACAAGGGTTGCCACCCGAATTAATATTTAGTGCAATCAAATGCGGTCGATTAACATCTGATTTTTGTTGCTCATAAGATTTGCTGTTATTCAAATTCCTCCTCTCATTTTATTTTCACGGATGAGATGAATGGATATTCAGAATTTCATGAATCTGTATTTCACTATTCTTGTTATGCTGTTAATATTGATACATTCTCAGAATTCTATTTCCAGCCCTGGAAGGTGATTCATAAAGTGGATTGATTTTTGCATGAGGTTTCACATGATGGGCTGGAAGAATCCCGAAAAAATCTGTACAAGACAGACATTAGACACTCAGCACGTACGAATGTTGCAAGAACATTTCCCGAATGGTCAACTAATTTTGGACAGTCAGTGTATTGTGTATTAGAGTGAGGCCCTCTGATTTACAAATTACTCACGGCGCAGAATTTTATTCGGGTATACTTTTGAATTCCTCGTGACGAATAATTTTTAACAAAAAAAAGACAAATTTGGTGAAAGATGGTGCGGGCAGCAGCGTATCTGGAAATCGTAGCTAACCGATGCAAATCCGAATCTGCATGCATCCTCTCATCTGCATCTCTGAAGTGGCTACACCGAAAACTCAAAGAGGAATCATCCGAGCGTATAATCGCATAGATTTTCCGGAGCAAGTGGGCAGTTTACAAGTCTTCTATGCACGATCGGGCCATAACGGCGTTGTAGAGAATCGCAGCTATCGATGGAACAGCGCTGGATAACGATCCTTCCCATTGTAATGCCCGCATTTTACAAGAACCGATAGCGCGCTCGCAGGAGTAGTGTCCAATGGACGCAATGTGATAAATAAATTCCGTCGCCGATTCCAATGGGAATTTGTTGGGAATTATTGATGGCTAATTCCAGCGTTGGGGATTCAGAATGTTGACTGGATGATCAAGGAATGGGTTCCGTACATTCTGCATCTCATTCGGTGCAATTTAACGTCGTATTGACGGTTCAATGTATCTTCGATACTGAACTTTGTGTTGGAACATTCAAGTAGTCGTTTCGTAGGACTGTTCATTTTTATTAATGCATTCTCCTACTGATAAAATAACTGGAAAAAACTCATGCATAAGAGCACATTCCATTTTCCGTAGGCTTTCTAACAATACGAGACATATGTTTACATATGAAAAACAAGAGGTCAGAAGGCAAACAAGCAGGAGTTATTGGTTGACGAGTATTTATTTTATTCCAGGCTATCACATGTCATTGATGGCTCTCATTGGACAGAAAGTCATCCATTTGGTGCACTGATGGATCCAAATCAAAGAGAGGCATAGATATTGTGAAGGCCTTAGGAATTGGGCCCTCTTTCTAATTTTAATCTTTCTCAAGAGATTTTCAGAAGGATCCTTGAAGGGGTGCATATCTGCACCACATGCAGCTAGGCCACTCTTAGGTCTCTGGAATCATACAGGCAGAAATCTGTGTTTACATAGGGGTGCCTTAATACCATGAAGCAACTGGCTGAAGGCAAACTATGGGACCCAGGGCATTGTGGCATTGAAGAAAATTAAACTTTCTCTCGCCGATGGACTGGCAAAAAGATCATCATGGACCTGAGCCTTTCTGCGGTCTTGGAAAAGATCAATATAAGACAGCGGTCCAACAATAGTAGCTGGTTAACAACAATCTTACAGGAAGAATACTCCTGGACTTGCCCCGGCAAAGAAATTTCTGATGTTTTCACCGTCTACAGGATGTTGCAATTTCGAAGTCGCCCTAACCAGGAAGCTTCTGTTTATATGAATGGGTAGGGAACAGAAGATCAATGTGGTCGAAGTTTCCAGAAGGCTCATCAAGGCCAAACAACTTCAGTTTAATTAATATTGGCCGCAGTTTTGATGGAGTTACACCATAACTATAGCAATTGTTTGATTTAATGGACCTAGTTGAAAAATTTTCGTTTTATCGATTCATCTCTCGATTTGAACTCTTAGATGTCATGGAAAGATAATTTGCACCAGTCATTTCGTTTCAAATAGATATTCTTATTTTCGAGAAAGAAATAATGAGCATTTCTTATCATGAAGGAATTAAGATTCTGAAGCAAAACATTCAAGAAAAAATTAATAAACGAACATTCATATCCAACCCGGGTAATCAACCAATTTCCGAAAAAAAACTCTTCTTCTACGTTCGTCTCATCTCATAGCAATTATAATTGGACACATTGAAAAACTAGCTCTAAATCAAATTGTTCTCCGTCTCAAACCTTAATAACATTAACAAGAAAATAATTTCTGCACATTCCTCTTCGGCCATGCTCTGCGAGTGCACTCGTAAAATCTGAATTATCAATACATAATAATACATACGAGATCATTTTATATATCCATTTGCTCGGCGAGCGCCAACATCTCGAGGAATATTACTTCATTAGTTTAACTGCTTACTAATAAGCCAAGACGGCAGTTATATTTCAGGGCACAAAATAAAACCAGAATTAATGAATGTTTACAAATAAGAGACAGGTTGGTCCGCTGGAAAAGCGAAGAAGATGGAAGATGGAAGATACGGTTAGGCGATGATTGTGATGAGCTGAGGTCCAGCGGCGCACCATACTCATTTTTTATGTTGAGAGAATCTGAAAGTCCCAGAATTTGATCGAGAAAAAATTCGATGGACTCGAGAAAAATTTCGACTGCATGAACCGTCTCATGAACGAACAAAGACTTCTAGTTGAGGATTCAACAAAGAAGTATATGAGATAAATTTCTTGCATAAAAAAACGAGATCACATATCCCATAGTTTGAAAGAAGTTGGGTGGTTAGGCTTGCATGATAGACCAACCTTGCATTCCCTAGTTTTTCATAAGCTTCAGACACGACAAGATTTACCTGAAAGATTGCGTTTTCGAATCAGTTCATATTCAAATTTTTTGCCTCTGAAATTTTTTTGAAAGAAACACGAAACTTCTTCGGCTAAATTAGTAAAAATTTGCTTCTTTCTTTCTCCTTGTTTTTTTTTGTTTCGATGTATATGTTTTTAATTTTTTTTTCTATAGATGAATTGTGTATAAGTATTAAGTGATATCTCTCTCATTAGTTGTATTCATCGAAGATCGGAGGAAATGGCTCATCTTCGGAAATGGCTTCGGTCGTCGCCACTGCTGAATGCAGATAGGCCGATACGCAAGACGCCAGTGGCCAGTGTTAATGCCGCCTCAATACTTCCTTCTTTTTATACTACGAGGATGGTTCATAAAGCGAATTCACCTTGGCTTTGGGGCAATAAATATTAATAAAGTTGAATCTACAAACCGCATGCATTAGCCGTCCGAGAATAAATCCCCATCTAGCTGGTAAATAACCCTCTACAATAGATATTTCAGCGTGTTAACAACGACTGCCGGACTGGCACATAATGTAGGGATTTTAATTGTTACCACTAGCCTAGAGGAATTTATTGGAGAGCTACGTATATTATGACTCTCAGAGTGTGTACTCTTGAGTGACACGATCATTCTTCGCTTAAGTCTAAGCAACCATTAAGGATACATGACAGACTGGATATTGTGAATTGGGAAGCTGACCTAATTCTTCATTAAATTCGCTAGAATAGAAGCTTTTACTTCGTCTTTAAAGAAGACAAGATAAATTAAAAATTAGGCTTTTGGGATAAGGTTGAACAATGGGCCACTAAGCCTCCTAAAAGAGAAGGAAGGAACATAATGATGACGAAAACTGACAGATAAGCAATGCTCCAGAAAGCCAATGTTCCAGACAGGCAATGCTCTTGAAAAGCAATGGTTCAGGAAGGCAATCACAAATGCTGACAGATGTCGCTATGTCCAATACCAACAACATTTGAGAAAATAATAAGAGTCTATTTCGGTGAGTACAAGAATTATTTCACTGAGGTAAAATTGGTTATAGCTATAAGATGATGTATATATACATGATACATATCCTTAGAATTGTTCTGTGACGATGCATTTCTGAAAAATGAAGAAAAAACTGACACAAGAAAACAATAAAGAGGCCATACACAAACAAAATCATGATGAAAATTCCTAAAACCATCTTATGATGTTGGTTGTTGAATTTGACGGTTATCTGATGAAGCCTTAATCCCCTCGTAAGCGCAGCTCGTCGAGCTAAAATCTAATCCCTTCATTAAGATCTCCATTCAGGCGTTCTCAAAATCAACATTAATAACGCACACATCCACGAAGAAGGAAATAAATAACACCTCTGAACAATTGTGGGGTCATAGTCCACGATTATTATCCGGAACTAAAATTCGGGTCCTTTGTAGAAGCGGGGGTGGCTTTGAAACAAAATGCGACGCGTGCGACCACTGTCCATCAAGGTAGGCCTCGGACACATGTCAGACAGCTGCGCTTTCTTTTGTCACCCACGCTTTCACTCGGAGCTGTCAATTTCCGAGTGTATTGCTTTCAGTTCCCCAAACATTTTGGTATTTCACACATCTGGGCCGAGATCATTCCGAGAGAATTTTAATCTCTTTTAAATTGCCATAACTGCCGTTACTGGATAGTCGGGATAGGTTAAGTGGTGGTTGGTTATTTTTGCCCTAAGTAGGCGACACATTGAGCATCGGGGTTCATATTTCAAACAATGTCAGTGCAGGCTATAATTACTCGCGAAAGGTGACAAGGATGACTAAATACACGGCGGAAGACGAAAAAAGTTATCCTGTCATTATTCGATTTTTGCTAACGGTTAAATCGAGAAGGAGCCGATTCGCGTTGTTTCACTGCAGGTTTTTCTGAGAAAACGAAACAAAACGAACGATGACTTATTTCATTTTTGTGGTCGACAGACGGCTGATGGTAAATCGAAGAATCCACGGCAAATTTGGGTAGAGACTGAAATTTTAACCATCTTCACTTATTACAGTTCATTCCAGGTATTATTGAAGGTAGTTGAAACAAGGTGAAAAGATTTCGTTGAATCAATAAATTAAAAAAAAAAACAATACTGTCCAGATAAAAAATATGGTTGAGTTGTGGATATATTGATTTATGATGGCAGAACAAAGAATTCCTTCCTTTTCCTGAAGTTAAATTCCATATCAACACAAAATAATTGAACGATTATACAAGGAATGCTGAAATATTCATTTACTTCTTCGTGCTTACAAAAACACCAAGATGTGGCATAATCTAACTGAGATTTTTCGATGTACCTAGAGTATGAAGGGATAAATACTGATTCGAAAACTGCAGTTCTTACATTGGGATCAGTATTCTAGCCCATTTTTACTCAGGCGAAATTCAACTTAATATTCGATTCGAATAATTCTTTCATAAACTTATGATATACCCGATATATTTCAGATGTCAGTTCCGGCAATGTGTCATATAAACAAACTCACCCTAATTTTTCATTATTTGATCCAAACTTGTTGTACAAAATACCGTATCCAATCGCATTTTTTCCAATTACTAAAAATTATCAAAATTCTGAGGACATTTGGAATTCTGAAGTTACTCTATTTCGGAACTGATAATCTCCTACATTTTTTATATTACGAGAATCCATAGTCTTTCGAAATAATAGCAATAGGGCTTTTTTCATAAAAATTCATCATGAAAAAACTATTTACTAATTAATTTTGCTCTAGAAATGGAATACATAGTTAATTTTAACCATTCATTCTGCCACATCTAGTAAAACAAAATCATGTGAGAATATTTCATTCTAGCACAGTTTTCATGGTAAAATTTATTGAGTATATGTTGGCCTTCTGCAACGGATTTTTTTATTATCTGTCAAATTCATGAGAGAGAAAACAGTTCTGCCAATCAATATTTTTCAATTCAAAAATCACCAAACGATATTTATGGAAATATTTCATTAATTTCGATAAAAATTCAACGAATTAAAGAAAATAATGTATGATACTCGTATAGAAAGCTCATTCTAAAACCATTCTAACAACTCGACACTTCGTGGCTCGTTTTTGAATTTTAAACTAGTGTAAGAAAATTTATTGGCTACTTTTTCATGACAAATTCAATGGTGCTTTCCCTTTCTTTTTATTTTTGTATCTCGATAACCTCTTATATTTTCAAGGTGAAACTGTCTTTAATAGATATTGTCAAGTAGAATTCATGGGCGTAGGTCGAGGCGTAGGTACACTATTTTTTTGTCACGGTCACCGTTTTCGTTTGATAACTCAATTTTATAGTTTTTAATAGGACACTCTATTTTTTATTTCACCATTAAATTGCATTTTTTTCTGATTGAAAAAATAGATAACAAGTACTTCACTGGATATTCATCACAAGTGATAGAATAATTCCATTAATATCGATTACTGTTTTTTCATTGGAAAATGTAGGTTGGCAGAACTTCTTTCTGCATCACAACCTTGTCAGATGATAAAGAAATCGGTGATAAGAGAGTTGTGAATACCAACATGTTATACTGAATATACAGGGTCTTTCACGAGGAACCTCACCCATATATATACGGGAAACTACTGAACGTATTTTTATGAAATTCAGCACTTATAAGTATTTCACGATGCTGATGAAATCTAAAATATTTTCAAGGCATGAGCACCTCCGTTTTTCCGGAAATGACGTCAACTTCCGTTTTTCGAATTAGAACACCATTTTTTTATTGCAGAAATAGATTCCTTAGAAAATTTCAAGTTATTTTGATGTAACATTTTTCAATTTTGGTTGGAAAATTCTCTCTGAGCGGAAAAATTCGAAAAAAAAATCGAAAATATAGCTCCGCTGAAACAAGAATAACTTCGAGGTTTTTGGATGGAAAATTTTCATTTTTGGAATTTTTCAAGATGTAAGATTGATGTATCCACTTCAAAAATCGAAATCGCGATTCTTGATACAGGGGGTGAAGAAATCGCTTTCAAAGTTAGGGATGACAAAATCGTGAAAAATCAATTTTTTCAAATTAGAACCCCATTTTTTTATGGCAGATGTTGAATCCACGTTAAAAAATAATATGAGTGTATGCATCACACCCTTGCCCTAAAGTGGATATTTTCTGAGTTATTCACAAAAAACTGTTTTTCGTCTTGAATTTTCAGCTATTTCTTTTCCCTTCACGCCAAAAAGATGACATTTTCAGGAACTGTTACTTAAACCATTTTTTAGATTTTACTACCCTAATATGCAAGAGAAAAAAGTTACAGGTTGTTCCTAAATAGATGGCGAATTTTGATTCGAATTTGTATCGGAAACCTCTTTATTTCTACTAATCGGCCATCGGTTTTCTCTCCAGTGATAAATAAATAATTCCTTATGAACCATATGCAAAAACTTACCATTTTTTACATTCTTTTTTTTTGATGATAGATATCATTAATTACATCTGCCAAATTTCTCTTTATTCAGTAGCATTTTGTGTTTACTATTAATTTGGTGATAATTCGTATTAAGTTATAAAATCGATCACTATGCCTAATTTTACCAATGAAGATTATTTAAATCTCATTCTACTTCATGGAGAATGTAATAAAATTGTAAATAGAACGATTCGACTGTTCATTGAGAGGTTTCCTGACCGACCCAGACCAACGAGAGATACCATTAACAGAACCATGACAAACTTGAGAAATGTCGGATCTTTCGTTAAGAAAACTATACACAGAGAAAAAAGTGTAGTAGAAGATGAGAACAACGAAATTACAGTTCTTGCATATTTTCGTGTGAATCCTCAAAATTCTCTCAAAGATGCCGAGATTGATCTGGGATTATCTCAATCGAGTGTTTGGAGAATATTAAAAAAAAAAATAAAATGCACCCATATAAATTCAGTAGGGTACAGCATTTGAAGGAAACTGATTTCGTCAGGAGAACAGAGTTTTGCGAAGCTATGATGATTCGATTTCAAGAGAATAAAAACTTTTTGGACTGTATAATTTGGACAGATGAATCTAAATTCACAAAGAATGGTTCTTTCAATAGGCATAACAGTCATTATTGGTATGAAGAGAACAACCACCACTTCAGACAATGGAACTTTCGAGAGACCTGGAGTTTCAATGTTTTTTGCGCCATCAAAAATAATGCAATTCTCGATGTTCACGTTTATGATGGACTTGAACTGGTAAGATAGAACACTACACATCTTTGCATTATTTGAAGAATGTTCTCCCTCAGGAGATAGATATTCTGACATATTGACTCAAATAATTGAGCCGCTAGTACAGAACCATAATGACTTATGGTATCAACAAGATGGCGCGCCTCCACACAATTCACTCAATGTGTCAAATATCCTCTACAGGCTATTTGAAGATCGATGGTTGGCGAACAATGGTCCACATCTTTGGCCACCACGTTCTCCCGATTTAACTCCTTTAGACTATTATGTTTGGGGTAGGATGAAAAATATTGTCCACTCAACTCCCCTGACTGATAAAGAGGACTGCATAGACCGAGTCAGAAATGCGTTCAGGTTTGTTTAGATTTTTAGATTCATAGTTTTGAAACTCAATTTGGTTTTTAAACACTTTTGCAGATCTCTTTCTCCCGATGAAATAAGAAGATCAACGCACGAAGCATTCCTGAGACGTATAAATAAATGTCTAGAAATTAACGGTCAAAACTTTGAGCATCTTCTCTAGTTATAACTGCGAGAGTTTGCCATGGTTCTCCTAATAGTAACTTGAAGTCGGTTTCAAGAAGGGGTGAAAAATCTATAGCATGGTTCAAATAACAGTTCCTGAAAATTTCATCTTTTTGGCGTGAAAGGAAAAGAAATAGCTGAATATTCAAGACGAAAAACAGTTTTTTGTGAATAACTCAGAAAATATCCATTTTAGGGCAAGGGTGTGATGCATACACTCACATTATTTTTCAACGTAGATTCAATATCTGCCATAAAAAAATGGGGTTCTAATTTGAAAAAATTGATTTTTCACAATTTTGTCATCCCTAACTTTGAAAGCGATTTTTTCACCCCCTGTATCATGAATCGCGATTTCGATTTTCAAAGTGGATACATCAATCTTACATCTTGAAAAATCCCAAAAATGAAAATTTTTCATCTAAAAACCTCGAAGTTATTATTGTTTCAGCAGAGCTCTATTTTCGATTTTTTTTTCGAAATTTCCCGATCAGAGGGAATTTTCCAACCAAAACTGAAAAATGTTACATCAAAATAACTTCAAATTTTCTAAGGAATCTATTTCTGCAATAAAAAAATGGTGTTCTAATTTGAAAAACGGAAGTTGACGTCATTTCCGGAAAAACCGGAGGTGCTCCTGCCTTGAAACTATTTTAGATCTCATCAGCATCGTGAAATACTTATAAGTGCTGAATTTCATGAAAATACGTTCAGTAGTTTCCCGTATAAATATGGGTGAGGTTCCTCGTGAAAGACCCTGTATAGAATTAGACAAAAATATAGAAGAATGGCCTTATTAGGCTTCTGCCGAAATATTTTCTAATTGATGTCATAACCAAAACCCATGTAATTTTTGGGCATAACTACCTACTATCAGTAGTTTCGAAGATAAAAATAACTGCGTTGATGGTCAATGTTCTCGAGAGAAGGGAAGATGAAGACGAGCATCCTGATTCTCTAAAATTACTGAAGACATTCACAAGGAGCCTGACATGTGGAAATGACCAACAACCGACCCCAAGATCTATGATCCGGAATGGGAAGCGCTCGCACGACCTCATCGCCAACATCGGTAACGTGGGGTGCCCCAGGTGACCGCAGAGAGCAAGCGACCTCACCTTTCTCGCCCCACGGGGGAGTTTCCACTCGCAACTTCGTCTAACGTTAACGGATCGTCACAAATGCTCGGCACGTGTGGAAGTCGTCCCGATATCCACTAAAATTAGCCGAAGAATGTCGTGTTTGTTTACCGGCATATCATTCCGAAAGTCACAACAATGCAGCTCTCCACCTTCTGCCTCTTCCAATGCTTTCCGCGTAAATCATGCGGCTTAACAACATGCTAAGGTCAATTTGCTGTGATTTTGGAATGCGCAATATCTATTGTTCGATTTGTGTAAGGAGAATTGGATGGTAATTTATTTTTGAAAGATCGACGACTGTTATTTATTATACATACTCATATCGCATCTGGATAAACATAATTATCTCTCAGGCTCCCAATATGGATTCAGACAGGGAAAATCAACTATTGATGGTATCAAGGACTTGTACTTGTACTTATTGGATGTTTTCAATGAATGAGAAACAACACAAGCTGAATTTTGTGACCTTTCTAAGGCATTTGACTGTATGTACCATGGGATATGTTTGGAAAAATTGGAACATTATGGTGTCAGGGGAATAGCACTATCATTATTTGCCTCATATCTGCAAAACCGCCAACAAATGTGTACAAAAAATCAACAAAATAGTACCAAGGCAACTGTCACACATGGCGTACCTCAGGGATCGATCCTGAGGCCCCTTCTCTTCTTGGTTTATATCAACGATCTTCCAATAAATATTGACTGCCACGCTGTACTGTATGCAGATGATACAACACTGGCTATAAAAGACCACGATATAAATAATTTATTTTCTAGATCAGATGATATAAATAAACAAGCAGCCAGTTGGTTCAAATCCAATAGACTATGTCTAAATAATGAAAAAACCCCAACAGTGACTTTTACATCATCCACTATGATACCTTCAAGCTGTGCAAAATTCTTGGGCAAGCTTCGACACAAGACCAACTTGGAAAAACCATTGCTCCCATTTGAAAGAACAATTACAACCAGCCATATATGCTATAGGACGTGTAAGGCAAAAAATAAATCATCAAACGGCCCTTCAAGTATACTATGCTTTGTTCTTGTCTCTCAAAAGCAAGCTGTTAGAGCAATAGCAGGTGTGTCAGCTAGGACTTCCTGCGGACCAATATTTACCAAATATAAGATCCTGCCCGTGATAGCCGAACTAATCATAAGACTGGTTGTTGAAGTTGCTGAAAATAAAGGGAAATATGAGAAGAGATCCGATTGCCACACATACAATATACGATCGAAAGAGGACCTTAACATAAAGGGAACAAGACTGGAAACTACTGCCAGAAAATCTACTGGGCTAAGGCTCTACAACAAACTTCCTCTAACATGGAGAGAACTCGAGGTGAAATCTACGAAGAAAAAGATGAGAGAATTTCTACAGGAAAATCCACCATATAGCCTGACGGAATTCAATATCTATAGTATCTATAAAATTTGAACATCTGTATTAATTATGACCTAATTACTATATAATTTGAATTAAAGTATTATTACAAAGAAATAAAGTGTTAGATTTTAGTCCGAGATTGAGTTGGTCCCCGACGCAAAGCAAACTTTTTGTTTATAATCGTTATATGGAATGAAAAAAAGTGTGTGATAACGAAATTCAACTCCTACTTCGCGGGCGTTAGTAAAAAATGAAAAAGTGGATCATGAAAAAGACGGAATCAGCAACAAAGGCGAGTGTGTTTTTCGATAATTCAATAATTATAAGAGTTAGGATCTAATGATGTTATAGACATTTCATCATTTCAAAATATTATGAGCTGAAAAATTATTTCTCAAACAGATTTGGTTAAACATACAGTAGGTACCTTTGAAAATTTACCCAATGTCGATAATAATAATTGAAGGGCCTCACATGATGATAACACATCACAACTCACCCCCAATAGAAGAGCTATCTTACCATACATTCCCAAGCTCACAGATAGAATTGGTAGAATACTGAAGAGGCACATCATCGAGACCGTTTATAAGCCAACTCAAAAACATGGCCAAATGATCAGAACTATCAAAGACAAAGACGACCCACTCTCACAAGCCGGCATTTACAGGATACCTTGCGACTGCGGCAAAGTCTACATTGATACGAAAACGAAACGGAGTATTTATACGAAAATTAAGGAGCACGAACGTAACTGTCCACTCAATCAGACAAAAAAATCCGCACTTGCGGAACATGCTCTAATAGATGGACAAAATATAGTTTTCTCAAAGACAGAAGTTATTTCAAATATCAAAAATTACCATGAACATGGAAGCCATTGAGATTCATAAAAAAGACAACATAAACAGAAACGAACAAACTCCCTTGACACATAGCGCATGGTTGTCGGTATTAGAAAAAACCAAGATCAAGCCAATTCAGAGTGGCAGCGATGGGCAAATCAACATCGCGAGCGTACACTCACTACCTTCTCCCGCCATTTACCGGGTATAAGTAATGCAAACGAATCGAATCTCGGAAAATCAGCTCCCAAGTTACAATCTCAGACCAAAAATCCTCTGAAGATGCCTACCACAGATGTAGGCGAGACGTTAGGTGAAAGCATTTCTAATAGACCACGTCCAATAATCCCGGAAGACTCTTTCTATGTCAGTATATCCGGTCGTGAAAGCCTTAACCTATTTATTATCTGTCAACAAAGACAAAATGTCAAACTTTTTCCGCCGAAATATTCTTTAGTAAAACGGATTAAAATTTCTCTACAAGATGTTTCATCGGGTTGATTAGTATCGAATCATCAAGATCAAGATCTGTTCCTTTAAATGCAGATCTGAAGTTAATCTAGTTTAGAGTGTTGAGACTAGTTTAAAATTCGAAATGTTCGATGTTCCAGAATTATTTACCGTTCAGGTATTTCATGGCAAAATTATCACGTATCACGTGTCAAGAATTTTATATTTCAGTCGCCAAGATGCAATCCGATAAGTAATCCGAAAAGCAAAAAATCTCAAAAACTCATGGATTCTTCATTTTTAGCAAGGTGACAATTGATGAAATTCACTTTAATATTGTATTAAATATTTTTAACTGTGCATCGAGGGCGAGGCGCGTCTGATTTTAGTTTCATAAATTCATAAAATGTCGGGGTAAAATAATTTTGCTTTATTGTAGTATTCAATTGATGCATTGAATACACATTCTTTGAAAAAGACCATGACAAGAAATTTAACATAACTTTTTCAACTAAATTTCAAATAAATCAGGTAGCCAGGATTGCCTTTTTTATATGTGCACTGCCATCACAAGATAAGAAAAACACCTGAAGTTCTCAACATGTCAGTGCAACATGATTAATTCTTTCTTCTCAATTGAAAGATATCAATCCGATACAAAACAAAAACGATAAAAAATACTCAAGTAGGTATATAAAATTTCGCGTGTGCAGAGGTTCTGTAGGCAAAAAGTTTAATTGTATGATCCTTGTATTAAAAGAGTCTTCCGGGCATATTGGCTCTTTTAATACCGGTATATACGGTCGTGAAAGCCTTAAACTATGTATGCTCCTTATTTGCTATTGGATTGTTATTCTCTAACTGCCACAGAGAAAAACACAAACCCAGAAGGCCATCATGAAAGTGCAATTATCATATAGGGACTTTACGCCATTCTTGAGACGAACCACGTCCAATAAATATTGTTCAGAGAACATATCAACAATCGATATATACGACTTGGTCAACTCAATCAAGTTGTAGATGTCACTAATTTCTGTTAATTTGAGTGATGGAATTGTAACGGAGCCAAACGCCTAGACCTATACCAATGTTTGGTCTATTTTTAAGCTTAAACGAGAGTTCCTGCTGTTATCTCTATTGAGCACTGAATGGAAGGACATGAATTTTTGGCAGCTCAAGCATGACGCATTGCAGTGATCATATATGCAGCCCTCCTTTTCAATTATCGTATAACAAGGTGTGAAATTTGAACTCGAGAGTAATGAAAAGATAAATATTCAATTAGGCGGTTAACGTGCCGCCATATTCTCGTCAGAATGCGCAAAACGGCCGGGTCTAAGAAATTTTCTTCTGTTCGATTAGTCGTGCCAAGTTAACCTCTCGAGCTGTCCAAGCAGCAGTCAATGACATTACGTCATTAGCATATAGATTGCGCCCTTCGGTGTGTCGAACGTTCATCTGAATTGCTCGTAATATTCACTGATCTCGTTGTTTTTACGGCTAACTATACCGTACACGTCAATTCTGGTACCGTGTTTTACTGCTTATTTATGACTGTTAATTAACACTTGCCCTGAGCACCGATCTTTGTGGGGACACCGAGATGGTACCGAATCAGGTGTCCAGAAGTGGATTTCAATTGGCGCGGGAGGCCACATCTGGAATATCATCTTCCTCCTTCAATTTCAGCTGCTGGTGCTTTAACCTAAGTGAAACAGTCTTGCCAGCATATGGCTGAAAATATCGCGCACACTAAGAAACTGATTTGATGGGAAATTTTCAATGATTTCCCGATGTAACTGTACATGTGGAGAGGATCAGGGTTTCTATACGAGAGGAGTCAGTAGTGCTCGATGGGTCGATAAGTCTTTTGTGCTATGAAAATGATTCAAATTTTGAAGGAATTAACAGAAATCTGGGGAAATAATACTGGAAGGCGTCTTTATTAATTTGTCGTTTTGGTAAGATAAATCCAAATACAATTGTTTTAATTGTTTTTACTTGTGGCTACTTTCATTGTTTTATACTGCTGAAAACATGTGGAAAAAAGTAGGTGCAACCATCAGCACCTGCTGGTAAAAGAAAGAAATATTCATAGAATCAGTTTCAAACATAAATTTCTCACGAACTTGCAGGAGTTGATCTATAAATAAACAGATAGATTTTTTTGTTGCCCCTTGAAATCCAGTAGAATCGATTAAAAGTGCGAGACTTGCAGATGTTCTTATTTGCAGAAGCATCAAAATTACCACAACTGAGCGCGAGATTCCAACATAAACTATCAACCTAACTATTTCTATGCAGATTGGAACACTAACAGCATTTTCTATATTGTTTATGTCTGGGACAATTATGAAGGAATTTAATTTTATACGTCTTCTTCCATGATCGGCTCAGACATCTTTTTCAATTCTTTATTTCGACAATAAACACGACTATTCCGGTTTCCGAGAAATTAACAGCGCGCAATGAACTCAGTCAATAGTGCAGTATCATTCTAGAAACCACTTCGATTGATTTCATGAAAGAACGCGATCATTGACCATTTCATGAAAGTGTCAGAGCTGTCTGCCCCATTATTTAATGTCATGCTTTATGCGGCTTTTGAGAAGCATTTTCTGACTGAACTCATTTCGTCAATATGGTGGTGAAGGTCGTTCTTCGATAAAAATCAATCCCATCAAATAAAACCACAAGATGGAAACTTCGGTGAACTTGCTCATTAAGAAATCAACGCCGGATTGAATTGAGTCATCCAATTTGAATAAAATTGAGCTTTTTCGAATATTTAGAAAGGAGCTGATAGTTTTTTCATTTAAAGCAACAGACGAACGGAGAATTGGATCCTAATAATCCAATCGTTATTGACCTTCATTGATATACCTAAATTGAGATTCACGATATTGGTTATCTGGTTTGGTCCCTTCCAGCTACAAAGTCTGAAAAATGAAGTTAAATTGTTTTGAGCATAAGCTAAACATAACCAAAAACAATGAAATATACAATAAATGAACATTCTTGTCAAAGCTGGAGGAATAAATAAATCGATGAATTTCTAAAACAAATCCCTTTAATGTTTCCAATTTATCACTCTGTATATTGAACCGGCAGAGTTTTCTGATGCTCACTTTACGAACATTGAATTCTCGAAGCGAATGGAAAAGTTATTCTTTCGCTGATTCTTATCAATTGACAGTTTCCCCCATTGATAAATGTATTAATTAATGACAGAGTGCTTATGTTGCGTGGGTTGGGCTTGCTTTATTATGATATCAGAAAATTATTGCATTATTAGCGATTGGCTGCCCTCCAATAAAACCAGTAAACCACTCCCAAATACGGAAGCGACACGAACTGTATATATTTGAACGTCAGAAAGGGAGCCGTGAAATTTATGAACCACAATTTCGATTTTGATTGTATTCTGCTTAATTCATACTTTTGTTCAATCTGTCCGCAATTAAGAAATTTCGGTTGAATCATTTTACATAAGGTGAAGGAACTAAAGTCGATTACCAATAAAGAACTGTTTTTTTATTGTCATTATCATATAGTTCTAATTTAACTTTGAAAGTTGGAAGTTCAAATTCTGAAATTATGTAAAATAATTAGTGATTAATTAGTGCCTATTTGTGCCGTATAACACTTTCTTTGCCCCACTATAGTTTTTGATCGGATTGAATAGTGCTGACTTCACGCTCAGCACTAACATTTTCGAATTACCATGAAATTACTATACTAATAGTTAGTACACTAATAGGCACTAATTGGGTACTAAATATTTGACATAGTTTCAGAATTAGTTCTTTCAACTTTTTGTCAACACGGACCTACCAGAAAGAGTCCAATGTCTAAAAGAAAATTGTTACACAATTCATATTTACCTGATCCACCAGCATTAATCACTAGCAAAAATGAACTTTTTCAAGCAAGATTTTGAACGAAAACTAGGAAAAAGTAAAGTTACAATTTTTGACCCTAACTAATACCTGTAGATTATGAAGATCATTTAAACTCTCACTAATTCAATGTAATCCTCAGAATATTTTTCACACATCTATCAAAGTCCAGCTGATTTATTAACAATTCCATTCATATCCCTGATTCATATCCCTTGGTGTAAAATTTAACTATTTCTCGCACCACTAAAAGTACCTTCCTGCCTGCCACATTATACGAATGAAAAAAACCATCAATTTCGATTTCAGACAAAAAAATGACGTACGATATTTACAACCCTTCTATTGGCTAACTGCTGCGCAGAAGGTAGTGCTTTTCAATGTTTTCCGGAATTCGAAAAAAAAAACGTCTTGGCAACAATAGGAAGAGGTGAGGGTGTCGTAAAGTTGGGGCAATAAACAGGTGCAAACTCATCTTTTAGAAGGTCCTAGGTTTTATAGCACACGCTACTAGCCCATTTTTCATACAGGGTTGGATTCCGATGATTCCAGCAAATCAGAATATTTAACATAAATGAATTTTTTTTTCTTCTGATTATAAGATAATCGTTAAAGTAGAATGTATTGCAATATGTAAGAAAATTAACGTCGCTTACTCAATGGTGAAGTGAGGGTTCAAGATACAAGGTGTTGAACTATACGACAAAGCATTGAAAATGCTTATATGCGTCGAAAAATCGTTTTGTCCAATTTCTGAAAAACAGCTTGTATATACTTTATCGGTGAGTTTTTTTTCTATCACGCGGCCTTTTAAATTTTTGAATCAGCAA
The DNA here is from genome assembly GCA_038502775.1 of Hippodamia convergens. Taxonomy (NCBI): domain Eukaryota; kingdom Metazoa; phylum Arthropoda; class Insecta; order Coleoptera; family Coccinellidae; genus Hippodamia; species Hippodamia convergens. The sequence continues at coordinate 9,279,020 of CM076610.1, read as the reverse complement.
TCATCCTTTCCCCACTTTGAACTGAAGAATTCCTCTCAGGATATATCGTTTGATAAAAGTTGAAAGATGATGAAAAGAATTTGCTAAATATTTCGTTGTGTAGAATAAAGATCGCAGAAAAACCGAGAAGATACTTCATTTGGTGAGGGTGTAAACATCAAGGGCGCACTCACAATTAGTGTTCGGGGGGGCTTCATCAACATGCATTTCTGACGTATGATAGAATGTCTCAATTTTTCTTTAACGAAAATGAATCTCGGGGGAGCTGCAGCCCTTGGCTCCCCCCTGGGTGCGCCACTGGTAAACACACTGAAAAACCTTATTTCGCGCTGATTCATCACCGGTGATTATTACTTAATAATCAGATTTATTTCACTTTTTTATATTGAAAACTTTGGGTCCCCTATATGTTTTTAAAGAAAATGATGGTCCAAACTTTGCTAGAAATCGACACAGAAAGAAGACGTCGTAGGCTAGCTCTTCAATTTCATGTACCTACCTCATGAAATTCGTACACACGGTTTTTTAATCATAAATAAAAAGTATTGTCGTTTTGTCATCATTCCCAAGTTCATTAACCACTATTTACCAAACTGAATACTTTTTTTTGTAAATAATCATGCTGTTGATTCATTATATTTCTGTTAAATTTATAAAAAAATAATTTTATTTCTTTTCAGAGAAAATATTCATTTATTCATTCGAATCAATGCCTGCAAGGGGTGCACTAAAATGAACAAAAATAATGTTTTCGAAAGCAATCCTGAATGGACAAGCCATCCTCTAAGAATCACGAATTTCGGACCATATTGTTAATTTTTTGTCCACGTCTGGAATGCTATAAAACGACTCCACAGGAGCTCAAACCTTTAGGTCCAATAATTCCACAAAGCTCAGAGAAACTGACCCTTTTTACGTCGATTATATCAGTCAATGCAGTTTTCACGGTCTGTTTAAAGTCATATCGCTACACAAAATTTATGGGTTCCGAGAAGTTCTTAGTAGATGGTTTTTGCACTATAAAGGGTGTTCTTGAAAAGGGTAAAAAGGGATCATTAACTTCATAGTAGGACGGCAAGTTCTCTCCGCCATGAATCTCCAGTTGCATCCTGGTGGGAGTGTGCGAAATACTACTGAATGCGAAATTTTTCTCAAGGTTGCTACCTTATTGTGAGTTTGTTCACGAGATAGATTAAATCTTCAAAGCTGCGTTAATTACATGGGTTCAAATTCGGCATCGGGAGTAACCATGAAACGTCGGATTTATTGCAGGGCTGCAGAAAAATGACAACTCAATAAGAGAGGTCAGCCGGTGGGACAGCGCCGAGGACAGCGCTCAGCAATATCGGCATAGCCATCGCGCCTCCGTTCGCCATGATGTGAAGCTACGTCGGATCGTCGAGCCCGGGGCAGTCTATTCGAGATCACTTAGCTAATTAACAAAGACTCGTTTGTTAAGGAGGTTGTGCAGAAAAAGAGTCGTTAGTTCGAGATAGGAGAGTGGGTACCCACAACTGACTTTGTGCTGCCTTATTTGTAACAGATTAGAAGTTTGTAATTGTAAATGTCGTTAATTGATTCGAAATATGCGAGCTGTGGCTTTGCTGCTCCACGGCTGATAACGTTGTCGTGGTTTCGCGTTTGCGGCAGAAATATTCAGCCGCATCTTCGGATGAGTCCTTGATCTGCTACAGCAAAACTGTCACGTTTTTCATTTCTTTCGTTTCGGAAATAAAGATCTTGGATAAAGTCATTGCTCGCGAAATTAATGGAAATACATATGTATATCGGAGGTAACACTACCCATCTGAACAAGAATGACTTTTGTCGAAATATTCGTCGGAAAGAAAACTCAAATATTGTGTTTAGTATTTCTTTGAAAAGAAAGAATGTATAATAACATTATAGGAATACTTAATTAATTCATCTGATATCATAAACCTACCTACATATTATCAAAATTCGATGTTGATATAACAAAACCTAAAGAAAAGTGCAGAAGACCCTGATATTCTTCCACGAGTTCAAAACTCAAAAACGAGCGGAATTTTTAGAATGTAGGAGTTTTATATGTTATCTTCTCTAATTCCCTAATTTTTGTTGATTTCAATGGAATTTTTCCCCTAATATCGTTTGGCGATTTTGCATTAAGAAATATTGATTGGCAGAACTAGTTTCTCTCTAATGAATTTGACAAATAATAAATAAATCAGCGTTACAGGAACAATATTCAGTTAACAATCAGATTTATACGAGCACCTACTTTAATTATTTCGAAAATACTTCGATGAACTCTGATAATTTGTTGGCTAATTTAGGATACCATTGCCTTATGCATATTATATTATTTAACAATTTCACAGTGGTGAATAATTGTGGAAGAAGTCATCATTACAATTATTCTCGTTGTTTTTTCCTTATTGCATTGTTATGTGAATTTTTCTGATTCCGATTGATTTCAAATCGCAATTAACCGTTTAAATGCAGTTTTCACCGAACTCATTAGAGAAATCTGGATATGTTTCGTATAGAATGGTTCAGAGAAATGAAATGATACATAAAGGATGAGGATAAAGGAAATAATTTTTACGATTCAGCCTAGAGAAAAAGATAAAGACTTTTCAAACTTTCATAATGAGATTTGCCATCCCTGAAAAGACGCTACTGAATTTTTTCCGAGCATTAGATTTACCATCGAAAAAATTTGGAAGAAGTTTGATTCTGTTAATCTTTTGAACAGAAGTGCATTCAGCCGAAGTAACTATTTTTTTTTTGCTGATATAGATTTTTTTAATTTAATAACCAGAAAAATCGGCATTTCACAAGCGTTCAAGTCAGAAACGGCTCAGATTTGAGAAACACTTTTGAAGTATATCGCAAATAGAGCAAATTTGAAGAATTTTTGGTATGTCTTACAATGATGAGTTACATTAATTGTCGAAGCAACCCTCACCGTTGAAGGTGTTTACCCTGTATATTTTTATCCTATACTGAAATGATTGGAACTACAATCTTTTAATCAAATAACCAAAAAAATAAATTCTGATACGATTGACTTCTAAATGAAAGAGAATATATGTTTCTATTCCAAATAAACTAGGATAATATTTAAGGATACTTCACTGAGCATAAGGTCGGTTCCAGAATTTAACCAACTATTAGACAAAACGCAGAATGAGCACAATCGTCAACGATGTCTCCTCTCCGCTATGCACGCCGGACCGAATTATTCTCAATTCCGATGTTATCGTGATGAACTATTCGTCTAAATCAATTTGTGTGAAAGACTAAGTTCTTGGGCATCAAATACTGAAAGCGTCAAAAGTATAAATTTTTAAAGAGCCGATATGATAAATACAATAAAATCTGCATTGTAAAGATGGAATCACTATTTCGGATATGATGGCTTTCATACAAAAGAACTATGGTATCGCAGACTTTCATTTAGAACTTTGTGAGACAAACAAATCCATGGTACATTATCTTCGTCACGTCTTCGTTTGAGCAGCGTACGTCTAAATAGCTCTCAGAGGACTGGAATTTATCCGACTCGCTATTTAATTTGTCGATTTTTTATAGCCGAACTATAAAAAACGGTTTGTCGCCTATATTTTATAATAATATAAGATGAGCTATGTCACTGTGAATTTTCATTTGAATCCGTTCAGTAGTTTTCACGTGAGAAAGTAACAAAGATCAATACCTCTATTGTCATAAACTTTCGTATTTATAAAATACATTATTATTAGGATTGAAACAATTTTTATGGTGGAGAAATGTTTCTCAGAATCGCATTATGTATATATATGAATTTTCCATTGTGGACAAAAATCTTAACATTATGAACTGAAGAATTTTCGATTTATGGAGGTTATCGATGGTTTACCCATCCGCATTCTTTCGGTACTGAATTCTGAGAAGTCACTCCCAAAACAATCAGGTTCCCATGGCCCGCTAAACTGACAGGCATCATTTTTGACGTAACGGGTAATTGATATACGCATATCGTGTCGAGCATGAACGTGATTAGCCTTAACACAAAGAAAAATTACCATAGACCGTTCGCGATGAATTCATCGTCTTTTATTCGATATTCGTACCATCAGTGTACTTTGTGAAACTGTTCCTGAATATTCATAAGATCCATTAGTTTAATTTATGATAACTAAAAAGAATTCGTAACATTGGATTTTTATACGCAAAAAGGATAAAGATGTGGACCTTGTGTTCCTTGATTTTCATTGAAAACACATTATTTTCCTACTTAGGTTACCTTCAATTCCGATAAACTGAGGAAGCTTTCCATACTAACCTGAAACAAAAGAAAAAAATTAAAGTTTGCACATATATTATTTTCTATCGTACCACATGAATGATTAAAAAAGATATTATTTTCTCGAGGTCGATTCTTGTTATCAAAGCTATGCCATGATTAAAAGTGGGGTTTCCTGATAGACGATTAATTTCAGATGTCATTTAGACGTCCGATTGCTACGAAAACCAAGAAATGCGTGTCGTTTTAATTCGATATGAAAATTGTCTGAAATCAGAGTTGGAGAAGACCTTAAAACGCGGTTGATGTCAGATTGCAGCCATACAAAAAATTATCACTGTCACATGTCTGCTCGATATGGCAGTTCAAAGGGGTCGTCCTCATAAAAATTGAATCTGACGTGAGTAACAGTTCTCGAAATTTATGTTCGTCATTATTTTCCTCGTTAGGTTCAATACAGAACTAGGTGACAAATTAAGGGTTTTCGCGAGAATGTAAGACAATGAGCTACTGCGACAAATTTTATCATTTATTAAAACTCAGTTCGTTAAATGTTTGAATAATTAGAAGAGACTATTTCCAAAACTTGTTGGACACACAAAAAATATACCAGTATAAAACATTTTTAAGGGATCGCGATGCTAAATATATTTATGACACTGGAAACTAAAAATATCACGCATTGTTGATCGTGGTTATGTGGTAGATCCTTTTGTTTTACGAAATTGTTTCTATCAAAAATGTAGACAAGTAGACTAAACTAAAGAATATATTATTAGATCGTTGTCCACATTCGAATTTATGAAGATTTCGAATACAATGCGATTTCAAATTTACAGGGTTAATCCTTTGATTTGTAGTGAAAAGCGACACTTTTTTCGTGATCCATTTGTTCGATTAGTCCTAGATAAAGAGTAAATTTCGACATAATATAGCAGATATTAATTCTGTGATTGTTCTAAATATATTTGGATTCATCCAAAGTGACCAATTTCTTTGATCTCGGAGACATACTGGGTGGTCTACCACAGACGCGTATCTTATTTTCAAAATTGTTTTTTTTTAATGTCAGAGTAATCAGAAGTACAGTTTAAATTTATTTTTGTAAAGAGGGTATCTGATAACAAAGTTGAAATTTTTCATTACACTTTCTATATGTCTCAAAAATGGAACGGCAAGTTCAAGTAACTTCATACCTTAGAAGCACAATTCACGAGGTGAATGCCGAAATAATGAATATATTGAACTTTTCAATTGGTAATTATTGTGAATAATGCGCCGCCGATACAGACAATGTTTTTTCGTGTAAATATATTGGTTTCCCCTATAAACTAAATGTAATTTTTGACTTTGGATTTTAGAGAGTGAACATACTAATATTCAAACATTCACTATGAATGATAACTAAAAACGTTCGTATTCCATCCTAGAACATTTTTAAGCAATCATAATTGTGAGGTGATTTGAAAATCGAAAATTGATAAAAAAACTGTTTGGTTTTGTTAAAGGAAAAACATAAAAATTGACATTAGAGAGTCTTCCGGGCTTACTGGCTTTGGTATATTAGGAGTTCTTTCGCTTAACGTTTCACCTACATCTGCGGTAGGCATCTTCAGAGGATTCTTGGTTTAAGATTGTAACTTCGACCGCTGAGTGGAGCACAAAGCGGAGAAGTAACTCGAATTTCTGGTTTAATTATACAGGGTGAATCTTTAACTTGTACAATTATTCCAACGGGAGATTCCTCAGGTAAAAAAAAACACTTTACGTCTCTGAAATTTTTTTCGATTCGGTTACGTTGTTAAGATACAGGCTGGTGAAATATATATTTTCGAATATATCTCTTGAATGATATAATCGAAATATAGATTCTCATTGATGCTTAACACATATGTTTTATTATCATCATTATGACCACTACATACCATTATATTCCATACTTATACCAGAAATGTTTGGCCATTTTGGAACATAATAGCATTCTTCGTGAAATGCGATTAATTAATCATTTGAAAAAATTTGTATTAGCGAAATTGAAAAAATTGGTTACATTGGCTGAAAGCAAAAAATTCTCATAATTAAATTTCTGCTACATTGTTTAGATTAGAAGGTTTCGGCGGTAGATCTAATGCTCGAAAAACCTTTAGTTGCATGTTTCCAGAGGTGGCATAGCTCCTTATGGAAGTTTCAAATGGCTTTATCTTTTCCCGGAAAAAATGGTATATCTAAAAGCTATTTCTTTTGACTTCAAGAATTTACTGTTAAAAAAACACAAACTCAAAGATTCACTGTGTAGTGTGTAATGGTATGTCGTGATTTTGATAAAGAAAATGGAGCATTTGAGTAGATTATCGTGTTCTTCGAAGATTAACCACATACCTAAATCGAAATCGATAATCATTTTCATGAAGAAATCGTTTGCGAGATATCGGTGAAAATGATATTTTTTTGAGATTTTCCAACAGCCCGTATCGTCTCAACCGAGTGCAACCGGGAAAAATAGCAGAAGAAATAAGTGTTTAGTTTGACCGCAGGAATCTTATGTTAGAATAAATGTGCAAGTCAAAGACCCAATATAAATAATAACATAGAAATTCAGAATTAATGGAGTGCAGACGAAATATTGAATTCTGGAAAAAGGACCCTAACGAACAGGACTCGAACCTGACACCTAGCGCAGTTGGCAGCGCACCAGAACGGTAATTCGGAGGTCGCAGGTTCTAGTCCTGTAGTCCTATTTGGGACGGTCCTTTTTCCAGAATGAAATAAACCGTCTGAACTAGATTCATTTTCAATTTCTCTTTGATTTTTAGAAGATAAAAACATTTATAATATATAATTACTGGGGAGTGATGACAATATCTAAGTAAAATTGAAGGGTTCTAAACTACAAAAATATCACATATTTTCATATAACCTGGCTCGATCCTCATATCGAATGAAACACGGCCGGGTAGATGACTCGAAAAAATTCCATCCCAACGCTCCGTGTTTTCATCTCGGCGGATGCTCTCATTCTTGGCATTTTCGGTGCGTAAGGCGGATTATAAACAGTCGGCATATTCCACGGGCGACCTGGCCGGGAGGCATCTCGGTGCAAAGTGTGCATAAGCTCCGCGACAAAAACGAAATGCGTCTTCGCGATTTCAGACATTTGCATATAGATGGAAGGAACAATGGTATAATAACCGTGCAGAACTGGCGGAGTTGAGATGGAATCAATCGGGGGGACGCAAAATGGGACTGAGCAACGAGATACAGCCTGGCTGAAAGTGACAAGTGCACGTCCCGGATTTAAGACCCATCAATATGATTTCCTCCCGGTAGCTTTTTGCTAATTGGACGTGAGCTCCGACAACGTGCAGTCCTGTCATTTCGCCGGATTGTGGAATGCCGAAGATCAACAGCTGGATGAATCAGGAAGGTTCGAAAATTATAATGGGAAAGATAAAATTCAAAACTATCATCAATTAAGAGATAGCAACTATCAGGTGGTGTACATTTTTGTTTTTGAATTATTGTCACGCAACATTGTTTTGGAACTCATTCAATCCCAACAAATTAAGTGCAACAGTTCACGTAGGAGCATATTAATTATTAGAAAAAATAATTGAGTTTGTTTAAGAAACTGGGATTGAAACCCGAAAAAATTCCAGAGGAACAAATATTTTCGAATAGTCTTCTTTATTTCAAAATAGAATTTTAAACATACAACAGTGGTAAGAACATATACTCCGATATCTAAGTACAGGGTGGGTACAATTGAACTACAACTTTCCAACCGAAACAGATAGAGGAAAATGAATGACACATTACGGTTCACTTTTTTAGAGAAACTGATGATACCATCTACTGCATTCTTCTATCTTCTTTTGTTTTCGAGTAAAAGGCCAAAATTGAAATTTGGGCGATTTCAACTCTGGTCACTATCGCCGTGTCTGTTTGTGCTAGGATGTTGAAATACGAACATTATAGAGCAATCCAGTAGCGTACTATGTTTTTTTCCAAGAGGAAAAAAAAACACAACTTCATGTTATAGTTATAGCTCAGGAGGGAAACCTCTAGAATAAACAGAAACGGAGATAATGACCAAAGTTGAAATGGTCCAAATTTCAATTTTGGCCTATAATTCGAAAACGAAAGAAGGAGGAAAGCAGTTGATTACATTATTAGTTTCCCAAAAAAGACGACCGTAATGTTTCATTCATTTTCCTCATCTCTTTCGGTTAAAAAGTTGTAGTTCAGGTATCACCAATTTTGCCCACCATGTACTTATTTCCGACATACCTTTTTGAAATTCGAATGTTTTCAACTTATCATTTCCATATGTACTAGCTTTGAAGGCATGGTTTATCTAAATGACTCACACCAACAATTAAAAATGTTCATCTTCAAAAACACCTGGTATTAATCAATAGATACATTAGATGATCTAAGGTATGCCTGGCTTGTAATGGTTATAATTCACAGGATGTCTGATGACCAGAAGGACATCGTTCAGTGAAAGAAAGAGAAAGATTGTGCTAGTTAGAAAATAAAATTAAGAATGTTGCTGGGGTTTTGTCTCTGAGACACAAAAGTCAAAATAAATATCCTTTATATGCTCATAACGGGATCTATGAGAATATGCCCAACGAAGACATTTGAGATCATTATAGATCTTACACCTCTACCATCTAGTGGTTGACAGGGAACCCGATGAAGCCATCGTCAGAATATAAGAAGGCACAGGTAATGAGAGAATAAAGCGTCAGGGAGCTTGCTCTCATCTGAACAGCTACTTTCATCTGCGAACCTTTCAGTGATGTAATGATCAAAAAAGTAGAAAGTGAGAAAAACTTCAGTACAATGCTATGCAAAAGAAAGAAATGGGAGCGGTAATGCATCAACCACAATCCTAAAGAAAATACCGTAAAATGGTATACAGATGGTTCAGAACCCATCAAGATAGGAGCTGGAGCTAAGATTTACGGAGCAAAAGCCAAGTCTGCACTGTCGTATGAGCGTTTTTCAAGCGGAAATATTAGCAGTCGGAAGATGTCTAGACATAAACCTAAAGAGAAACTATCAGAGAAGTGCGGTATTAAAGTGCTATTACAGTATTGAGCTCCTATGTTATTGACTCAAATTCGACTAAGGAGAACCTGAGAAAACTCAATGAGATGGGCAAGCAATAATGTGTCTTTACTCTGGGTTCCCAGAGTAAATGAAGAGGCCCATACACTTGCCAAAGAGAGCTCAGGAATGCTCATGAACGCCACTGGATCTCAGTAGGGACCAATTACATTTCCTCACCGGCTTTTTTACAGGACATTGTCTTCTCAGGAAGTATGTGTTGAGAATGGGTTGATCGGACACTGACGATTCCAGATTCTGAGGGGGAAAGGAAGAAACTCCCATTCCTATGAAATCTATGATATTTCATGATGATTCACTCGTTTCTCGCAGCTACATTCTGATTTTTTTTCACATATAAGAAATGGAAGAATTTGTATGCATTTTTGTTGCGTATAGGTGTGTGACACTATTCAACAATTTTTGTGTGAATTACAATATATACATTTTGTGGACTTCTTTGTAAATAAGAGTCTACAAAAAACTATAAAATTATGAATTACTCGGAAAAAAAAATTTCAAAATAAAAATAGGTGAAATGGTGTATTGTTGACAGATCAAATGTATTTTGATAATGTTTGATATGAAAATATCAGAATAAAAACTATAGAGATCGATGGTATCAATTGTTCATTTTCAAATATGTAGTGACAATAATTTCTTGCGAATTACAGGGTAGCAGATTAGTATCGAAGCAACACTTAATTTCTAAGGGTCGGTTTCACAAAACTTCGATTGTAGCGTTAAATTAATTGGAGCCACCGCGATTCGTTGAAACTTCAAAACGAGTGACTCGATTGGTTCGAATTTACGTAAGGTTTTTTAATCGTACAATTAAAGCTTTGTGAAACCCGCCCTATGTCTGCTTTCAGTTTCCTAGGTGTTGTGTTTTCTGAAGGCTTTTTAGAGTCCGGTCCTGAAGCCACACGGTAAATTCGTCCGCCATCGAATTCAGCTGAATGTATAATGGCATTGTTAGCGCAAGTTCAATTAAACAAATATCTCATTATATTACAATACGAAGTCGAAACGTTCTGGTCTGTTTGAAAACGCTGTTAATTAAAATGTCTGCCATATCTGAACGCAGTTTTCTACCGTTTATGAAATCGTGGATCCTGCCCATATATATTTCCGACATAAGAATGGAATGTTGTTTGTTCACGTAATTTCATTGATATCAAAATTATTTCCTGTGTACAAATTTTCCCCATCGGTTGGTTCTAATTAAGGCCTGAAACCACTACAAATTAAGCAATTTTTCTCAGGTTTTAGTTTATACGGTCACGCTTCCAGACTATGGTGGAACTTCCGTGGCCATATATCAGATGTGGTTTTTCGATTACGGACCTCTCCGGATTTGCATATGGAATACAAAACTCAGAATTGTTTCTACGTTGGATTAATTCATTCGAATTCGTGAACAGATAACGATGGAATTTTGTTTTTGATATAACTCAGAATCTGTTATTTTAATTACACCAAAAAAAAATTAAAATCGGCAAATCTAAAGCTGCCTACAGTAAAACTTATGAAGACTTTCAGGTGTGGAGAAGAAAAAATTTGATGTATGAAACTATTTTGTTGGCATATTTTTAAAATTTAGTATATGACCCTAATTCTTGTTATTTTTTATGTATGACTAATTCATTCGATCCGAACTAGCAGAAATTTTCACCAAACATCAAAATGTCAATGCTACAAGAAAAAAATTAATTTGTTGAGAGAACCTCTAAATGACGTTTTTTTGTTGTATTTATGAGGTAAAAATATCAGTTTAATTTCCTCTGCAGAAAAGATTTTAACATCCGTAATTTTGAAGGTAGCTGTGATGATGGAAATCTTTGGTGCCTGCGGAACGATAGAAATAGAAATGATAGAAATAGTTCATTTACAATGTTGATCAAGAAGATCTGGGTGCTGCTCGTTTGGTCAAAGAATATTCGGCTTTGCGTCCGCAAGGCGTTCTTAGGTTGTTCGTGGCTTATCCAAATAAGTACTTTCCAGCCTGTCGGCTTGTGTTATATACTTCTATTTTTGTGTTTACACTGCATGTATGCCATACGAATGAATGAATGGCCTGTTGGCCAACGTACCTTCAGAATGATTTCGAGTAAGGCTGTTGAATATTTGGGTTAAGATATTGCGAAAGCGTATGCTGGCGTATGGTGTAGTCCCAATGACTACACTAAAGAGACATGGTTGTTGAAGAAGTTCGACGGTTGCGGAAGGCTTTCTGGCTGACAGAATGTTGTAGTGAATAGAAGAGTAATCTGCAGCATCTGTAATGGTTTCTCGAGTGTCGATGATCGCGTGAAGCATAGTCATCATAATTTTTGGAGAATCGCTCAAGACTATAGCTGAACGAAATGTTCTTAAGACGACGGGAGTCTAATCAACGAATTGCGAACAAGATATTTCGTCTTTTGTGTCGGATTGCAATAACTTCAGTAGAAATTTTGAGAATTGTAGTTTTCGTTTTGTTGTTCCAACAAAGAAATAAAATAAAAATATATCATATTGTTCCAAAGGAAATATGATTTGACGTTTCATATTACCCTTTGGAATCATTGGTGTGTTATGACATTTAATAATCAAGGCGATATTGCCTAATATTGTTTCGATGAAAAAAATGTTGACCTGAACATTTTATCAACAGAACAGAATGAAATTTCTCGAAAATCTAATACAATTCTCGCCCGGTTATCGGGGAGTTCATCTCTGTGCTTCGGGCGCCATTACGAACCTCAATAATTCAGCAGGTCGGTGGAAATTACGAAATTAGTGTAATCTGAACGTAAAACCTTAACTGCGTGTGATATCGTCGTTTAGTTCGCACTGCAGAGCACGGACATCTAGCTATATAAACTTTAATTGATGAGGCCAGGAATTCGAGTTGGAAAGGGGATTTTCTAATGAATTTTCCGCCCAATGTTGGCATAGCGGTGTAGATCATAAAATCCCATTACGTCACGGAATCAATTTCTCTAATAGATGTGGCGAACAAAAACGGCCACTGGAACGAAGTTTTACTAGGAGTCAATTTGAATGGGAATTTACTTTAGGTGATAGATACGACGTCAGATGATTTACTCGTTGTTTGACTTCTTGCAGTTGTGGTTTTGTGCAATAGCTCGCATTTGAGGTAAATCTCCAAGCATTGTGTATTCTCTTTTTCGGACAAAACGGGTCTACCATTATTGGACATCTTGAGAATATATTAGGATATTCTGAAATGCGAATGCGAAATTCGAAAAAAAGCGACGAAGGAGCGAGTTTTCGAAAGCATGAGTGTTGGAATTGCCTTCTGCCACGAGTATCGAGTATTAGACGATATTTTCTCTACCTATTCAGAGAAGCTTTGTGAAATAATTGTGAAATTCAAATAAAAATGCAGATTATACATCCTAGTCACATTTGTATCGTATCTTGGCAGTTCGTACGAAATTTGAAAGATTACAGAATTAGAATTGATTCGATTAGAAAATTGATAGGATCGGAGGTCAGTACTGACAACCACAAAACGAAAAACGCTGAAAACAATGCTACAATCAGTTCATTATAGCACAACTTTTAGTACTGAAATGAACTCATTACGATACTGAAATAGAGAAAATGTAATAAAGGTGAAAAAAAACATGTGAGTGGCATTTTGTATTCGTCAAAGATTCACCACATCAATATGGTTTCAACCGAGCTGATAGGAAACGATGGTAAAGACACAAGGTGTTTCTTTAGACTCTCTCCTGTTGGAATTTAAGTAGTATCAAGTTGAAGACACACTCGTAAAGGAAAATTGCTTATTACTATAAAACTGAAACAGATATTGCTAGTGACTCAAACAACAGGTTTGATCAAATTTTATGCTATCACAGTAAATATGTGTAAACGGTTTAGTTTCGATCATATTGGGTTTAGCTTAAATTGTAAGTGAGTAGGCGTTCTCCTGTATTCACTCTTTTGACATATTTTACATGAAATGATATAATTTTGTACGTCTTTATTCATATTGGAGCCGACTGAATCTTCTCTCAGACCGCGATGTATGTTGTATTTAAAAAATTGTTTCCCATTTTTTTCGACATCTTTTAGAGATTTTTAAATAACATGTTTTGTAATCAAATTTTTCTTGTAACATTCGTATGAAGGGTTCTTCTAGTTCTGGAGTAGAAAACGATTGCAATATGATTTCTTTGGCTGCACATATTCTTTGATAAATGCGAATGAATCGCTATCTAGTGAATTTCTTGTGATTTAGTCGCTAAACAATTTTGTTTTCGTGACAATATAGCTTGAGAATTTCTTGAACTTTATTTGTGGAGACGATGAATTTAGACTTCTTTTCGTAAAGGGAAGTTCTAACATTGGATTTCCCATACTGATGTGAATTGTTTCATCACTGTGAATGATTGTGTTCTCAATTCGCTTAAGTCTTCATGAACTAAAATGGGTAGGTAATTGTTAATAAGGATCATAATTTATTTCTCGTTGTCTTCCTCTAATAATGGAAAGCATTCGTGTAATTCTTCTAGTGTAATTTGATTGGCAATGGAAATTACATCCTCTTCAATACCACGAACTAAAAGAGCTCGAAGAGAATCAGTTTACGAAAAACGGCGAGCATTAAGCGCTAATTCAATGCAAGTACCAAAAAAATGTTTAATCATTCCTACTAATGATAATCTTGAACGCAAAACAATTTGAAAAATTTGAGTTTTTCATTGTCAGAATGACAATTCTCGTAATACGTCTTAGTTTTTGCTCCTGAAAAATATTCTGTTTTCTTGTGTTATAACATGTTTGGTTTATCTATGGGAGATGATTGCCTTTCATTGGCGTCCTGTAGCGGTCTTCAAGCATCTGAAGTGCCGAAAAATCATCACCTGGAAGGTCGTATCTGGTTTGAAAAAACCTTCACGACCAGAGAGCAACAATTTGTGGATTTTGAATTTGAATATCGAAGGAATTTCGAAAGGAAAGTGTGATTACCTCTCCAAATTAGCTGATGAACATGGTATCAAAAAGATTTTTCTGCAAGAAACCCACACGGCAAAAGAAAAAAAATTCTCGTGAAAGAGGACAGTTGAAAGGTTATGTATTAATTGATTTTTTACAAGTTTAGCATGTTATGTTGAAAAATTATCACTTTCGTAACATTCAATAAATTCGGAAAGGGGAAATTGATGGATATTTTTTTTCATTTCTTTCAAATTTTGTGACATTTCTGTCATAAATATTTATAAACCTCCGAACATTATTTGGCCAAGAAATCTTAATGTTGATGTTTTTTAAAGTAACAAATGCATTTCCAAAATGCATTCGATTTATTCTGAATAATCGGTTTCTTTTCTGCTTTTGTCTTTTTTCATTTCAGATTAAGAATTACGACTCGTTTTGGGAAGAATCTGTGTATCCGAGCCCATCGACGGATAACATGAAGATGATCACACTGATGTCTTTCAAGATTTTCCTGATATTTTATGTTATTTTGTTTACGGGGAGGCAGGTTTTTTCGGCTGAGGTTTTTTCCCCTGGCTGTATAGTATCGTATGATACTAGTGTTGATAGTATCGTATGATTCTATAGTATCATACAAAGAATGTTATGATACCCCGTTCTTTTTTTACCTCAGCTTAGGTACTTTTTGTTTCAACATTTAATGTATTATTTTAGCTCTCTTTTTCATAAGAATATATATATATATATATATATATATATATATATATATATATATATATATATAGTGAAAAACCTGCTCTCTTCGAGCCATTCGAATATAATGAAGTAGGCAGTGAGGACGCCACTACAGAAATCCGTCGCCATGTGATTATGAACACTAGGAGAATGAAAAATGCCATTATTTTGACTAGCATTTTCCCCTCTACAACTTTTGTTTGAATTATTCATTCATAAACCTTCTCGTTTTCCAGAAGCTCGAGAAAAGGGTAATTTTTTCGAGGTTTCCACGAATTTTTGACAGTTCCTGAAAATTTTGGAGCCTGAATTTTGAGCATATTATGTTCTTACTTTTGTGTCAATCATAATATCGAAAATGCATGGTGGTAGAAATATCGAAACTGGTCCCACACAAAATGTTCATGGACATCCATGACCTGACTAAACTGCTGAGTGTAATACCGACTAATTCCATTAGAAGAAGCGCCTCATTCCGCTTTCTCGCGCGATTTCTTAGCGGACGGCCCCCAGTCCCCGCAGTTTCTCTCAAAGTGGCTTTAATTGAATTGTGTGTTTAATCTTACATTTCGCGGTTGTGCAAAATCGCAATTTCGTGACGTCCGACGATCGCAGAAGGCGCATGTGAACGGCTCACCTAATGGAGTTCGTGCCTGTACGTCGATTGCATCACGCTGTCATTTGTTGTTTATTTATGACGTTTCCGCGGTGAAGTAGTGCTTCGGCACCATAGAAATATAAGCTAGATGGTCGATAAAAAAGTAACGAAGACGGAGGAGATCCCCGAATCGACCATCAGTTCAACTCTGGAAGCGGTAACGACCAGATAGGTTCGGCGATACTGCGTTGATGACTTGGTAATTGAGGGTTATGATCGTCGCGAAGTTAGCATTGAAGTTATTATTCAAACTTATTTTTCCTTGAATCCCCTTGATGTTACTATTCAGTGACGGCCAGAAATGAGACTTCGAGCTGAGAAAATCAGATCTGAACTAAAGATTCATGTAGAAATTGTGCAAGCAGACCCTTATTGGCCTTATTCAGTTCAAAAGGAAGAAAATCTCGAAAATACTTGATCACCTACTGCAACTCATTTAAGTTTATCCCTAGTAATCTTCTCGATCGTGGAGTTCATACTGCTGATCCAATCCTACTACTTCATCTCTTTAGTATGAAGAAATGTGCACATCAGTTGTTGGTCAAATTGATCCTTCAAGATCATCAAGACTTGCAATGAGTTAACAAAATGTTATCGATTAGAATTAGAATTATAATTATTCCTTCATCGCAATATTATTGATGATCCGAGTCTCTCATTTGATTTGAGTTTCTAATTTTCATCTTCAAGCTGAAAAAATAATCCGTTTTAACTAGGGTAAAACACGGAGACATGACGCGGCGGGAGAGACGACGCAATCAGATAATTGCACGCAGTGCCATGAGCCTACGATAGATGCATGCAGAGGTTTTACTCTTGCCATTCTTGAAAAATCGTGTTGGAAGTGCAATAAAGTTAGAAGATATTTCGTGATATAAAGTTGGTAAGTACCCAAAAGTTTGCAAGGTGTTTAGTTTGATCCAACTGTTTATTAAAAATCCGCTGAAAGTCGACGTCAAGACAATTGGAAGTTGGGTTATTATAAAAGCTATATTCACAAATCTAACGTCTCCTCTCGGAATTTGTTGTAACCTAAACAGGTGCGTCATCTATCCCGTGGGTTTGGGATAGATGACTCATGACGTTTCGGGATAGGTGACGCACAATATTTTTTTATTTTCAGACACAGAATGCCTACTTACATTAGTCGTGAGAGTACAAGGGGAAAATGGACACAGGAGTACTTGACGAAAGCGTTTTTTACAAACGATTCCACAGACGATGAAATTTTTGATAAAAAAGAATGCGTAGGATGATTGGAGCGCTACGAAAATACCAAATCGACAGCGGAATGTCGCAGGTGGCTTCTTGACACGTGCATATTCATCAAAATATCTTGTATGCTCTGTGGGAAGAGAACAATTTCCCAAATGTGAACCTATTATGTTGAACCTCTATTAGCAATCTCTCCCATACCCCATGCGTCGTCTCACCCATGTGGCTCAGGAGAGATGGCCAAAATCAGAATTTTGTAATTTATTTCGCGTTTTCCTTCATGTTGATGTTGAACAATAAAAGTTCAATACCTAAAGAATTATTTATGATTTTATGACCACTTTTAGTTCAAAACAGTGAATTTACGGGGCATTTTAAAAAAGGCGCGTCATCTCTACCTGATTTACCCTATCAAAAAGTAGTCGACGTATCTGAGAAAACAAAACATCAGTTTTAATGAAATAAGAGAAAAATTGTATTGAAGAAAAAATTTTCAAAACATAAGTAATTTATTAGAAGATGAACTTTATAATAAACAACTTAAATACAGACCATGCGTTGGGTATTTGCTCAAATATTTATTCGTATTTTTCTTAATTTTTTTCATTTGAACTGTTTATTTTCATCTCATAGTTTGAATGGTCATAATGAATTTCCATGCCTCTGTACCGTGGCATATGCTGTGATCCCCTTGATATTGTCACTTCACAGTTCTTATGCAAATAAGAAAATTATTGTATTATAAAATAGGAAAAAGTCCAATATTAGGTATGTAGAAGATATCCATATTCTCCTTCCTCCTTTTTTCCTATGTCTCATTTTATAACTTTCATGAGTCAATTCGTACAAAATACTTTAATTTGTTGAGTTCTATCTCTGATGTAAATGAAAGGAATTCAAACAGGTTGAATTTTCTGAAAAATGATCTCATTTTCGTCTGAAATGTTTTTATTGAAGATGAATGAGCTGAAAATGAACACATATCGTGTGTTTTTGATTAAAGAAATTCGAAATGTGCCATGTTTACTTCCAAAACATTGGTTTAAATTTTTCGTTCAGAAGATCAGCATAATTTGAAAATACCAACCTAAGTCCGTTAAAGATTTATTTTTGTTTTTAGTTTCTTAATCTTCCCAAAAAGGAACCAAGGTCAGTTCTGAAAATTTCATCTGGAATGTTATATAGAGGTCATGGAATCGTTAACTTCTGAACCTCTTCCACCAGTCAAAAATGAAAATTCATTTTGATAATGCCTTGTTAAAAAAACGATAATACGAAGAACAGTAATTTCACAATGACTCTGACCTACTAACAAAACTTTGTTTGCTGCATGAAGACTTCAACAACAAACCACAGAATATACAGAATATATCTATTGAGATTATGACATTTCATTAATTCAAATTTTGCGTTCTATGGGTTACAACGATGACCATCAAATTTGTCCGCTCATTCCTCGGCAATAAAAGGAAGGAAAACACCGCCTAGACATTCTAGGTTACATCTCGACATCGTCAGCACGCTTTTTTATTTATAAGAATTTAATTGGTCCCGGATTCATCATCGTGGAGTTGAACTACCGCATTTTTCCGCCCATTCACTACTCTGAAATCGTCGTAAAATCGTAACTAAACGGAAAATTGTTTGTCGACACATGTTGGTTATTTTGACGGTTTGCAGGCTCATGCTTCAGAAGCACTAAATTAATTTAACGCGTCATTAAATCTAATCAATCGAATGAGTACCAGGACGCAGAGTCGTATCCGAAATTTCAAGAAAATGTGTGTACTCGTGTTTCTATTAGATTCTTCATATAATTTATCTCAAGTTGAAAATTTACTCTTGAAATTCTCTTTTCGAGCGCAGAGATTTCCGGAGAAATATATTACGATAAGATGAAATTTGAGTACTAATTGGGTCATTTCCAGGTCCTCACTACTCTTTCAAAAACTCTAAGTAACAGATATGAAAGATTAAATTTTTTGTTTCACGAAATTATAGAGTTGCTTGAAAATCAATTAGGATTGATTCTTGAACTGACTGCTTTTTTTTAAAGCGTAGAAAAAGGAAGACACCGCCTACAGGCGAAAACCTATTGGGTCAGATTTGGGCTAATTCGTCCTATTCTCATAGTCCATCCGAAACTATGACAACATACGCCACCATATGCGGGACATCAGGACATGCGACAATAAAAGATATTTTATAGTTTTGTGGAAGGGAACAACGGATCAACTCTTCGTGCTCATCATAAATATTTATCCAGAAGATTTGTTGAGTTGCTGTTAACATCTAAAATGAAAGTAATAAACACTCCACTAAGCAAAGGACTCTTTTATTTGGTTTGAGTGTATGGAAGCATGCTGTCGGATTTGTTATTTTCATAAATCGTTCCTTTAATTTATGAGCTGGCTTGGTAGCCATATGATTCTTTAATTGCTGCTGAAAGATGAGAGCACACAATGTTGTTTCTGTATGGAAGACTTTTGGATTCACGATCGATTCCTTTGATATTTCCTGCCTCGAATGGGAGATCTTCATAGAGCTGAACAATTTGTTGCCGCTGAGCACCGGACAATATCCTGATATGAAAAATCGATTAATTATAAAATTAAAAATACGAACATTCAAGTATTTCGTGACGAGTTTCAACAAGTCATGCATTACATTTATTTAATAAAAAACCGTAGAAAAGAGAAAAGACAAAATATCAACTATGATCTTCAAATCAACAAATTAAAATTAATTTCAATCAAGTTTCAATTTCAAGAAAGTTTCTCATACAGGTTTTTTATTTCATTTGTCAAAGGACCCAATTCGAATCAATAGATATACTTATTCTTTCCTCTTCATGGAAAGTGGTTCTTTCGGATTGTGACATTCAACGAAAAAAATAATCAAGGGTTGCCTGAAAAAACTACCTGCCTCAAAGATTGACACCGTCCGCACTTGTACATACTATAAAAATTCTCATATTGGAATAATGGTCCACTGTTTCTCAGATTATCTTTTCCGAGCCATAAAATTCCTTCTTTCTATACTTATTCTCACTAATTGGAAGGAATTCAAGGATGAAGCGGACAAACAAAAAAGGAGAGATCCCAGAAATTATATTTTAACGCATTAAAATTTCATTCATCTCACCGAAACGATAAAAAAGGGGTTTGGATGGGTGTCGATCCAATCCTAAATTAATGTTATTCAATCACGAATTCCTTTGTCGAAAGGAGGATTGAAGAGGCTGAATGTAGGTTACAACTGCACCTGAAATCTTCCCATTATATTTCACTAAATGAAATAAAATTAAGATCGAAGGATGAATAAAAGTAACCATTTGAGTATACCCCAATCAATTGTGATCCCATTTGGTCTTGAAAGTGAAATTCTTTCGAGTTTTGAGCACTTTTTTGTTTATTGTAGGTATTGATTTATTCGGATTAATACTGCATGCGACGAAGAAAATTGAATACTTGTTTCGTCTTTTCACTTAAAAGCTTTTTTATACGAAATTTTTCATTGGGGAGAACCACACGTTATCGCAGACTTTATGAGTGTTAAATTAGAGCTGATGAGGCAACGAAATTATGGTTTATAGCTACAAACACAGAATGAAATAATTCGATAATTAACAATGACGTTAATGTAGACGAATCTTGACAGGGTCCGGAGATAAAGCGAAATAAAATTAATGGCGGTCATAACTCCTTTCATTATCGGAATCGCAAAACCGGTTCCAGTGCGAATTAATAACATTTTTCGAATATTTCATATCGCTCGGCGAATTCTCTACCCTGGGATCTTTTTGTACCAGAAGGTGAAAGTACTTCACATTTCCCACCCATTATTGGATATTGCGTCTTTTTACGAGCGTTTGATAAGCTGTCTCAACGTGAAAAATTTGATTCCAATCGCATCGACATCAAACGATAAATAACTCAGTCATGGCTAATGGATTCAAAGAGGCGACATTGTGCAGTTACACGCATTCTCTTGATACAAGACATTATTCAATTCAATGAGACTGAAATGGAATATTTTCATGAATAGTTTCAAGGACATCGCCTGTAATTTCTTTGCTTTTGGTGCCAATTCTTCGTGGAAAATCAGAGTTTTTATTTATTTTCTGCATAAACTATGTTTGAAAAGGATTAGGAATTGAATCACAAGTTCTGATTCTTTTGGATATGACAAGAAGTGTATGCCAAAATTGTTTATTAGAAAATGATTATTCCATTCACTAGACTGTCCCGACTTTTGGGATAAAGAATTTTAAATTCTTCATGAGGCGAAGAAGAAATAACATAATTCGAAATTTTACTCTGATTTGGCATTTATTTCGTATTGGTAAATACACTAGTATACAAGACAAGAATTGTAAATTGTTAGGGAAGACCTGGGCAAAGTAAATACCCTGGGTAGAGCGAATGCACCCATTCATTCGTTCGCCATTCAATAAGCTGATATCACTATAGGGCTAGAAGACAGAAATTGTCACATCAATATTTTTTCAATGAGATTTTGATCTCTAGTGATATTTGGATTTAAACTAATCTTTCACGATATATTTTCAGAGGATTGAAAGCGGTGCTTTACATATGAGTTAATCTCAAAAGTGACCGAATAGGACTAAGTAGATAGGGCAAAGCTAACAATTTCATCATCTTTCTCTTTCCTCCCAGATAATCAACAAATATAAGAAGAAAACTAAGGTTCGTGGGATGAGAGTACAATGGAAAAAACCATTAATTTATGCCAGTCTGGAAAATTAATTATATAATTAAGGGCACACCTAAAAAGTATAGGTTGCCCTATGCATTTTTATACAGCCATGCAAGGAGCAGGAAGTTTTGCTAGAAAAATTTCCCAGGTTCTTATAAGTTATTCAGAACAGGTATCCACCGGATAAAGTTGGTACTTTCGTATTTTTTCGAATTTCATGTATTGTTAGTAGTTTTTTGACTATTCAAAGTGTATTCGATGATGAAATTTGCGAGTTTCATTTTGATTCTTCTTCAAATATCTTCAGCTATTCACTTTGACCAGCCTATTTTCTGATATGGTATTTCATGAAGAAAAAACACTATTACAATACGAAGATACCATAAAAAAGGTCACTAAATAAAATATTATTTGAGACCTCGAGAGTCATCAGTTCGTCTGAAAAAATTCACGAAATTACTTGTTCCGCTTAAGTTTGAAATTCATTGAAATTTGCAATCGTTTTTTTTTTGAAGTAAATGGACAGTTGTTTCGAATGTTGTGCCTTATCATGCTTAAGCCTCAACCAATTCATCTGGACCTAAGTTGGATTGTGCGTGGGCAACATATTAATTGTCCAACAGATCAAAAACTAACCCGAAAATAGCTAATATATCTTCTCGAATTTAATCACGCATAGAAACGATATAGCAAGTTCTTTCAAAACTTGCTGGTATACAGTATTGTTAAATATAAGAAATAACAAGTTGCATAATGAATAGTTTGATATACTTTGGGATCTAATTCCATCAATAGTATAGGTATTCTGAAACAATTTGCAGAATGGGCTCCTATTCCAACAGTTGGAATGCGAAATTCGAAAACGAGCGACTACTTCGGTCAAGTTTTCTGAAAAACGGTGGATATTCAATGACAAATTCAGATTATACATCCTAGTGTTTTTTTTATTGTATCTTGGCATTTGGTGTGACTGTTACGAAATATGACAGATAACGGAATTTGAATTGACGTGTGTAGAAAATTGATAGGATCAGTAGAAGTCATTACAGTACTGCTCAAAGATTATAGAGTATAAAGATGGGAAACGAAGCGACTACAGTGATGTCAGCGACATCTGTTTTTCAAAAGTAATCGGGTTATGGTTAAAATATTTAATTAGGGTCCATTTGGCATAGATTATATAAAGATTATTAGTAGGCTGCTGTCATTTTTGAAAGAAATACTTGAATAAATATTTTTGCTGAAAGATGATTGTATTTTCTTGCGTATTTTCCACTGAAATAACTCGAAATCTACAAGAGTAGGTACCACCTAGCTCACTCCATAATCTTGGTTTGTGTGATTTTCTGTTATAAATTTTGTGTTAAAGACTGGCCGACATTCGAAATGCATGGTGATTAATTGCAGAAATAATAGAAAGAATAATCTTGAATGTGCATTCTTTTCATTACCAAAGAGAATAGAAATGTAAGTTTTGAAACTCGTATCATGTAATTGTCTTGTGCATTGCTTTTTATTTTCAGTGTTGTCAAATGGATAGAGGTTTCGGGGTAAAAATATATTGTTCTGGATAATTTGTTTGCGAACCGAATTTTCTTCGGTCTCATTCATTAGATCAAAAAGTTCCACTCATAGAGGCAATGGTGGTCAGAAGAACGACTTATAGAGGTGGTGGTTCTCTTGACGACCCTTCCAGCAGTTCGACTCATCTATTAGACCCTCTAGACTCATTGAGGTCAAAATTCACTGGGTAAGATATGTATGAATCGGGTCCAGAACAACTGTTTGACTTATCGATGTTCGATTTATCAAGAGTTCACTCACAATAAGTTCTTGAAATTGTTATGATAATTCTTTAATATGTGAACAAATTTTTGAAATGTACTCAATTTCATAATTATTGTATTGTAGTTGATTTAACACAATCATTTCAAATAAAAATATAAAGAATCCAGAAGCGTATTTCATTTGATTCAGAGCAATATGCAGAAGAAAAGATCATCTTGATCAAAAAGCGGAGCCCTGCTTTTTTTTTGTCGATCAGGATATTTTTTTAAAAGCTCGTCAAAGTATTTAATTAAATGAAAATTTATGAGAAATGTGTTTCGAATTTCGCGCCTATTAAAATAGTTTTCTGTACTGAATAATGTTTTCAGCGTCATCTATGTGTCACAAGTAAGAAACTAGCCAAAAATCGTAGTCGGATTTTAGTACCACAGATACAAGGGCGTTTTCCATCTTTATACTCTATAATCTTTGGTACTGCTTTTAGAACTGTAAAGAACTCATTACGATACTGAAATAGAGAAAGTAAATTCCTTTTCTCATAAAAACTACGTTTTCAAACTCTGCTAGCCGTAGAATTAACTAAACGTTGAACAATAAGGATTCAATCCAGGATAACAAATTCCTCAAGTTGAACATTCCGAAGACCACCGCCCTTCTTCCTTCTTCTCCGGATGGGCTCTCCAGCACCACCGTTATGGACATAAGGCAGGCAAGAAATCATCGCTCAGGAAGTGACATTATCACGAGGACCATAACTCATTTTCGCCTCGAAAAAATGCTAATGCTTGCCCGCCGGCCAAAACCATCCATTCCGTCATATCGGGCTGTCGTCGGAGTCATACGAAAGGGTGAGCCCACCTAATTGGGGTTACCCACGTAGGAGGGTGTTCTTCTTATTCGGCTGCGATATCGATACAGGGTGACAGGTGGGTGCGCGAGCGGAAACGTACAGAGCGGGGGAGTATTTGTAGGTATTCAAATGAGCAACTGACTTTGCCGTAACGCAGCTGATCTCTGGTCCTGGGGACAGGTGAAAAAATAAAGGTATCTCCGATTGTGCGGCATCTAAACGAAATAAATTTGTTAAATGGTCAGTTGCTGGCGTTTACGACTTTATAAAAGGATAGGACGGATGTGTTTGGACAAGATTCCCCATTTAATTGCAGAAAGGATTATCGCTCCTGGTGTCAGGAATATCGATAACCTTAAGCTTCCTTCAAATTCGTTATAATGAATTTCGGAATTCTGTTCGAACTCCAATTCCTAACTGAATCGATGATCTCAAGATATATTTTTAAATGACAGGACATGAATGAACCATAATAATTATATCGATTAGGATCAGTAAAACAATTCACTTAAAATTTCGTCAGGAAGAAAGCCATATTTCATTAGCTTGCGTTCAAAAGCGGCAATATCCATTTAGAAAAAATGTACGGAAGCAATTATTTACAATTTGAATTTTTTTCTTAAACGTCAATAGTGCTTAAAAAAATTGAAAACTATTCTGATTTTCCAAAACACAATTAGAACAAATTTCAATTATGCAAACTCAATAAAGGTAAACAAGAAAAACCAATATACACTACTCAGATATGAAGAGCAATTACTTCATTCAAACCACCACATATATCACATTTCCCTGTTATCATAGTTATCAAAGTCTTTTTCTTTCTTCAGCATCATATGACATTCATTTATACGTGCAAATCGATAAAACAGATTAGTATTCACTTAAATCTTAGGATGTTGTTGGATTCAGCTACTTTTTGTGATGAACAATATTTTTGTTTCAGCAATGCCCTTAACAGCATACAACACTTTATCTAGTTTCTTTACATATCGAAGATTTCATTCTTTTCCTGCTAGGTCCACCTGTCCGATTTTTCAATAAAATTTAATGTTATACCTACTTTCCAAAAAGTATTTCAGTATTTTCCTAAGCAACTTATTCCTTTTCCAAAAACAACAATCGGATTTACCCACCTTCAAATATCCAGTTTTGATGCAAAAAGCCGAATTTCAATGCTATTATAACATATACATAGCCCGTTCTGAACGCAAATATCGATAGATCTTGTGAAACTTATCGGAAAATCACAACAAGAGCTTATTGACAAAAAAATGGATAGAGTCGCATTTCAAAGAGAGACAACATCAACAAATTTCTAAAAAATTCGTGAATACATAAAGCATATTAAAAAACACAGCTGATCCTTTTCTGATAGTTTTTGAGAAAAATTGGCTGAAATACGATGAATTGAAATAATAATTATTCTGATTGCGAACGCCGTTTAATAATTCTTTAATGATTCCAACAATGAATCAATTTCAGAGTGGCGGAGCTAAACTCTGATTTAATGTCATGATTTGAATTCTGAGGTTATGTTAAATCGAAGAAAAGTTTTGAGGTTCTTGCAGTGAATTTCAACTGAGAAAACATGACAGAATCAGTTCGAATCGTTAGTCATTAAACTTAAGCAAAACTAAATAGTAATCAAAACGCTGAAACGTTAGAATTTTGTTTAAAATTTCTCCATCTTTATCAGTTTTTCATTTTTATTTTTATTTATCACCTCTTCATCATTTATTTCCGACCAAACCACAGTAGGAATGAAAATTTTAATTGTCAAGCCGAATGAATAAGTTACTGAATACACAAGAACGACAAACTGATCTCGCCTATAAAGGAAATGATGGAATATTCAACGAGCCTTCCATTTATTCATCACAAGTTTTGACACTCTCGAAGTTTTGCCCCGGGTAATTCAACCCTTCAAACCATCGAGAATTCAGTTGCTAGACGTCAACCATGGCGGGAATAAATTATTGAAATCAAAATGTCCAAAAGTCACTCCGCAACTTCATGCTGAATTTGCTTGACATCTATTTTGCCCCGTTATCTGGATATATACCTTTAGGAATGAGAATTAGGTAGATAAAACGTTTCGTTATAAATCCAAGAATTGTCGGATGATTGATCTCCAGAGGATGAAGTTTTTTGTTAAGATATTTTCCAATTAGTTCGTTGCATGCTATCTCAAATATTATATGTTGCATATCATATAATGGGTTCATTCCATAGCCAGAAAGTAGATATATCGAAAATATTTAAGGATATTTTGTTTTGAAGTTAGAAATGAAGGAAGTTAAATAACAACCATTGAGAGACCTCGACAACCCCCATCTTCATCTTGAATATTCAGAGGTACGCAGTTTGAATGACATACTGGCTATTTATATAGCTTAATACTAATGCGTCTACATTGAGGCATAGTGTTTTCCTATCCATTACCAGATAGAAGACCCCTCTCATCTGGAGACCGTGATAAGATCTGGAAACTGTTCTAAATATGCCTCACACTTTATAACCAAGATATAATCTGGATTTCAGTTCTGCGTGGGTTATTCTGACGTGGGATAAATCTTTCGGGCTAACTAATTATCTTCAGAGATGCAATACCTCATTCAATCACAACGGATGAGTTCGTATAAGGAAATTTTCGTTTCTTACGTAAAACGTAAGGATGTGTCGGTTCGTAAATTTGCGCTCGTGCATGAAATCCGAATTTTCGACCAACACAGCACAGGATATTTTACAATGGCAGATCAAGGTCACTCCCAAAACACAACTTCTGGAGATATATATTTAGATATCTCCAATATCATAATATTAGATATCTTCAATATTTATTAAAAATTGACATATATTTGTTGAAATGATGAGTACATGTAATTCCAACAATTGGTTCGTTTAAGTTTTGAAGGCGAACATCGATGATTGAAATCTGAAAGAATTTTTAAAAAAACATCAGAATCATTAAAAGGAAATTCAATTCTATCTATGCCTTTTTCATGATCTGATGTAGGTGATGGACGCAAGTATAACCTCATTAGTGACACTTGAAAACAATTTTTCAGTCTCAGCACTTGTTTATTAAGAATTATGTACCTAATATTGAAATCCAAATCCACGTGTTAAAGCAAACTAATATTTTTCAGAGAATATTGAAAATGTTATGAAGTATTTCTTTACTCTGAAGAAAAGTCAGCCAATTCTTAGAGAGCCACAATCATTGAAAGGCATTTTTCAAAAGTAACAAACAGATTTTTCCAGGATCTCCGAAATTTCTTATAATTTCTTTTCGAGTTATCTCCTCCCAATCTTTTGTTGACGATCATCGCTAGTAATGTTTTTCGTGAATTGACAAGAGACTTATGCCTAATTGAAGTGACTATATTTCTGGGAAATTTCAATTTATTCTAAGCGTACTCTTTCATATTGATGGGAAATTTTGAGAAATAGGGGTGTTCGTTGATGAATGAGCGACATTTTCCGAGTATGACTTCGTGCTTATTAATGGATTTCGTTGTAATTATGGCTTATATCACAATAATTGATGATCCTGCTCTTATACCCTTAATAGTGTTTGTAAATCATCGTTTGTTGGACTAATCACCTAATGGACACCCATTCTCTTTTTCAGACATCACTAAAATACACCATTTTTATTAAATATTCATCCGAATACATGCGAGTTTCGGTCAGGTTCATACACGGCGATGGAATCGATAACATCGAAAACACGTACCAACTTGCACACACATACACGGTGTATTTACAGTTTTAAATTACAAACGATATGGCGCTTTCTATGAAATATAAATTGATGTGTGCTCGAACTGATGCCCAACATGTGTTAATTTCATTTTATTGTCCGGATTTATGGATCTATTAAACTAAATTTGGATTATGCGGATTAAAAGGTTACATTCATGTTTTATACACAGTTCGTTCCTATGAAAATAAACCAATTATACATGCGTGAAACTATAAGTTGGAATGCTGGTGGAAAAATAGGATACCGATATGTTTTTCCGATTGCTACGTAAACAAGCTTGTTCTTTTGTTGATGAACAATTCGATCAACAGACGTTCAAAATCGGTTCCTTGTCTATATCAACGTATCATTGCAAACGTTCAACGATGAACAGATATTATTGTATATGTCGGTAGTTGCCAAATGAACTATGATCAATAAGTCTGTCAGGAAAAGAATATCTGGAAAGTAGGTGGTTAATTTCAGGATATTATTTATCATAATCAATTGGATTCGCGGAAAAACAACTCTCTGGAAAATAACGTTATCTAAACAGGGTGAGTCCTTGACTCTTATAAAGATGATCATTTCTGAGATCAAAAGAAAAGCGTTTTATCTTTTTTTTCTGAAATGTTTTTTTTTGCGGTTTTTTCTCCCAGTCTCTGTAAAAAAATTAATAAGAAGAATTTTTAATTAATAGAAGTAAGGCCTATGCGTAAAACATGTGGACTAGATGGTCAGCGGCCAATTCCTTTCAAAAATTGTTGCCTTATAGTGAATAAGACTTCTAACTTCAAAACTTTGTATTATTTCGGAGTCTATATCCCTTCATCAAACCAATTCTAAATTTATGAAAATCTTCAGTATAGTGAAAATTGTTCGATTTATCAATTGACAATGTATTCACAATATTCCCTGTATTTGTGGAAAAACTTGAACAGAAGAAACCTCAAGACCTTGAGAGATAACGAAAAAAATGAAAAATAATCTCATTTCGTTTTTTTACCAGATCTTTCAGATGTGGGAGGACTTCTTGCTGCTCCTTATATCTATGAAATTCAAAAAATTGCTTAGGTACTTTGGCTGGATGCAACTCTGTTTGAAAGATTCACAAAATACAATTTTTGCTCTATTATTTCGAAGGTTCAAATGGTTTATTCCAGTATGACATCTAGAGATGTCTTTTTTTTAAACCATAACCTATTTATGTGTAACGGGAATAAAATTCAGTTTAGTGTAGATCTGTAGGGTGCATACGCTCGTTGCACAAATATTGTCGCAGCTAATAAGCTTGAAAGTCATTGAACTTTTTTGCATCATACTGCTATAAATGCAATGTTTTCCGTTAAATATATATTGGTAGCCTGATTTTTAAATATCTTCATTCTGTCACCTGTCATTGAGAGAAAAGCTCGATGGGAGATCTTAATGTTTACTCGTTGGAAAATACGTTATCAAGCTGCGGTAACCTTTAAATTCATTAGATGGTAAAGCACCTGCAGAACATGACTCCCACGGGGAGTTTCTTGATTAATCATGAACACGCGTACTCCTCGGGCTAAGCGGAGTAAATTATGGAAATGGACCTGGCATATGCTTTATTTGGAAGGTATTCATTTCATGGTGAAATATTGCTAAATCTAGATGGGTCCATTTGTCGGTTTGTGTTAAAGAATAAACAGGTGTAGATCTCGGGATGGGGTTGGACGACAAAGGCGATTGTGAAGTTGGCCCAGCACTGTTGGATTCTCGAATTTTTTTGTTCTTGTGCTGCAATTACATACGATTACGTTCCTTGTAATAAATTTACCAAACTTTGATGGTCCCATTATTTATTGAGATTATGGTAGATATATTCTCGGTTTACTTCAAAATGAATGAAATATTTTTACACCAAAATATCCAAGCAAACTATCTGTCCAAATTATCGGATTACAAGCAATATTCAAAATCTTGTTGTTTTTTCTTTCCTGGTTCATAATACCCAAACAAATTCAATGCGGAGGTTTTCACAATGTTCAAAGCTGGGCATAATAATTATGATCGTTCTCACCACCCTGCATAACTTCTTCTTGTTATGGGGAAAGTGACAATGATATGGCGTGCCAAGGCCTCAACAAAAACCGTGTCGTGACAAAAAGTATTAAAAAAGTATTGTAAATGGGCGCGAAAGAAATTATGCCATAAACAGCTCTATCTTGAAATTGAATTATTTTATGATTTTCTCACGTCACGTAATATCACTGTTATATTACAACACTTCATTGGTTTTCCGGTTATACTTGCACGAACGACAGAAAACTCCGAATCAGTGAGAAGATATGAAGGGATCTTATTCTCCAATTCAAATAGTGGACTCAAAACTGAATTTCCAATGAAGTCGCTGGAAATCCATCAACGAATTTTAAATTTATAATTATCATTCACACAAATAAAAATGCAATTGTATCATTTCAATTGAAGTGTATGTATACGTGTTTGCTCACAACCATTTTAATGTATATTATGTTCGGAGAATTCTTGAAGACGAAAAAAATTATAATATCTGTACACTTTGGAATTCCCCAAAGAGTTTGGTATAAGTAAATATATCAGCAAGTTATAATTGAACATGTTTGGTGCCTTCATTATTTCATTTCAATCAATCAGTATACATAATTAATGGTAATTAAATAATGTTGTACCAATGATACGCAATATTCGCCAGCTGTTAATTTTATTTTTGCTGTAATTTCACTCGACAATTAATGATTGATTTCACCTTGCAATTTTTGTTTCAGTGAGAAATTCCGTCTCTTCCCTATATGGATATGTTCTCTCGGTCGAATAGGCTTTTCGAACATGGATAATAAAAGATTTCACTTTTTTTTGCCCAAGTTTTTTCGGAAGAGACTGGTATTCTTTTCGACACTTTTAATCTCAAAACAAATTTTTTTGTGTTTAACTAGCCAGTGGTGTCGAGTTTTATTTTTTATTGTCATTTCAGGGGCTACTTGAAAATGGCTTCACATAAAAAAGCCAGGAAGCCGAAGATATCGAAACTCTGAGGTAATGTTAATTTTTTTCTCAATATGGGGAGGACTAGATTGATTTGAGCTTCACACCTAACAAAGCTACATTAATCAAACTGGAATTATTTTAGTCCCTTCCCTAAAGTAAGCTGAAATAATTTCAGTTTGATTAATGTTGCTTTGTTACAGTGAGGTTGAACCCAGAATTTTAAAAAGTATATCAAGTAGCCCCGTTTTACGGTATCAAAAGTTCATCCTTAGATGAATTATCCCATTCAATTTCGGCGTTAACCAATATTTCAACAGTCTGGTTGAACAATTTCATAATCCAGGATGATTTTGACCATAATTGAAAATGACGATTCGCTGAATAATTATTCTATTTAGCTACAGTTTGGAGTTTCATTTTGTTAGCGATCTCGTATCGAAACTATCCGATGAATCTGTCGAAAATCCGCTCAAATCCGCTTCCCGACGCGACAGAAACGTGAGCGCTAATGAAATTTCTATTAGCTCAAAAATCGGTTTCGAAATAATATTTCGCGCGGCTCGTACAGAAACCGAACGGAAGAGATTGATATAAAGCTTTTAATGAATTCAATTCCAATTCGGCAGCGCGTTATATCGAGCTGATATAAATTCATCCGGCTACAGGGGGAACGATTCGAATCGCAGGATGAAAATTATAGGGAACGGAGGGATATGAATTTATTCGATTCCGAACATGATTAAATTCTTCTCTAATTTCCTGGAAATCTTTATGGACCCTTCAGACTTGTGAAATTTTCCTTCCGATTACGATTTATCTGATTACGTTCTCTGAACGACGCAGATTATTCATTCCCGAATGATGAGACGTTCATTCTTTTCTTACGACAGCTTTACAGAGTGGAGCGACAAAACAAATGGACTTAGAGCCTTATGCTCACTTGCACCATTTTCTGGGTAAGACATCCTTTCTACATAATTTTTGATGCGCGCACTATGTTAAATCAAAACAACAATAAGTCGAAACTAACGTTTCAGACCGTATTCGTAGATATTTAAAGTCAAAAATTGCAAGCATTTTGACAAAATGATAAAGCTCTTGTTGATATACAAACAACGCAAGTGCACAAAAATTTATTTGAATACATGATCTAAAGTTGTTCAATTCTAACAGTTTTCCGTCTGCTAATCAAATTTCAAGTCAGTGTTTCTTATCCATACCAACCTAAATTCTGCAACACAAATAATACTGATGGAATGTTACCAACATAATTTCGATTTTTCGCAACCGCCCCCGATAACAATAATTCCATATTTTAGTCCAGATTCCCATCAAATACTGACGAATTCCACACAGTCTCCTCAATCATCGAACAACGAGGAAACTCGGATTTTGACGCCAAAAATCCCAAAGTTGTAGTGACACATCCATGCCAAGTCTATTTTTGTTGGCAACAATGAACTCGTTCCACTGATTCGTATCATTTACTATTTCGCCGATAGATCTAGGAGGATTTAAAAACCATATAACCGGCTATTATATCGTTGAAGGCTCTCCAATTGTCTCTTATTGTTTACGAGACGAAGTAGCACACAAATAGTTCAGGAAATAAAAAAAGAATCAATTTCGGAGTGAAAACTCACCAGTTCGGCGGTTATGTAGAGCGTGGAATTGACTACGAGCCTTACCTGCAACAAAAAAAAAGTTCACGATTTGATCGATTTTATCAAAAGTTGGAAGTATGATGTATATAAATATATAGCAACACAAATTGAAAATGTAATATTTTCAGCGATTTGCAACGACCTCTTGAAGTTGTTTTCTGAAATTCTATCGAAATTACCAGGAATATACTAAAAACACAATTGTGCAATGAAAGGTCCGTAATTCTTCAACTGTCTCGCTGTCATTTCTGTCAGAGGGTCCCATTTATCCAACAAACTCTGTCACGGTATTATTTATAATTTAGATCGGGTGTCTACGGTAGCAAGCGATCATCCGCACCTCATTAACTTAAAAAAAGAGGGCGATTTACAAGTCTTCTCTGCCTCTTATTCAACTTCAACAATATGACAGCTTGCGTTTCTGCAAAACGATATTTTATAAACCCAGCCACCAGACTTGGCAGCAGTTCGGGATGGACATTTTTAATATTCTTCGTTTCGAACGGCTTGTCTCTCCTCATTCATGTCATGAAGTCTATTAGTTTTCTGTTTGCGCCGTCATTTATTATGGGTTATTATAGGCATAACTCATTTAGTTTTCGTCCCCTCAATTTCAAACATTTCTCTGTCCCCTCAGCAACTTCCATTTACTAGTTTTTGATCTTGTTCTCCTATTTCCAGTTAACAGGAGACATCAATTGAATTCTCGAAATGTTTGAGTTGACTTACAACTAGAGATGCAAATTAACATGTAATAAACTTTCTACATGTTTCATAGATCTCAGATAATATTCGGGTAATAAAGTTTTGCAATCGAAATCGGAACTGCAAGTACAATACAAAACGGAATTTTATGAGAGTAATATAACTTGTGGGGCGAAATATCCCTTGAGTAGAATTGAGAAGGCTAGCCCTCATGCAAACATAATAATGTGACCTGTATTGACTGTTGGTCATAACATAACCGAAGATGAGATTTTTCACCCTCTTTCTGCACGTGTAATTTGTAATATTGGCATGTTTCGATCAGGGTAACTTGTCACGAATCGATATTGTTGTTTCATGGTGCATAGAGAGTATTTCGAAAGTTACCAAAGATTTGAATTTAATTAATTCAAAAGTCTACCGATTGTCAACAATATATTGAATAATTGAATCAATAAGTTCCACAGGATGGAAAGTGGCACAGTCCTGTTGAAACCACAATTTCATTAATTTTTTCGAACTAGCCTCATTTAAAAAAAACGTTTTAAATGCAACCCCCTAATATTTTGTATGAACAGTAGCTACACAACCTTTATCATTCTTGAGATATTATTCATGTATTCAAACATAACACAACGACAAGTATATCCATACATTGTGCAAAGGTTACTCTTTACTAATTTCAATTGTACTGGGATACATTTCATTATTCTTTTTAGAATTTACTTTGACATTTGTTATAGAGACAAGACGGTTCTGATAAAATGATGTGCAGCTGTGCTTTTGTATTCTAAACATCAAAGTGTAAAAGGTCCTTAGCTATATACTTCAGATATAGATCTCACTTTCAGAATGCCCATATTGTGAAGAGCACACCGTGTTCAGATTTTTTAATACACGCTTATTCATTTTATGACTTAGGAGAATGATGTTTGAATATATATGGATGTATTGAGGAAAATGATTTGATTCGTTGTTTAGAACTAAATGAAGTTTATACAGCAATCTGTCGTCACCACAATTCCAGAAACGATAAAAATAGTAAAGTCAAGTTAAGCTATTAAAATATCTTTACTGGAAATATGAAAGATATTTCCGGTTAGTCAAGAAACCTTTTATTTGCGGTTCGCGGTTTGGGGTATTTAAGTCCGACAACGCTCTGTGATCTTTGATATTATTTCTGCTCTATTCGTAAATATCATAAGGGCATCTAAGCGATATTTCAAAATGGTACATGAGTACCTAACAGATTATTCTGTTTGCATTATGTATAGGTATCAATTTGACAACAACTGTCAAGTTTTGCCGCGGGTAAACTCGAGAAAACTGCTGACAGCTGCTGCCATAAAGTTTTTCCATGTGAAAAACATGGTCGAGTGATAGATGCATCAAGGAAATACTGACAAACTGAAATTCAAAAACTAGTCATAATTATGTGATGCATGCCATCCAAATATATGGAAATGAAAATATTTTTCGATAGAGCAAGGGACATTTTGTCAATCGAAGCACAATGGTTATGACACCTATATAATTTTTAATTCAGCAGATCGAACTAATTTGTTCAAGATCAACAAGCAAGGTTCCATCTATAATTTCAATATTGATAGCAATATGAAAAACTATATTTCATTTTTTAAACCGTCCATAGAGTTATAAAAATTTTTACGTTAATAAACATATTAAACGTCATTACATTATGTTAAGTTATTAATATTCGATCAATTAATAGTGTGTAAGTAGGTGTGCACTTTGAAGTCAGTTGAATGTGAAAACTGTATTAAATAAAAAATGAATTTGTATTAAGTGATAGTAAAAATATTTTATAGCAGGTATATTTTTGTATGTACACTTAATTTATCTTAATACCATTGAAAGTACAATATTTTTGATCCTTGAGGGAAATGATAATACATATATTATAAACTTAGGGACGAAACTGTTACAGCTTATTCATTAAAGTTTAAAATCTTTACCACTGCCTCTTGGAGTTCTTTGATCTACTTTCAATAGAAAACGAAAACTTCTCATAGATGTTCAGAGAATTGAGCCATATAAAAAAAGTATATTGCTCAGGCAGAACTTTATGCGTCTGTTCGCTTCATCTGCCACCTAACGGATATGTATATGACCACTATGTATTTCTATCATTTATAATATTATCGATGCAATCAATGTACAATCTTCATCAGTGTAACGAATTCTTAGTACTTACAATAATACAATTCAACAGATCATAACCAATCGATTCTATCAGTACCATCCTCATTTTCGAGAGCAATTCAAACGACAAATTATTTTCAATGGGCCTTTGTCTAGTACTCATATTACCATTCTATTGAATCGAGTAACCTTATCAATTCAATTGGACAGGAGGACGTTCCACTACCGTTCGCTCCGAATGTCACTAATAGAGCGCATGCAGTTCGACATCGGTCGACCACGCAGGTGGGCCCGTATATCTTCCTCGGCTGTGTGTTACTTACCGTCGCACATACGGGGAATACTAATATTAGTAAAACATTGAGCGACATATGTCGGTGTCGCCTATCTCCGGCGCTACGCGTCACAAAAAGTGGCTATTGGGAATCTGCGACCCGTGAAATGTACCGGCAACGTGGGGAGATCCCCGCTTCAGAGGGGACTGCAACTTTTGATCATCCCAGTTTTTGTTCTGCTAGTACGCATCGAATGATACTACTAATATCGGGAAATGAGACTGATTGATACGAAATTAATATGGAGAACAGATTCTCCCAGATTATATTGTCAATACAATGGAATTCATACCCTTCAACAGATGATGACCGAAATGAAGAATAGAGATTGGGTATCTAATTCGTGAATTTATAACTCATGACAATAATCGAGAACTAATTCCAAATTTTGTTGGTATAAAACATCTTCTAATTGAAAATAAGTTGACATAGTTAAACATCTGACATTTCTGTTGTCAACATAATTTCAATTTGGGTATATTTTTTTTACCACGAAAGTAATATAATAGTATATTCTAAAACAAGTTGCAGAATATCTCCTATTCCAACACGAATGCAAAATTTCGAACGCAGGAGTGTTGGAATTGTCTTCTGCCACTAGTCTCTCTTTCAGTCAAGTTTTGTGAAATACTTTAGAAATTCAAATGAAAATTCAGGCTATACATCCTGAATACATATCAGAGAAAAATGTTGTAATGAGCTCGTTACATCACTACTTTTACTAGGTACTGTATAAATATCTAATTAGTAACTTATGAATTTTTTTCTAGAGTTTTTAATGAAAAATCATTTCGAAAGAAACGTATTTCGAAAGAACACGCCTTACTAATAGATATCTAAATCTTTCTTTTACAAATATTATGAGAACACTTCATTATAACGCTCATCAAATCTACTATACATCCAAAATTACAAATAACGAAGTTGACTTCAGAAAAGTTCCTTGGAGATGAAAACGAAGAAAATTTCAGAGCGTAAGCAAAATAACATTTCGAAAAATTAGTCATTAAATAAAACCTGTCAGATTTCATAGCGAAAGTATTATCATATTTTGATAAAAAGATGTAAAATCATGAAATTCTGGAACAAATATAAAACCAATTTTATTGAATGTGATCGTTTTTGTTCATCGGTTTTGAGAAAAAATTTGAAGCTTCATCTCTGAACTCATCGTAAAAGCTGATTTCAAGAAAGAAAATTATTTGAGATCAAAATGAACCAACACATTTGAATGAGAAACAAAAATTGAATATTTATGTTCACAACATTTGCCGTTTTGCGAAAAAATTTATAAAGATAAAAAAGCTTCAAACACTAAATTAAAAACAAGGATATTGGTAAATCTCAGATTTCAGACTGATGTACTCGTATTTCCCCAATACCAATTGAAGATCACATGATGGATTGGGATAGCACAAGGATTATCATGACGGAACCTGATCATTATGAAAAAAAAATGGGTAATTTGTATTTTGTTGGAGGGAGATAATCTAACCAATTGTTCATTAAGATTTTATAGTATATTATGATTTGATTTTTTTTTTAAGAACTGGGATCAGGAAACTACCTAGGACGATGTCTCGGAGTAAACAAATGACATTGAAAAAATCTACTATCTACTCTGAAATTATAAAGCCCTTGGTCTGATGAAGAAGTCATATGAAGATTTTGTAACCTTGCCATTTTTAATACATAATTCGAAGTTTTTTGTTCTTTTATCGTTAGACAACAGTCTTTTCGAACTGATTATTTGCCACTTATATATTAGTGCGAGAAGAATATCTATCATTCAAACCCTTTTCATTCAAGATTCCTACTCAGACTGTGAGTGACAACCAAAAATTTTTTACATAACTGTAGTGCATGTAGTGCGAAGTGTAGTATTTCAGGATTCACGATTGCTTGGGTACTTTCAAATTTCGTTCGTGAAGGTTCATTAGTCATGTACAAAACCATCAAAATCGAGCTATAAATCCCACAGAATATCAAGGAATTCGTTACAGAATCCGGTCTCCTACATCTCGTGTAAAACTCGCGCAGGGGACGGAGCCATATCTACCCCGATTCCCAACCTCTGGTTCATATTAGCAGCTTGTCATAGTGTTTACATTGTGACTCTATTGTTGCAGATAGAGATGTTATATCGCCCTTTTCATCCTCGATCAAAATTCACTAAAGCTCCTTTCGCACGACAATGTGCATCGCATCAGTGCAAATGGATTTAATTACGCTCTGTTGTAGTGGGATTATGGAGGACAATTTTCTATTTTGTCAATTCGACAATGATTCGGCGAGGATTTCATGCTCGTTGAACAACGATACCGGAATGGCTGGTATGGTGGATTGATC
This sequence comes from Hippodamia convergens, assembly GCA_038502775.1. NCBI lineage: Eukaryota > Metazoa > Arthropoda > Insecta > Coleoptera > Coccinellidae > Hippodamia > Hippodamia convergens. The sequence continues at coordinate 9,240,744 of CM076610.1, read as the reverse complement.
CCTTCAAGAAGGGATCGGTACGAATGAAAATGAGAACGTGCGGTTACATCCCTCCTTTACCTTTAAAAAACGTTTGGGAAATGTATACTTATGATATGTTCCGACAATAAAGGTGAAGTTCTGACCTCCACTTATAACTCTACCCGATAGAAATGCAGGAAGTCAATGAAAAATAAGGTTATCTTATACCAGTAATTTCGATGTATTTAATAGTTCGTCAGTGTACCTGCTATCATAGTCGGTCGACTTCAAATGACACACAGACCTTTCAAATATCGGATAATAAGAACCATCTTGCTGGAGCAAAATGGTGCTTTAACACATTTAGCTAATCGTCCAAGCATTATTCTCCAGATGTTTTCTAGCCAGGTGATCTTTTTGCGCGAGCAGCTTCAGTGGCCTCTGCAATGTAAAGATTTGAACCCCTGTGATTCTTATCGTGCGGTAACATCAAAGCCAAGAAATTCTCTTGCAAAAAGAATTTGCAACTGTTTGTTCTTGTGAAAAAAATAGCGAAAATCAATACCTCTAGACATATAGCTATATATGCTGATCATTGTGAGTATATTATTATTTTTGTATACACCCCGTAAATATGAACGATCAAATGAAAAATTGGTTGAGCCTACCCTTCAGATTAGTTATGTCTGACAGATAGTTTCACAAAGGTTCATTAAAATTTGGTGAATTGTCAAAAGTTCAATATTCCATAAACAGGATATGTTATTGACGATTGCCATGGATACGTGGACGATTGAAATTTTAACGAATCATTGAATTTTATTGGAAACTTGTGGACTAGCGGTATAGATATTCGTTGTCGATAATACAAAACTTGTGATTTTTTTACTCATGGATAGAAAAATGGTCAAAACTTGTTTTTCTTGAATAAAAAATTAGTCTTAAAAGTCCTGGGAACGATTTTTTCATATGATCTTAGTCTCTTATTCCTATTTCTGTTAAGAAATGAAGAGTTTCATTCTATTTTTTTTAATCATTTCGGAAATATCTGCAAGAAGGAGCGAGATTGCAACCAGTTTTTTTTCGCGGTGTTTTCTGCTATGGGCAGCGAAAGTGTCATAAATATGAAAAATGAACCGCCAGATCCCAAACGTGAAGAATTTATCATGATCCCCATGTTGACCTCATGCACGGTCGCCCACCGGCGTGAAAAAAAAATCTGAATGACAGGAGACCTCCCCGGAATTGAGTCGTAAAGATTTTTCCGCTTATAATTTTCTCGATATTAATGAAACTTGTCATTCCATTTGAGATATCAAATTAACATCGACTCACCCGAGTACAAGGGCAAAAGATAAATAGGCGTTTAAAATACCATATTTACTAATATGAATCACGTGTTCGTTCCCCCATATGAAAGTCAACTCCGTGTGTACATTGTCAAGGATATTTAGAAATATTACACCCAATTTTGATGGCTCGTGCTCGAGTGGTACGAAAAACGGATTTGTAAACTGCCATATGTTACCAAAAAAGCATCGGCTGGATTTACTCTGTATCTGGTGTCATGGAAAAAAAGTGAATTATTTTACGGCGTCTACCGTTTTTCAGACAAACGAATTCTTCTTAGACGGAAACAATTAGACAGAAATAACATAGGGGTGGAAATTGGATAGATTCCGGAACAACTGCTGCAGTTAGGTCCCTTATTTCCGCATTTTTTTCAAACGCGATTCCAGTATCTTTCAGTCAAAAGTAGACAAAACATTTTTAGTCTATTCCTAGTTTACACTCAATACTCATCAAGAAGAACCTATAATAACCCAAAAAATCATCCCTGACTATGGTACCTGCGGCAATTAAAGCCACCCTAAGGAATTTGATTATTTTTTTTCAAGCCAAATAATTGAGGCTTTATTTGGTGCATGGACTCAATTGGCTTTAAGGTTTGATTCAATGTAATCACCGGAGAAACCATATCAGGAATTGAAATACTTTTGTAGTGAAAGAGTAAATAACATCTTGATCTAGAACGCTGATCCACCCCAATATTGCGAAGTTTTCTTAATTCGTTTCAATATCTTCATCGAGCAGAAACGACGAGAACACTTGGACAACTAATGGGGTGAAAAACAATCGAGACCGGAGTTTCTGATTAAAAATATTGTAGAGAAGGAATCATTCTATGAGGAAACGTAGTTTCGTATCAAATTCTATTAATAAAATTAGATTTATGGATTCGTATGGTTCGTGCCCATCCGCCTAGGAACGATTCGATATTTATGTCTTCTATTCTTGTCCCCTTCTTCTTTTCATATGAAAAGTTTCAACGTAATGAAATCGGAACGAATACTCCCATAAAATATTTATGCATATATTTCTTGAGTTGCACGTATCACGAAATGGATTTGCATCCGCTCTTCAGTTGAAATGATAAAGCTAAGTCTTAATTGGAAAGGATATGTGGAAAACAATTTTGAAATCCTACATCCCATGACCGATGGAATCACAAAAATGATTAAACAATTTTATCAAAACTCATCCGAACTTGCTTATGTTAATATCGAATTTGAAGAGCCCAGAGAAAGAATGAATACGTCGACTGTTGAAACTGTTTTGAGACAAGAACAAATTCAAAATTTACAAACCAATATCAACGAAGCCGATTTTGCAATTAAAAAATTATGAATGACCGAGATGATACCCCAATCAACCACTATTTTAAGTAAGACAGAAGTTTATTCCAAACTTCGTATTTAATAATTTCATCCAGATTGCTGAAAATGTTGTTATGGACTTTTTCCTCGGCTACTCATGATCTGAAAGCATTGGATGTGAAAATTCTGAAAAAAAATCTATATTGATTAATGATTTAACAGCACCGAGATGTTTGTTTTTGACTCATTCACACCCTGTACAAAATTATGTTTTCGGAGGTAATGAATCTTTCGGGACAGAATTTAAAGTTTCCCATTTCATTAAATACGTTTTTAGGCAGTAAAATGATTGTTTTGACAGACTGGCAACAATTTCTTCCTCAAGGTCATTGACATCATGACATACTTCAAATAAATCAACTCTTCTGAAAAGTTAATTCAATCATTTAATTTTCTCAAAGATTTCTGTTCGAAAAGAAACGTAGACGAATGAGGTTAAACTCTTTGACATACAAATTGAAATCTATGAAAGATTGTCCACAGAGCGTTTTTGGAAGGAAAAATTCGAAATAACAATCGTGGCGTCTCAGCATTCAGGTTTACAGGCGAATGAAGAAAATCGTCGGTTGCTGGGACTGGTCCCGTCAAAATTAATTGGACAACTCCGTATTGACAACTCATTCAGGAGGTGGTCCGCGATTTTCAGAAGCAGTTCACTAAATGAGATGGCGGAATACTAATGGGCGCATTATGGCTGCGTTCAATCAAGTTCGGGACATAATTCGTAAGCAATGCTATCTCAAAACAATTTTGGAAGTTGTCCCGAGGAGGTTTATGCCCAAGTACAAACGCTGCCAAGAGCGAGCTCCCGCTCTTAAAAGAGGTAATTTTTTTGTAATTGCCCTTCTGGAATTGGCGGGGAATTTTTATTTCCGTCAGAAGTTCGCCGGTGAAAAGATTCGGAAATGCGCTGTAGATAGCGGAATCGATGATTAGTTTTGTGTAAATGATCTCGTTACATCAGGCGATGTTTCGATGGGAAGCCTGAGAAGAAGGGATTAATTTTGCTTCCAACAATGGAGTTATTTTTATATGTATACGATTTCATTTAAATAATCAACTTCATTATCTTTCGAAACATTGGTTTCTTTCCTAAAAGCAGGATCATTTTTCAACTTCATCCAATACAATAGATTTTCAGAAGTGTTTGAACTTTTTTCTGTAGAATGTTTCTGTAGGTTTATTCGATGAGAGTCAATAAAGACATGAGCTAAAAGGACGAGGAGATAGATGATATGAACTATAAATAAACGAAACTCCTAATCTGAATTGCTTATATCGAAAAAAAGTTTCTGATCTCTACTTCGAAGTGAGCTCCATTCAATCGGATAAAATTGGTGCCACACCGGAGAAATCGAGGAGAAAATCCTTCCTGTATGAAGCCGTTTTGGAGATCAGTTATGTCTAATCTCCGCAACCTTGAGAGCAGTCTCCCTCTGAACTCAGAAGCGCTAAAATAATTAATTATTCCAGTGTAGCGGGGCTGGAGCACACAACACATCTCTAACAAATAGTACCACTCCTGTGATAAATGGATTATGGAAGCTATGGAATATTGCCTGTGAATACCACAAATCTTGCTCTCGGGCCGCAAAGGTCTTAAGTACAAACATATTAATTTATCATTTTGTTCGAAGCATGTACGCAATCTTGTACTGATTAAATATTTGGACAGCTCTGCCTGATAGTGATCGTGATGCAGAGGGGAGGATGGGGAGGTTATTGATGGATTTTCGAAAAATCTGAATGGGGATATTAATATAAGGAAAGTTATTCATTATCATACAACAAAAATATGAGGACACCTATTCGATTTATCAAAAATTGAAGAACCAGTTTTCATGAGGTAAGAGTACAAAACCATACTTTGAAAGCGTTTATGCAATGGTTATAGTTCAAAGGTTTGAAAACCTTAAATAAATTGTAGAATTACCAAATGCGCACTGAATATCATCATATTCAGTTTCTTGATTCAATTGACGCTGAAACTTGAAAAACAGTATAATGAGTATTTTATATACATGTACAATCAATTAAAGTTTATATTTAAATACACTGAAAAAATTATTTGATAAACTTCTTGAAAGTTGACTTATTTTGCTGTAATTAATTCAGCCAAATTTGATCTATTTTGTTTAAAATCTTTCTTAGCGCTTTATCCCTCAGTCTCTGGAAAAAAATCAATTAGAAAAATGTTTAACCATTAGAAGAAAGGCCTCTATTTAAAAGTCGCGCACTAATTTTTAGGGAGAAATATACTTTACAAAACCTAACAATGAAACAAGAAATGACATTTTTAACTATTGATTTATTCAACGTTTCAGAATCTATAACAATTATATTAGACAAATTCGTAATTTCATAAAAATCTTGTTGTTTATTGTTTACTTTCTCATGTCCTATAAATAATTTCACGAAAAAGAATAAAAATCTAACAATCATAAAAATACATGCTAAGTAACCCAGATTTAATTTCAAAACTACTCTCCAATTCGATTTCACAATAAAGAAGTGCACAAAAATATAACATTACACTTTTTATAACAAATACAGCCTATACCAGCTTAATAATAATTTTGAAAACTCTTCTTCAATTGTATACAAGGTTTTGTCTAGAAGTTAGTTTGAACTGTTATTTTTTGTAATCGTTAGGCAAATGAGTAGAGTTTTACGCAGGGGCCTTTCTTTTCTTTTCTTATTCGAAAATTTTTCTAAATAATTTTGGTCCAGAGACTAGGAGAGAAAAACCTGAAGAAGTTTTCAGAAGAATGCAAATTACTCTTATCACTTTTCTAAAAAGAATAGACTATTTCAGAAAATACCTGAAATTACAGAGCACTTATTTTTTCCACAGAATTCATTTTCAATTGTTAAAAAACACAAATTCTGTAGTCCTTTTGTTTTACCTACGACAAGACAGGCAAAAGTTCACTTATTCATTGTTGTATCTATAAAAATGTGGAGGAGCTTTGATAATCGCCGTGATGCAGGTTGTCATGATTTGGGAAAGCCTTTTTACGAAAAATTAGATGAATAAAGTTAGTCAGAACTGACAATGTGCATAATCAAATAAATATGATCATTGACAAATGATATAAGTATTCAAATTTTTTTTAACTTAAACTGCATTTTGGGCGTGCCAATCTTTCAAAAATATTTCATAGGTTTCGAAAGATAAGTATTTCGACGTTGCAACGGTGACGTCAAACACAGAATTGTTTGAAAACATTTCGTGAGAATTGAAAGCAGATTGTGGCAATTCTGTCGTAGTTCTGCACTGATTTTAATATTTATTACTCAGACGACGTCAACCTTTAAAAATTTGCATTTTGGCGATCTTTGAACTAGTGACGTCACATAGAAAATACAGTGAAACTTCCCTATAACGAATACGCTAAATCCGCAAAAAAATTTCGTTATACAGAAATTTCGTTATGCAGAAATTTTTTTTTATTGTGTCAAGTGTCAAAAAAAGCAACGTTCACTTGCATTTTTTTTTATTTGAATACATTATACATATTTAACTTAAGCACTTCCTTCTAGACATTTTCGCACTACTTTTTTCATTAACGATCAGAGCGAAACTGAAAAATGAACAATCCGTATAGGAGTATAGGTGCATCTACAACTGTTCCAGAAGGAACTCTCCGTCCGCCGTAATGGTTTAGTTTATGATCGGGATTTATTACCTACGTCCGACAGAATTACGAAAAAAACCATCCCTAAGTATACTCTGGGAAAAACCTTCTTACCAATACGCACTTAGAGAGTGATTTTTTTTTAAATAATTCGTTATAGAGAGAATTCACTTCGTTTTAGAGGGTGTTTTTAACAGGGCATTGGGATTCAAGGTGCAATGACAGATACGAAATTCGTCGTACAGAAAAATTCGTTGTAGAGACGTTTGCTGTGGGGAAGTTCCACTTTATTTCTTAATATTTTTGAATCTAGTTTCAACGCCAAAATACAGCTCAATACTTATACACGAATTGAAAATAGGATACAGATAAATTTCGGTGGATAGATCGGTTACTAAAGTCAGTTAGTTGAAATCTTACTACACAGTTTGGGAGTATATCACGAAAAAAGCAGGCATTTCTGGTGCCAGAGAGAGAGAGGGAGAGTGATAGAGAGAGAGAGAGGGAGAGGGAGAGGGAGAGATAGAGAGAGAGAGAGTTCGATTGATTTTTTTTGAAATATTACCTATAACAAAATCAGTGAAATTATTTTAAGAATATTTTGATTTCCTTAATTCATCAATTAGTTCCGTTAAATTACTAGGACAAATCTTCAAGAACCTATTGATTTAGAAATTCAGCCTGGAGCTATTATCGACCCATCATTCAGATTTTATCAGTCGTAAATCTGCGTGTGACGATCTTCCTAACAAACTTGAATGCCACGGTTCATTGGATAAAAGCTAAGACCGCCTTATTGGTTTTGTAAGGTAGTTTTGTCATCGTACATTCGATATTTTGCGACTATAAAGATGACAATGCCGTCACAATATCCCGCATAAAGGATGGAGGAATAGTTTTCTTTGGCATTCCGCTCCGAGGGCAAGCCCTGATGTCATAATAGGATGCGGCAGTTGTCTTCTTTTCTGCTTCGAGAGGATATATTGAAATACGTTTTCAGATCCTGTTTGAACGAGAAATATAATAAAATGTCAATGATATCCTGAATATGGAGAAGTCACGGCACTTTATATTTTGTTTGTGAATGTTGAGGGTTTGTTTGCAATTGAATTCATGAAGAATGAGTTTCTTCAGGTGTTTATTCGTCGTTGGAGAATATGAAGGTGACTGAGATATTCGCAACTTTCAGAATGTACCTTGAGGATTCTATACGCAGTGAGTGTATGACTGTTGCAATATTGGAATCGAAGAAATCATTTATGAAAGTTTCTCTGTTGGAAAATTTTGAGATTATAGACAAAATTTCTTAAAAAAAGTTCAAAATTACTTAACTCTTTAAAAATATTCCTTTCGTTATTGTAAAGAAATTATCCTTAGAGTTGTTAGTGTTCTACACGTGGTTAATAAGGAATTAATTCGTATCTGGAAAAGCCCAATGCACTAGAACAACTTTCTTCATTCAGAGCTTCCTAGATAAGTCATTTGATTTCTTCCTTCGTTATCTGAGGTTGACTTCAACATTGTATTATTGGCCTGCAATGTTGAGAATTTCATCTTTGAACAAAGGTGTATAAAGTATGGCATTACAAGATTTTCCGCTTAAGAACTCGTGCTTCTACTCTTACGAATTTTTTTTCTCTTTTTCAGTATCGTATGATGAGTTCAATACACTAATCTGAATTTTTATTTGAGTTCTGAAAGTATTTCACGAAACTTGACTGAAATAGAGAAAATATTGTCTAATACCCGTTGCATTCGTATTAAATTCGTCTAATTTCAATTCATTTTGAAAAAATCGCTAATAATTTTATTCATAAACAAATTGTGATTTGGAATTCGTCATAATATTGGTTGTGTTACTAGTTGAGGAAATGAGTACCGCTTATCTTCCAACGCGAATGCGAAATTCTGAAACTAGCGACAAAGGAGCGAATTCAGTAAAGTTTTGTGAAATACTCTCGAAATTCAAATAAAAATTCATATTAAGTGACTTTTGTATTGCATCTTGGCATTTGGCGTGATTCACGGAATTTGAAATGATTCGATTTGATAATTGCATATATATAATAGGTCTAATATATATATGAAAATTGATAGAATCGGAGGTCAGTACTGACAACCACAAAAACGAAAAATATAACTGTTAACAATGCTGTAATGAGCACGACATTGAAATAGAGAAAATCTATTATTGCGCATAGTCATCATTTTGTTTTTCGGAGTAGTAAGAGATTGAGTTTCTTTGAAAATGGTAAAAAGTAAGAAAATATGGAAGGAATCCCATTGGAAAAGAATATTCATATAACAAAAATAAAAGGAAAACTGGGTTACGTGCTATCTGAGGTCGAGAAGGCGGTGGGGTGTGAGCTTTGAAGGGTTTAAAAACGGTTTTTCCCAATTTTCGGTAAAACTACGAATTCTATAGAAAAAAGTTAGATGGCAAAAATTGGTGACGAAAATAAAATATCCATAACTTTTGTATCACACTTTTTTCACATATTCTCGAAATTTTTGTGAAACATTCAAATAACTTTTCGGTTTTTTATTTTATCTTTCACGAAAAGCTTTTTTTCACAAAATTTGGTGAAAACTGTCCTCTTCTGGACCCACATACACTTTAATTTTTTGAGTCAAAATATTGATTCAGCCTAATTTTAAATCTGAAAGTCTCACTTTGAAATATATGCTTTTTCCAGAGGGTCGGTCCGCTTTTTGTTCGTTGAAATATCTACTTTCTCCTGCTTTGAATAAATTAAAAGTTACTCTGTTGAATTTTCTCAGAAAATGCAGAGAATTTTGTTGCATTGTGAAACTAGATGTAACAATTTGAAAAAACTTGGTTTAAAATGCACCAAAAATTACACTACAATAACTAGAAAAGCGTAAGATTAGGTACATGTTACATTAATACAGAAAATAACAGATCCATGAATCATAAAGAGCGGAAAAAAACATGCGAGAGGAGTTTTTCTAAATATTGAAAATTGACTTGAAGGGATCTTGATGTTATTGTTTAATTATTGACAAGAAAAATTATACAATATACCTACACGATATACGATCATCATTGTTCAATCTGAATGGAATCTGAAAAATACTGAATATTCCGAGACTAATTAAAAACGTGCCACTGTTGTTGGGTTATGCTGATAGAATTAATCTCCCAAAAATTTATTCCATAGTGACAAGAGTATCAATTATTGATTCAAACGAATCTTTGTGACTTATTCTGACAATCGTTGTATTCAAAACCTAAGTCATCAATATTCTACGTTCTACCTCCAGGAAAATTGCTCTCCGCAATTTCCTCCTCTCCGGAAAATCTCTTATACCAATATCCCCCACCGCACAGATCTACGTGCCTCTTCTTCATGCCGCGGCCTTATGAAGGGAAATATTAGCAAGCTGGCGGGATGCCAGAGGCGTTTTGAATTTCATATTTGCAAAGTTAACATTGGCTCACCACCTCTCCACAAAGCGACGGCCCGTAGGTCGTCGCAACGCCCTGCTCCAGTGCAACCCCTGCGGGCAACAGGGTAAAGTTATGAGATTTGATAACCACAAGCATGTTAAGATGAGGGGATGGATATATTTTCCTTAGCAGATTTCGACCCAAAACCCCAGCATTCTTAACAGTTACTTGTTTCACCTTTCATTGTATTTTAATGACTTTCAGCATGGATCTCCGCTAGTCCACGATCGCAGTTCGGAAATTAATTTTCCGAATTGTGACCGTTTTCTTCTTGCATTTTTGCATGGTATGCTTATCCTTAAGCGTGAAACTGTTTCTGATGAAGAGAAGAAATAATGAATGATGTGGACTATTGAATTTCACCCTGAGGATATTTCTTTTTGGCATTCTTTCATTTGCAGATACATTCGATGGTTGAAATTATCAACGTTAATGTTTTTCCAAACAAAATATTAATTCCTATGTTAGACATCTGTTTTAGGTTATTTGAGTAACTCATACCGTAACGTCGTTCTGTTTAACCCAAATAGACCTGAATTTTTTTTTTTCATTCATTTCAATGAGCATTATGTCAGATTATGGTTTAAATAAGGCCTTTTCATATTTTCCATCTTGATTCGTACTTATTTTTCACGAAAATTTAAAATTAGTGGTGTTTTTTTAAAGGAACGGTAGGTTTTTGAGAATAAGAAATTAGTAGGCGCATAAGCAACATTATTGTTATTTCACTTACAAAAAATTATTGAATAATGTGTAGAAGAAAATTCTGCTATCAGGTGGTTCTGGAATCATATCAGATTATCTGCATGATGTAGTATCTCATGCAGTGCAGAGTCAGATTTTATTTCCAATAGTTATAACAATATATTCAGGTAATATAGTAGGTGATAATTGTACCGTTCCGTTAAAAGAACGCCTTCATTATAATAATAATGTTTATTCAGTTAGAATTTTAAAATACAAGTTGTAATTAAATTAACTTTCCGAACAAACAGCAAAAAAAAACTCACAGAGGCAAAAACAGCTTTGCCTGTTGTATTATGTAGAAACAATCAGGATTTGAAATCATAGAGAAGATGAATTCGCCTATAATACTATTATTCCAAGCATAGATATACATATGAAAAAAATACACAACTTTACGAAATGAGGTATTGCAACAATTGATATAATTATGATATAAACATGGCTCAAAGTTGATTTGAATACTGAAGCACTCTGTAGGTTATATTCGGTGTTGAAGACAGCATTAGTTTATGTGTTTAAATTGTCGCTTTCTTTGTTTCTTTTTTTTGAGCATGAATAGAAAACTTTTAGATAGGTGTTCTTAAAGGAACGGTGGGTCCATTTGGGTTAAGTAATTTTCGTAATCGAATACCGTGTTGCTAGATCAAAAAAATGAAATTGTGGCATCGGGGTTGTCAAAATTATCAGATTTGCCGGAAAATTTTGTTAAACCAATAGAGCAGAGAAAGGCGATATATCCTATGTTTGGAAAGAACCTTCAGTATCATGATGAGGTGGAATATTGGGTTACATTGGACGTGCATGATCAGACTGTTATCGTTTCATAATGAAATATCCTTAATAGAGTTAATACAAGCGGCGCTGTCCCATATGAGCAGACGTTTAGTAGGTCTACCCATCTTCATAAAAATCAGTTGGTGATTAAATGAAAATAAAAAAATTCAACAACAAAAAAAAAACGAATAAATATGCACTAAAAGAGCGTTTTCACCACGCGAACTTCTACCCATGAATAACAAACAATGATCAGAATATTTTCAAGATTTTTCCTGAGAGAAATGGAATGAAAAATATCAGACTGCTTAAAGTACTGCGAACTCGTACGCAGGTACATTATGTACCTACTTACAATCCTATTTTGGCTGAAATCGACTCCAAAAATATCAATAATTGTGAGAACAGGGAGATTGTTTATATTTTACTCAATAGCTATCTCAGTTAATATTGATCGTTTAAAGGGCAAATTCATCGTATTTTCATGGGCATTCAGAATTCAGTACTGAGAAATGCATGAAGGTATCATAAACCTAAAAATTTTTTGTGAACTGTTGTTTCTTAAATGGTACACGCTGTATTTAATTTGCCTAATCGGTTGTGCTTTCTCTTCTGATTTCAAATATATACACTTTATTTAGGTTTTTTTCTGCAGTTTCTTAAAAATATAGGTTTTTTCGTTTAAATCTAAGGCAGCTGTAGAACGTCACTCGGGAATGCTGTGATTTCTTTATATCCCTACTTAACCCCATTGGACAATTTTTTATGGGGATATTTGAAATCTAAAGTGTATTTAGCCCGTCTGCAGAATATTAAACACATTTAGTTCAGAATAGAGGAAGAAATTGATAATCTCGATATATACCATAAATAGTAAGGAAAACCCTTACAATCTAAATAAAAAGATATCGACTGTGTGTTTTTTGAGCAGTGAAAATGCTATCCCTTTTTTACTTTTGAGTGCATATTCGTTTTGTAGAGTGGGTTTTTTTATTGTGAAAATTTTTTTCAAATCAAAGGAACGTTACTTCTTTTCACATCGAAATATATTTTCTTTCCTTTCATCAGTTATCAGAACATAGTTATTCGAGACTTTTTTAGGCTCCGAATTAGAAATTTTTCACTTAATAATAGTTGGAATTTCTCAGATCATTATAAAGATTCATTATTGCTCATGTGAAACTAGAAAAAATAAAACCTCAGAATCTGTCATCTTTCACTGTTTGATGCCCCCTGCGGTTAGGAATCAATGTCGTAAATGCAGAAGTTTATATGAGGCAATTTGGAGACAGCTGGATTTATGCATTGCCAACCGTGAACAGGACCTTTGTGTCTGAGAGATTATCCAAGTGCTGCGTTCATAATATTGAATAAATATGCCTCTTTGGGGTCGTGTTCCTTTTGTTGGGGCGGATTAATTTTTTGTACAAGTTTTGATTTAAATTGTACCATTGGAGTCACGCTGGGAGAAAATCCATAACGGATATTTTGACACATTATTCTGGGCAAATCGGTAGAAATATTTGTCTGATTCGATCAAGAACAGCTGAACATAATTAGGGAAGATTTTGTATGCTGTAAATCGTAAACCTACAAGCTATAATTTGCTGAGGCGGATCACTATTTAGTTTTTCGTATGATTTTTATTCAAATATATATTTACGAGTATATTTATTTTTATATTTACAAGATATAACTACTACTAGAAAGCATAAATGAATTAGGCCAGAAATCTCCAATTTTTTTGAGTAAAATCAATATTTATCTTGATTCATTCTCAAGGTCTATTCAATGATAAATCAAAAATAGGTCAGAAATTTCTAGTCAGTATCTATACCTGAACCCGCAGCGCGTGTAGCGAGAACCATTCATAAAATTATATTTTCGTAGAACTCCGAAAATTGAACACCTGTTCCTTCTTTTTAGGTCGCAGTAGGCTGGACAGAAACGTGTATGAAATATGAATGCAAATGTTTCTACAAATTGTCGGTATTTTAAGGTGGGTTCCTCATTGTGCGTACCCGGTAATAGCCAAATTTCTCCCGCAGATAGGCGACTAACAATGGGAACACTGGCTCAGAGGTGTTCGAACATGTCATAAAATGTAAACATTGTTATTTACGACCGCTGAACATGGAGTAGAAAGGTTAATTTCTACAGAAAGTTTTTCACGGTGGATTATTTCAACAACTATTTTAGAAGGATCCTGGTACTAGAGAAGAACATTTCGATCATATGAATAGATAAAACTCAATGATGATGAAAAATTTTCTAGGGAAACTAAATTTATGATAAATATTTACGAATATTTCATGATAAAACCTGAATAAATGACAGCAAACAAATATTGAAAGTCCCCTAGTAACAACAATAATCCACATGTTGCTTCAAATAAATTCAAGGTTTCCTCTGATTGATGGAAGAGTCTTAAAATTTCAGTTTCCAGGTGAAACATATAGAAATGTAATTAATTAATCAATAATCAGGTTTTATAATATATAATCAGCAGATCTTTGGTTAGAATGAGCAATAACTGCTGGAGAGCTTTCAGAGAAATGGAACATTAATTTTAAATAACCTTCACTGGAATCCCAGTCTTTCGTGGTTAACTTATATCAATGACATTACCTATCTCTATATTGGTGTTCCGCGAAAGTTCGAATAATTACATGAGAACTGGTCTGCCACAATATTGGTTTGTTTATTTTTTATGGTAGTTTTAGGTATCTTGGAGATATGAATGATCAACTGCAATTGCTGGTACCTTGTATATAAAAAATGACGAGAATTTACTGTTGTTCTAGAGGTTTACACAAAATATCAGTGAAAATTAAAAACCTCCTGGACAATTTGAAAATGATTTGCCTTAAAAAAATGAAACCTTCCCTAAGTTATATTATTATATTCATTCTTGTGATGGACCGACATAAATTTGTAAGTAAATTTTTGTAACTTAGAATTGAACAGTGGCTGGTGTATTTGATCCTCGTTTTTGTAGCTGACCAATCACGTATCACAATTTGTACAACATAATATTTTATGAAACCCAAATTAAAATTTATAGCTGATAAAAACTGAGGAGTGCCTATAGCCGCAACAGGATGGACGTATATCTAAATTGAATTAGGATGATATTGAGCTGCGGGTTGTAACACAGAATGGTAGTTTTTAACGCTCAATTACCCTCGACACAAGCCACCAACTTATCAAACTGATAACTTTTATTATTTCGACGTAGTAATGACATTGATAATTTACATACATGACTTACTCAGCGATTGGGGCAGGAAGCAAAAGTCCAATTTTTATGGCATAAAGCCGAGTATAAATTAAACGACAACCGATAAATAAGGACTTAATATACTGCACGTTCGACATTTCCATCTACCGTGAAATAAGGTAATAATTTTCAATTAATAAACTTATGCCGTCTATTTAGATTTAATAGTACGGGTACGAATGCATAAATCTTGTACGATTCCAACGTAATTCTAATCAAATGGTTGCTTGTTAACAGGGACCGATGTTGCGAAGACACGGGACTTGTCAGTTGCAAAAGCAGCTTGCTGGCTGCCATTCTCTATCTGACCGGAGGTATCTATGACGAAGACGGTTAGTCAATGGATGCGAGCTATTTCTATGGATCATTCGATACGGACCGGAGGTATTCTACACTTTTTTCGAAAATTCTGGGAACTGAGAGTCTATTTTTAAGCAGTTCTGTTAGTCCATGAGATTTAAGTGCTCCGATTTTTGTCCGCATTTCCAACTGATACAGAAAAAAGTGTGGGTAGGTTTGGTTTAATTTTTTAATCCATCTTAGAGCCCCAAACTACATGAACTTACTTTGAGGCAGTTGCAACTCTTATTGGGATAAACAGTGCATCCCAAATTCGCTGTCTCCTCTTGAGGGTATTTCTGCAAACGTTGGATTTCTAAAATTATAAGTTAAAAGTTTGTGGGTTAGTTTTCATGACAAATTCAAAAGTGCTCTCAAGTTTTTGATAATGTTGAACTATGGCTACAGGGTGATTTAAAAACTATTGTGTTTTCGGGAATACTGTGTATCTCGATAACCTCTCATGATATTTTCAAGATAAAACTTTTGATAACTAATTTAACGTAGAATTATGGCGTTCATAAAAAAGTTTGTGTGTTATTGTTTTCGAGATATAATTCGAAAACATATTTTTTTTTGGGATACCTCATATATTATTTCCACATTAAATAAGATAAAGTCAGATTGAAAAGCGACAAATTTTTTTTTTCATCAAATAGAAAAAATATCAGGAGATTTTTTTTTTGAGAAATGAAGATTTTGTCCTGAGATGTACGGGACACTGATGAGGCCCAACAAGGCCGAAACCGGTATGTCTCTCATCTCAGTGACAAAATCTAATATCATTTCTCCAACCTCATGATAAAAGATCTCTGAGCCTGGGAATTAAAAATGGTATTCATTTCGATGATTACTATTTTGAATTCATCTATGTTTCAAAAATTATATGCATAATATTTTCAACTGATTTTTTTTTGAATTTACACAATTTACACATCAAAATATTAATGGAACAAGGTCTTTCAATGGATAAAAATTGACCATTTCTGGAATTAAAAGTAGACGCCTATAGGTAAACTACTGCCCTTATAGACAAAAATCAGAACTATTTGAAATTAGATGAATATTCAAGATCGCTTGTCATGTCCTGAAAAGAACAAGCTTCACGAGGACGCTCAAAAAAAAGAAGTAAGAAAACCTTGACTAATGTCAAGACGAACCCCCTCTCAATAAAGACGTCCGTTATTATAATTTGTAGAGCGAAACTGGAAGGTCAATATTAGGTCATATTTTTGAGATTTAGCTTGTTCAGAAAAGAACAAATATTTTGTTGGAAGGAAAGGAATCTGAAATAACTTACCGCACAGAGCCATTTGTCGAACTCCGACAAGTTATCCTTCGAAAAATATTTATTTCGAAAATATCAATTCATTTTCGTCCTCATTGAAATAAATTCTACGATAGTATACCAGGTCAGCGTGAATAAAATCTGCTTCATACATACAGCGGCTTCCCCAATGTTCCTGAATAAATAATAAAACTTTCTATCGTTGTTTTTGAAACAACGTGTACCTACTTGAGTGCCAAGTCTTCCGTGCCACCGTTTATCAATGCAGAGTATGTAAAAACAAAACAAATTAGGCCTCAACGAAGACTATTATACATATTTATCTATTGATTTATATTCAAAAGTTGGGTCACTCTGTCCAAATTATGTATATAAGAACAATTACGTGTCCACGAAATGATAATCATTAATTCAGCACTGTACATTATACGTCATTTATAATCATGAGAACATTCAGGGATTTCAATGCATCATCATTCATTTGGACGAACCCACACATTTCATTTCTTGATTTATACAACGGTTGGTCTACTAGATGTATTATTGTCGTATAATAGATAATCCGGTCTAGTCCTTAAATTAATTTGTATTAGTTTTGTCTTATGAATTGAACCTTGACTTTCGAAGGTATCTATAGGTGAATAAATATTATGGAATGAATCTAATATATATCCAACTTTTCATTTGACGCTATAAGATGTCGCCATTTGTATTAAGTTACTTAACAAGCTCTGGGATATTGACGAGGCCATAATGAGGCCGAAACCGGTCTGTCTTTTCTCTCAGTGACTACATCTGATTCATCCCTCCAAGCCCGACAGATGGGAAATCGGTGAGCCTATAAATTGGAGATGGTATTCATTTCGATGTTTACTATTTTCAATTTATCCATGTCACAAAGAATTTTTTTTGTTCATGTATTTTTTCTTAAAACTTCCTTTTATTTTTAGATACTATGACGAAGCTTCGGCAAACTCCTTCAGTGTATCAAAATGCAACAAAAAAAGCATATAAATTAAAAATTATGTGACAAAAAGCCTATGCCAACGTTAATTGGGTTGTGGCATAGTGGTTTCTCCTATTGAAATATTCTAATCATTATACACATAATAATACAAGTTTTTAATACCATGAACGTCTGGTTTTAAATTTAAACTATTAGCTACCCTGGTTACTGTATCTGATGATGCACTCAAAAACATCCACTTAGTTAACTTACTCACTCTCTACTCGATGCAGAGAATCAATCACTTATTTAGCTAACCCACATTTCGTTCTCCTTTTCTTACAATGTCTCTGATCTAGGTGTTCAAATTCTTGCTTTCTTTATGACAGCTCACAGTAACAAACATAAGATTGAGTTGAAATTGAAACTGCTGTCAAAACCACATCCGAGAACAGCTTCTTATTGCCCCTTTTTAGCCAAACACTAACTTATTGTAGTTTTGTGTGTTGGTTATTGCACCAAACCATGAGCTATTTATACTTTTTATTTCAAATTTTTTCATGGAGTTTCTAGTTGTGAAGAATGATATTATGGCATTCAAAGTGCCCTTCAATTTTTCCGTTCATATTTCCTTGGAATCAGATTCGTTAGAATAAAAAACCCTGTCAACGGACCTGATTTATTTCTTCTCCTCGATATTATAGCTGATATTGATTATGGCTCGCCAACTAATTGGTAGAAATCCCCGAACTCATCTCAACCGATAAGTACAAGCGAAGAAGCGCAAATCCCTAGAATCATACAAGTGCTAATTGCGTTTGTCATCGCGAAGATGCCAATCTGTCAAGTAAAAACTGCGTGAGAATGCCCGTGCGACAGCTCATCGTGTAGCCTGTACGTCAAATCATAACTGGCCTCAGCTACCGGTTCCGAAGAACCAGCTCCGTCTTTAATTGATGACAGACGATCGGCCAGCACAAAGGACCATAATTTGTTGTCAATTTCTGGATATATTGGCATTCATAATTGTAATGCGGGTTTTTGATCCGGGAACGTGTCGAGTTTTTATCCGCGGACATGTTGGTTTTTGCTGGGCCGAGGGACCTCGGGAGGTGGTCCGGACATGTCAAAATATTTCCCGATAGGAACAAGGTCACCGTTTCTATCATTCCCTCCAAAAATCGGTTCACACGAGGCACGTTATGGCGAATATTTCTGGAACAGTTCAATGGGAAACTAGCATATCCAATTAATCATGAATGTTTGGTCCTACATTCGCTATTTTAGTTATCAGTACTAAGTTTGACCGATTTTTTTTGGGTTGAACGTACATAACGATGAAATATGAATATTGTTCTTTCATCTTTCAGACATATAAAAATTCCGAGTGTTAGGTTATAAGTTTATAAATAATTTTGACAAGTATTTTAATAATATAATAGGGAACGAAGATGTCACTTTAATAAGAAGAATAAGGTGCTTAAGCAAACACTTCCTTCTAAAATAAATTTCGGGTATAAGGTTATTCATTTGAAATATCGACTTTTAACGACATGTCATGCATAAAGACCGCACTGGGACTTCGAGTCAACTCCAAGAGATCCAAAAATTTGTCCTTGGATTTATACACAGTCATGGCAAATGCAGATCTAATGGGAAATTGGTGACGCTGCATGGTGCATCCCCGTTGTCGTTTTGACGAGTCAAGGGTTATTTATCTTTGGTATATATACTTCTTTGCCGTGTGTTCACCAGTAGGTTACAATTCTTGCCTTTATAACGTAATTCCATAGAATTGGCACAATGAGTCTTCTCAACAACATGATTAACGCGTTTTTTTTTTTATTTCAGTTCAAGTGTGGCAAGTCTGAAATGTTGACATTATTGAAAAATTCTGTTGTACATTCGACTGCTTCAGGTTGATATTTCGTTAAGTTATGGCTATAGTAAATTTTGTACTCTCCAGGAAGTTTGGAAACTATATCATCATTGATTTCTTCAATATATCTATTGAGAGGCGCGTGTATTGCTCTGTCTTCCATCCTTTTCATAATTTCCATTGGCTAAGCAATCACCAGATACTTCATCAATTAGATTGTTGTTTGAATTGATATTCTGCGGCAATTCAATTTCTTTCATATTATTTTGAGTCAGTTCGCCGTTGCGAGACTCAAAAAAGGACAATTTTCATGGAAAAATTGAAATGACACAATTGATTGATTTTCTCCACGACTGCTATAGAATATAGCTCTTCCAACATTGAATTTGACCACCGAATGTCAGTATTCCATCACTTGATAGTTAATATTGGTACTACAAGAACTGAATCAATTTTGAGCAAGCTTTTATTGTTCCATCTGTTCCTTGGTGTTCGCCCTTTAGGAATAACCGAATTGAGCTTGTGTACAATCCTAGTTTATGGCGGTATTCTGCTTTTTCTCTGTAAGCTACGAATCTGTAGCGTACGATTGATCTGTAATTTATCTATGGATCTGTATGTGGCTGACTCACAGATTCGTAAATTATGACATTCTGGAAGTTTTTTCTGTAACTCTCGTATTAGAAGTGTCAATTTTGAACTACTCCCTAATAAGATCCTAACTACTTCCTAATAAGATCATAGAATAGAATTTATTTTCCTATCATTTTGGGTCGTAAGTATTGATTATTGGATATATTTATGTTCAATTCGTGTTCGTTCCAACGAGAAAGAGAAATAACAACCGAAGTACAAAGATGAATTACAAAAGTAGTTGAATTTAATGAAGTATTTTATATTCTGTGACTAAAACAAATCATTCAACATAACCTCACAATATACCTTTCGATATGTTCCCGATCACCTGTAAGCTACAGATTTATGAAAAGTTACAGATTCGCTTACAGATGAAAGCAGAATACCGCCATTAGTAACTATTTTATGGCGGTATTCTGCTTTCATCTGTAAGCGAATCTGTAACTTTTCATAAGTTTACAGGACAATTACGATTCCCGACGCTTTCTATAAATCTGTAGCTTACAGGTGATCGGAAACATATCGAAAGGTATATTGTGAGGTTATGTTGAATGATTTGTTTTAGTCAAAGAATATAAAATACTTTACTAAACTCAACTACTTTTGTAATTCATCTTTGTACTTCGGTTGTTAATTTCTCTTTCTCGTTGTAACGAACACGAATTGAACATAAAATATATCCAATAATCAATACTTACGAGCCAAAATGATAGGAAAATAAATTTTATTTTATGATCTTATTACGAAGTAGGTACGATCTTATTAGGGAGTAGTTCAAAATTGACACTTCTAATACGAGAGTTACAGAAAAACTTCCAGATTGTCATAATTTACGAATCTGTCACATACAGATCCATAGATGAATTACAGATCAATCGTACGCTACAGATTCGTAGCTTACAGAAAAAAAGCAGAATACCGCCAT
>CM076610.1:9178018-9220042 GCA_038502775.1 Hippodamia convergens | reverse complement strand
GATAAGTCGAAAATAGGTCAAAAATTCCTAGTTAGTATCTATACCTGAACACGCAGCGCGTGATGCGACAACATTCATAAAATTATATTTTCGTAGAACTCCGAAAATTGAACACCTGTTCCCTCTTTTTAGGTCGGACAGAAACGTGTTATGAAATATGAATGCAAATGTTTCTACAAATTGTCGGTATTTTAAGGTGGGTTCCTCATTGTGCGTACCCGGTAATAGCCAAATTTCTCCGCAGATAGGCGACTAACATTGGGAACACTGGCTCAGAGGTGTTCGAACATGTCATAAAATGTAAACATTGTTATTTACGACCGCTGAACATGGAGTAGAAAGGTTAATTTCTACAGAAAGTTTTTCACGGTGGATTATTTCAACAACTATTTTAGAAGGATCCTGGTACTAGAGAAGAATATTTTGATCATATGAATAGATGAAACTGAATAATGATGAAAATTTATCTAGAGAAACTACATTTATGATAAATATTTACGAATATATCATGATAAAACCTGAATAAATGACAGCCAACAAATATTGAAAGTCCCCTAGTAACAACAATAATCCACATGTTGCTTCAAATAAATTCAAGGTTCCCTCTGATTGATGGAAGAGCCTTAAAATTTCAGATTCCAGGTGAAACATATAGAAATGTAACTAATTAATCAATAATGAGGAGCAGAGTGTACAAGAATGTGGAATGATATAAACAAAGACAATTCATCTAAGACACAAAGTCCATGTATGAGTTTCGCATCTAGTAAATGGATCGATTTGCTGTTATCACAATTAAGTAGAATTATATCGGTCTTATAATATTTAATCAGCAGATCTTTGGTTAGAATGAGCAATAAATGCTGGAGAGCTTTCAGAGAAATGGAACATTAATTTTAAATAACCTTCACTGGAGTCCCAGTCTTTCGTGGTTAACTTATATCAATGACATTACCTATCTCTATATTGGTGTTCCGCGAAAGTTCGAATAATTTCATGAGAACTGGTCTGCAACAATATTGGTTTGTTTATTTGTAGGTAGTTTGTGGTAGTTTTAGGTACCTTGGAGATATGAATGATCATCTGCAATTGCTGGTACGTTGTATATCAAAAATGACGAGAATTAACTGTTGTTTTATAGGTTTATACGATAGTAAATATCAGTGAAAATTAAAACCTCCTGGACAATTTGAAAATGATTTGCCTTAAAAAAATGAAACCTTCCCTGAGTTATATTTATTTATTTTATTTTGTGATGGACCGACATGAATTTGTAAGTTAATTTTTGTAACTTAGAATTGAACAGTGGCTGGTGTATTTGATCCTCGTTTTTGTGGCTGACCAATCATGTCACAATTTGTACAACATAATATTTTATGAAACCCAAATTAAAATTTATAGCTGATAAAAACTGAGGAGTGCCTATAGCCGCAACAGGATGGACGTATATCTAAATTGAATTAGGATGATATTGAGCTGCGGGTTGTAACACAGAATGGTAGTTTTAACGCTCAATTACCCTCGACACAAGCCACCAACTTATCAAACTGATAACTTTTATTATTTCGACGTAGTAATGACATTGATAATTTACATACATGACTTACTCAGCGATTGGGGCAGGAAGCAAAAGTCCAATTTTTATGGCATAAAGCCGGGTATAAATTAAACGACAACCGATAAATAAGGACTTAATATACTGCACGTTCGACATTTCCATCTACCGTGAAATAAGGTAATAATTTTCAATTAATAAACTTATGCCGTCTATTTAGATTTAATAGTACGGGTACGAATGCATAAATCTTGTACGATTCCAACGTAATTCTAATCAAATGGTTGCTTGTTAACAGGGACCGATGTTGCGAAGACACGGGACTTGTCAGTTGCAAAAGCAGCTTGCTGGCTGCCATTCTCTATCTGACCGGAGGTATCTATGACGAAGACGGTTAGTCAATGGATGCGAGCTGTTTCTATGGATCATTCGATACGGACCGGAGGTATTCTACACTTTTTTCGAAAATTCTGGGAACTGAGAGTCCTTTTTTAAGCAGTTCTGTTAGTCCATGAGATTGAAGTGTTCCGATTTTTGTCCGCATTTCCAACTGTACAGAAAAAAAGTGTGGGTAGTTTTGGTTTAATTTCTAAATCCATGTCAGAACCTCAAACTACATGAACGTCCTTTGAGGCTGTTGCAACTTTTATTGGGCTATACAGTGCATCCCAAATTCACTATCCTCTTGAGGGTATTTCTGCAAACGTTGGATTTCTAAAATTATAAGTTAAAAGTTTGTGGGTTACTTTTTCATGACAAATTCAAAAGTGCCCTCAGGTTTTTGATAATGTTGAACTATGTCTACAGGGTGATTTAGAAACTATTGCGTTTTCGGGAATACTGTGTATCTCGATAACCTCTTATGATATTTTCAAGATAAAAACTTTTGATAACTAATTTAACCTAGAATTATGGCGTTCATGAAAAAAAAGTTTTGTGTGTTATTGTTTTCGGGATTTAATTCGAAAACATATTTTTTTTTGGGATATCTCATATATCATTTCCACATTAAATAAGATGAAGTCAGATTGAAAAAGCGACAAATTTTTTTTTCATCAAATAGAAAAATATCAGGAGATTTTTTTGTTGAGAAATGAATTTATATGCATAATATTTCCACCAACTGTATTTTTTCTTGGAATTTACACATCAAAATATTAAAGGAACAAAGTCTTTGAATGGATAAAAATAACCATTTCTGGAATTAAAAGTAGACGCCTATAGGTAAACTACTGCCCTTATAGACAAAAATCAGAACTATTTGAAATTAGATGAATATTCAAGATTGCTTTTCATGCCCTGAAAAGAACAAGCTTCACGAGGACGCTCAAAAAAAAAAGAAGTAAGAAAACCTTGACTAATGTCAAGACGAATCCCCTCTCAATAAAGACGTCCGTTATCATAATTTGTAGAGCGAAACTGGAAGGTCAATATTAGGTCATATTTTTGAGATTTAGCTTGTTCAGAAAAGAACATTAATATTTTGCTTGGAAGGAAAGGAATCTGAAATAAATGCCCACCCACTAACAAGTCAATTCAGTAGAAAGTACATAACGGCCTGCATGTCCAAACACTTACCGCACAGAGCTATTTGGTCGAACTCCGACAAGTTATCCTTCGAAAAATATTTATTTCGAAAATATCAATTCATTTTCGTCCTCATTGAAATAAATTCTACGATAGTATACCAGGTCAGCGTGAATAAAATCTGCTTCATACATACAGCGGCTTCCCCAATGTTCCTGAATAAATAATAAAACTTTCTATCGTTGTTTTTGAAACAACGTGTACCTACTTGAGTGCCAAGTCTTCCGTGCCACCGTTTATCAATGCAGAGTATGTAAAACAAACAAATTAGGCCTCAACGAAGACTATTATACATATTTATCTATTGATTTATATTCAAAAGTTGGGTCACTCTGTCCAAATTATGTATATAAGAACAATTACGTGTCCACGAAATGATAATCATTAATTCAGCACTGTACATTATACGTCATTTATAATCATGAGAACATTCAGGGATTTCAATGCATCATCATTCATTTGGACGAACCCACACATTTCATTTCTTGATTTATACAACGGTTGGTCTACTAGATGTATTATTGTCGTATAGTAGATAATCCGGTCTAGTCCTTAAATTAATTTGTATTAGTTTTGTCTTATGAATTGAACCTTGACTTTCGAAGGTATCTATAGGTGAATGAATATTATGGAATGAATCTAATATATATCCAACTTTTCATTTGACGCTACAAGATGTCGCCATTTGTATTAGGTTACTTAACAAGGCCTGGGATATTGACGAGGCCATAATGATGCCGAAACCGGTCTGTCTTTTCTCTCAGTGACTACATCTGATTCATCCCTCCAAGCCCGACAGATGGGAAATCGGTGAGCCTATAAATTGGAGATGGTATTCATTTCGATGTTTACTATTTTCAATTTATCCATGTCACAAAGAATTTTTTTTGTTCATGTATTTTTTCTTAAAACTTCCTTACTTTTTAGATACTATGACGAAGCTTCGGCAAACTCCTTCAGTGTATCAAAATGCAACAAAAAAAGTATATAAATTAAAATTATGTGACAAAAAGCCTATGCCAACGTTAATTGGGTTGTGGCATAGTGGTTTCTCCTATTGAAATATTCTAATCATTATATACATTGTAATAATACAAGTTGTTAATACCATGAACGTCTGTTTTTAAATTTAAACTATTAGCTACCCAGGTTAATGGATCTGATTATGCACTCAAAAACATCCACTTAGTTAACTAACTCACTCTCTACTCGATGCAGAGAATCAATCACTTATTTAGCTAACCCACATTTCGTTCTCCTTTTCTTACAATGTCTCTGATCTAGGTGTTCAAATTCTTGCTTTCTTTATGACAGCTCACAGTAACAAACATACGATTGAGTTGAAATTGAAACTGCTGTCAAAACCACATCCGAGAACAGCTTCTTATTGCCCTTTTTTAACCATACACTAACTTATTGTAGTTTTGTGTGTTGGTTATTGCACCAAACCATGAGCTATTTATACTTTTTATTTCAAATTTTTCATGGGAGTTTCTAGTTGTGAAGAATGATTTTATGGCATTCAAAGTGCCTTTAATTTTTCCGTTCATATTTCCTTGGAATCAGATTCGTTAGAATAAAAAACCCTTGTCAACGGACCTGATTTGTTTCTTCTCCTCGATATTATAGCTGATATTGATTATGGCGAGCCAACTAATTGGTAGAAATTATCCGAACTCATCTCAACCGATAAGTACTAGCGAAGAAGCGCAAATCCCTAGAATCATACAAGTGCTAATTGCGTTTGTCATCGCGAAGATGCCAATCTGTCAAGTAAAAACTCCGTGAGAATGCCCGTGCGACAGCTCATCGTGTAGCCTGTACGTCAAATCATAACTGGCCTCAGCTACCGGTTCCGAAGAACCAGCTCCGTCTTTAATTGATGACAGACGATCGGCCAGCACAAAGGACCATAATTTGTTGTCAATTTCTGGATATATTGGCATTCATAATTGTAATGCGGCGTTTTTGATCCGGGAACGTGTCGAGTTTTTATCCGGCGACATGTTGGTTTTTGCTGGGCCGAGGGACCTCGGGAGGTGGTCCGGACATGTCAAAATATTTCCCGGATAGGAACAAGGTCACCGTTTCTATCATTCCTCCAAAAATCGGTTCACACGAGGCACGTTATGGCGAATATTTCTGGAACAGTTCAATGGAAACTAGCATATCCAATTGATCATGAATGTTTGGTCCTACGTTCGCCATTTTAGTTATCAGTGGTAAGTTTGACCGATTTTTTTTTTGGGTTGAACGTACATAACGATGAAATATGAATATTGTTCTTTGATCTTTCAGACATATAAAAATTCCGAGTGTTAGGTTATGAAATTATAAATAATTTTGACAAGTATTTTAATAATATAATAGGAAACGAAGATAACATTTTTAATAAGAAGAATAAGGTGCTTAAGCAAACACTTCCTTCTGAACTAAATTTCGGGTATGAGGACTTTAGTTTGAAATATCGACTTTTAACGTCATGTCATGCATAAAGACCGCACTGGACTTCGAGTCAACTCAAGAGATCCAAAAATTTGTCCTTGGGATTTATACACAGTCATGGCAAATGTAGATCTATTGGGAAATTGGTGACGCTGCATGGTGCATCCCCGTTGTGCTTTTGACGAGTCAAGGGTTATCTTTGGTATATATACTTCTTTGCCGTGTTGTTCACCAGTAGGTAACAATTTTTGCCTTCATAACGTAATTGCACAGAATTGGTACAATGAGTCTTATATCATTACATATTCCTTCTGTTAAAAAGTCTTAATTTCTCAACAACATGATTAACGCGTTTTTTTCAATTTTAGTTCAAGTCTGAAATGCTGACATTATTGAGAAATTCTGTTGTACATTCGACTGCTTCCGGTTGCTATTTCGTTAAGTTATGTCCATGGTAAATTTTGTACTCTCCATGAAGTTTGGAAACTATATCATCATTGATTTCTTCAACATATCTATCGAGAGGCGCGTGTATTGCTCTGTCTTTCATCCTTTTCATAATTTCCATTGGCTAAGCAATCACCAGATACTTCATCAATTAGATTGTTGTTTGAATTGATATTCTGCGGCAATTCAATTTCTTCCATATTATTCTGAGTCAGTTCACCGATGCGAATCTCAAAAAAGAACAATTTTCATGAAAAATTAATATGACACAATTGATCGATTTTCTCCATGACTGCTACAGAATATAGCTCTTCCAACATTGAATTTGACCACAGAATGTCAGTATTCCATCACTTGATAGTTAATATTGGCACTACAAGAACTGAATCAGTTTTAAGCAAGGTTTTATTGTTCGTCTATTCCTTGGTGTTTGCCCTTTAGGAATAACCGAATTGAGTACAATCCTAGTTTAGTAACTATTTTGACTGAACTTCGAAAACATAGGGACTGAAACTATCTGAGTCGCTCTGATTGTCATTGCATATTTGATTGATTTTTTGAAACGTCATATTAATTTTTGAAATGATTTTCATAATATTTGAGCTTTTCTCCTTCTTGGAACCTTGATAAATCGATTCTTTGGGCCGACAAACCTCTAATCGGTAACTTTCATGAAGATCGTTGAAGCCATTTCCGAGATCCTGATCATATACAAGAATGCTAAAGGTAACAATGCTGATCTATTCGTTTACGGATTTGGATAAATAACCCTTATTTTACTGATACATGACAGAAACTGATTTGCTTATAACTAAACAGTCAGTAGTCGAAATGAAATTGATAACCTCATTAGAATTCAGACGCCTTCGCTTTGGTTGCAGCACTTCTGATCTTTGTGTACCTAGCCGAGATAAATCCAGCAGATTAATATCCGTGATCATACCCCCAGGGTTAGACCTTGTTTTCCGCGGATTGAGACGCGAACGATTCGACAAGACAGAAATACCACCAGCATAGGAAGGGGTGCAAAAGAGATACCGAATTTAATTCGAGATTTAATTCAACGCAACGATGTAAAATTAATAAGCCTTTCAGTTTCGGCAGTTTAAACTCTCGCTCCGCCATCCCGAAATTTAATTTCCAACGATGAAAATAAACGATTCGTGATCAGCGATGCTCCAAACCCCACGGGCTTCGGAGGGGTGAAATTTTGAACGGCGTGCCTACCATCCCACCGGTCGCAAAAATCAAATATCAAAGTAGCTACCACCCGATTAATTGCGTTGGGGTTATTATTACATGTGTTTAGTTTGACCAACGCAGCGCCGGCATCAAAGATATGCACACCCCTCGGGTCTTTAAGCCCCTTTTACCCTCTAGTTTCTTACGCTTGGCCTGTTTAGGCCGTCACCCCGTCTAACGAGATTATTATTTCGGAAAGGGTTAGCGGATGAACAAAATGGCGACTGATACTGATTATAATGGGGGGAGGTGGGTACCTTGTCTTACGATGCAATTTTATGATGACATCGAAAGATAACTAAATTAAACTAAAATAAAATTGGTGACAACTGAACTTTTCAACCGAAAGAGATATTTTCCAGAGAAACTGATAATGCCATCCACTGCATTCCTGTATCATCTTTTGTTTTAGAGTTGAAGGCCAAAAAAATGGGATATTAGATTATGACCTGGAATTTTGAATATTAATAATAATAATAATAATAAATCAGCTTAATTTACCCAACAGGGATATTCCCAATTATAGGGTGGGTATTTCAAATAACAAAAAAACATCATTTTTATGGATGGAAAATAATCTATGGAGTTGAAATGATTCATTATATTTTCAAAATTAAATTATCGTCAAGAGCATCACACCCCTGCTCTCATTATTCTTCTTCAATAATTGAATGAAAACATATCGAAAATTGTATATTGCCATATCTCGTCTTTTTAAATTGCCTTTTACTAATAGGTACCTAGGTCCTCTAATATTTTTATCGCTATATAAATACGGGAAATAAATTTTAAAACAGCAACTTTTTACTGCGTTGACTATTGTTATGGAGGAGTTTTCAATATTTGTCCTGTAAATCGATGAAATTTCGAGTACTTGGCAATATCGCAACATTAACAATTAACAATGAAGAGGTAACTTAATAGTTTCAGGCTTTCACGACCGGATATTCTGACATTAAGAGACTCTTCCGGGCTTATTGGCCGTGGTCTATTAGGAATTATTTCACCTAACGTTTCGCCTACTACTGCGGTAGGCATCTTCAGAGGATTCTTGGTTTGAGGTTGATATAATTCCTAATAGACCACGGCCAATAAACCCGAAAGACTCTCTCAATGTCAAGAGGTATGTTGTAGACAGATCTCTATATATGGAGCACTTAAGACATTTATATGATATGATTATATGATATAAAAACAGAAAATTCATAATTTTAGCTACTCCAGCTCTGTCATTGAAACATCGATAGATATAATATACAGAGTGAGTCTTTGACTTGTACATATATTTTAACAATAGTCTGAATCTTTTGAACAAAGTTGCATCCAGCCCAGTAACTCATTCTTTTATTTTTTCAAGTGATTTATTACTCGATAAGTAATATTTCACGAAAATATTTCAAATTTAGGAAAATACCAAATATCCAATAAAAGCATTAAACTAACATGTGAAAGTTGGTTTGCTTAAATTTCTGGTGTAATTATAGTACATAGTAAAGTGTAGTTAAAGTATGTAATGGTAGTTATGAAAGAATAAAACATGTGAGTGGAATTTTGTTTTCAACAGTCTGGATCTTTTCAACCGAGCTGAATCGAAAAAAAATGATCAAAACAAAAACTTTTTCTTTTGATTTGGGGAATCTTCCATTGAAATATATATGTACTTACAAGTAAAAGACTCACCTTGTATAAGACGCTCAAGATGAAATCGAAATAAATTGGTGTTTGGTGAAAAAAAACTCGAAATATTTATGGTTTCATTCACGATCATTTTTCCCCATAAGTCTTCAAAATTATTATTTATGAATCAATATGTATTTAGCCCAATTTGCAATAATTATGCAATATTGCAACATTCATATTCATATCGAGGACATTCATATTCGTTTCATAATATTCAACTAAAAGAACACCAGACTCAAGAATTTTTTCACATTCGATCCGAATATACCTATTTCAGATGAATAACGAGTTAAATATTTCGTGCCTCTTGATCATTTACAGGAGACACTATTTCTGAGTGTTTTAGTGACCGCGTGATCGAAGGTTCCCACGCCTCCAGCATCATAAATAATATAAAATGGTCCTTCAGATACAGATTTCATCTCCATTCATCCGCCAGCACCGACTCAGTCATTCCGCCCGCCGACATTCCTGAAATGCATAAAGAAATAAAAAAACCTTCCTCATTTAATATTTCCAGAATTGGCCAAGATTCCGCCATTTTGAAACTTATTTTCGTGTATATAGCTGACAGTCGAGTGACCTATGGTTGACGGCAAGGTCCCGTCCCGTGTTTGTTTATTTAACGCCGGCGACTCATAGCCTTCTTGACATAAAGAGATTATCGTTTCCGAACGGCCGCGACGACGTTTATCTATTAAAAATGACAGATTTACTGGTGTCCATTACCGGTGTGCCCGTGTGTGTGTTGTCCGTAATAACGAACAGGTTTCGCCGTTTGCGCCCACTTGATCTTACCTGTTTAGTCAGCGACACTTCGCCGCGATATATCGAAGTCGGCGCTCTCCGCTTTTCTTTTGTTTTGTTTCATTTTTCGAGGAATCCGCGTCAAGATGAGATGCGGTATGCCTCGAGAATTCCATGTCGTACGGACCTGGACCCTATTAATTTCGATATTCGGTTATCTGTCCGTTGCTCTCTAGGTTCTCTTCTTCGGTGATCGCTTCAAAGTTTTTCCGAATGCTACTTTAATCTTCATATTCTCAATTGTTGCCTGACTACCAAAACAATTCTTTTACCACCTACAAAACACTCGTGTTTATTGAAATAAAATACAGGATTTTTCATTCATTGAATATCTGAAGATCTTATTTCGAACTATTGTGTAAAAAATTATATGAAAATGAAATCGAAAACAACCACAAAAAATTCTTATTAAAATAAATCCAATCATAACAATGACAGCGGCAACTTTCTATTATTTCTTTTGACCCTTCAACGGACATTGTATTTGATACAGTAATGACCAAAAACGATTATAAAATATATAAATAGTGAAAGTGTAATGTAATAAAATATACTTTTTTAAAATATGGCACCTGAAAAAAATTTATTCTGCAAAAATGATGACCTTCGGATGTCGAAAATTTATGTATTCAATAGGAGTTGACACTCGTCGTCCGATTAATTAATTAATTATTTTTATTGAATTCGTCGATATATCTTATTTACGAAGGACAACGGGAAGGAATATCGTGCCATATTTCAATATTCGATTGTATTTATATCCACTAATGGACTTTTTATCCATTCTACATAATTCCACCACCAATTATAAATATTCAATTCTGCGAAATAATTAGCTCGGCTTCCTAGATCTGAATTTTTTTCTAGAGCGCATAAATATCGGAAATCATCATTTATGGAGAACTTTGAACGTAATTGGAAAGTTTATTATAAATTAGGTGCTGTTCTACGTTGGGACAATATTAAGTACAATACCAGATTGGATTAAATTGGAGAATCCGTTATCTCAGAAACTATTTACCACACTAAGAACTCCTTTGATCTCGTACAGAAAATAATATAATGTAATATAATATAATGAAAAATTATGGTGGGGTAGTATTAAAAAGCGGAACTTCAAAGTTCGCGTCGGCATCTTTGAATCTGACACCGCAAGGCGAGAATTTGAATTTTCCGAATGCCTCAGCTTGAATAAAGCTTCTCAAATTGCGGCAATGAAAACAAATTACGAACAATTTACGGCCTATAATATATTTATAATTCGTCTGGGTAAAAACAATGTTATGCTACTCTTAATAATATCGAAGAGCCGTCCGATGACAAACCGTCGGACTACGACCATCATGCGTTCTGACATAAATATTGAAGTGATTATGTCTCAAGAAGTTGACCGCTCTTTAACGTCCTCACGAAGTTCAATTATGCCGAAGAATTTCTCGTTGCTGGCCGTACAGTTCGTACTGTCAAACGGCAATACTATTCACCTGCTGCATGTGTTTCAAGTTTTCGAAAATGTCGATTGGTTGGACTTACGTTCTTTGAAGAAAAAACACTTTAATTTAGTTATATTCTAGCGAAAGGGTTTTCTTCAACTACTGGCCGAAATCTTCCATATTTTCGAAATATCATCACAATGATCAAAATAATAACAAATGTAATGAATGAATAAAAATAATAGTTCCACAACTCGAGTTTAAAAAAAATCTACATCTTTTCATACCGATACATTCGCATTAGTAACTTCTCAAAAGCGCGTCGTTACCAACAAAATAGATCAAATCTTTTGATATTCTTTCTACCGAGCCTTCTACAGTTTTAACAAAAAAATTGCAAATAATGCATATCTGAGCAAAAACATTAGAAATTAAAACGACTATCTATTGATTTAAATTGAGAACGGAACCTATCGCACCCTGAAATATTTCCCTTCAGCTTCTTTTGAGTGTTTTTGTAAGTGAACATGACCCATAATAGACAAAATTCTCAAGACATATTGATTCAATTGGGGGATTCTTAATCCCCTAATGTGTAGTTTTTAATTTTTTGATGGTTTTAGTTTTTTCGTGATTTAATTACGTCCTTTTTACTAATTTTTTCTTCATTCATAAACAAAGTGTTTTGAAATTTAGGTCTGATTGGGTCAGTGTCAAGGTAAAATAAACCAATTTTTTCTAGACACATGTGAAGTTTAACCTTCCCATATACAGGAGCGTTTTAAGTTCCAATGTTTTGAATTTTTTTTTTCACATAGTTCTTTCAAATATGTATTATTTTTTTAATTTCTGATTTTTAAAATTCACGCCACTGATTTTTTTTCGAAGCTCTACTGGAAGATTATGCAATACAAAATAACTTTTTCTTTTCTTCCAAGAATCTTTTATTTTTTGAGCAGGAAGAATTCGGCTGCCACTCTGCTTGTAATTGTTAATCATCTACGGTTTTATCGAGAACAGATTTTTATTATTTTTGTGATCTACTAGTTGCTCTCCGCGAAATAAGATGTGAATATTTACAACTATTTGCATGCAACTGGATATTGGGAGTGAAAATGTTAACTTCATTTCTTCGAATGAATGAATTGAGAATGAATATCGAATTCTTCAGTAGAGATCAGAAGCGATATTCAAAATATAATATTATGCCATCAGAATATTGAGGAAAATTCAAGCAAAAACTTGCAAATGATAGTCGATAGTCGATATACCTAGGTATTACATTTCTCAAATAATAATGCTTTTAAGTATTAGGTAATCAATTCTTAATAAGTAGTTTAGCAGTAAATTAAATGCAGAGGGGATGATGAAATTTCAAATTCTTTAACGAATATGATATATACTGTACCACTTTGATGTTTTTAATATGTATCGATTGAAAAGGGCAGTATAATATTGTTCATATGATTCGAAATTCAAGCAACTACAGGGTAAATTAAAGAGTAAAATTGAATTGAATTCCATTCAATGCAATATACTTCATAGTTGAATTGTTTAAATGCGTAGCACGAGTATATAAAATCATGTTCGAGTCACATTTCATGAAATTGGCTTTTTGTAATATTTCCATATACACACTTGATTTATCACAGGAATAGAAGCTGTTTATATGTATGTACCTATATACAGGGTGTTCTACAAGCTCTATGACAAACTTTGAACAGATACTCAAATCGAAAAAAATATATCAATATATCATCATTTATCTGCTGAAATATTTTATTTCAACAGGTTTCAAGGGAACAGATATGAAAAAGAAAACTATAATTGAATTCGAGTTGAATACGCCCATTTAAATGTATAGCACTATATACAAATTTATGAATTCAATGATTGAGCCTCTATTGAAATCGTTAAACAAATTTGTAAGACCTTCGTGATTTGAATATTTTCAGTTGAATGAATTAACCGTTTCATAAAATAACCACTGCAGAATTATAATTATTTTGCCGAAATCCTTCAAGATTTCGGTCGCGATGATTTGTAACTTGATTTTCATTAAGTAAAGAAAAAGACTGTCGGAAAAACACAGAATACATATCACCAACAGCACAAATCAAAAACGTGAAACATTCCTCACAATAACGGAACCCAGCGATCCCAAATCTATACAAAAATTCAATATGCAGACACATGATCCGCAGTTTGCTGATGTCACCTAGAAACACTAAGTTCAGTGACTTCTCTCACTCAATAATTCATTGGATTAAGACAAGATACAAACACATTTTAGAATCTGTAGGACAACCGTCGTTGGAATATATGTAGATCAATTTCATCAGGAAGCAAATTTGAATGAATTGTATACGAGTTTTCGATGTTGGTATTTAAAGAACAAAAATTCGTTTCTATAGACTGTGGGTCTCTATTCATAGATGGTTAGATGGACTATCAAGGTCACCTTTCGACGTTGGTATTTAAGAATGTTACGATACAACAGCTATTTCACTTTCATTCATACTCAATAAGATATCGAAAATACAATTGAGTGTGAAATCTGAAAGCACCAAGTTTTGTATTTGGCAATTTGAAAAAAATGTTGAGAAATTTTGAAAACTTCGAAAACAAAGAAAGAAAGGTGATACCATTAACATTCAATGTATTTGTTTTCCAAAAATTGAACCCAATACGTAAATGCTTAAACAATCTCTTGAAATTTTGAAACTTGTGCTGAAGTTATAATGATCATAACGTAGCATATAATATTTTTCAATATTTCTCAAAAAATTCAGAGATAAAGTTTATCTACTGAACAATACAATTTAACTATGATTTGTTATGATAACGAATTAAGATCAAAAGTCAGGACAAATTTTGAAATAGGTACTAGAACTATAGGAGACGAAAATTTAATGACGTAAAAGCTTCAAGGCAATCATTTTCGATAAAATTGGGCATGAATTTAACTTCAGGGGAGAAACATTTTCTAGCTATGAGCAGATAACTCGAGATTAGGTATAAAAATTTCACTTCTGTTGATTTTCTTAATCATTCACATAGTATTAAGAGAAACAAAATTATTATTTTAAATTTTTTTCATCAACTATCCTTTCGAGTCTACTTCGATAATCTTAAGTAACATTTCAAAATGCACTTCAACAAGCACTTCTAATAAAATTTCAGAGAATATACCTATATATTTTTTTCTACATTCCGATGAAAGCTCTCGAAAAACCTTCTAATTCATTTCACCCAATTTCACTGGGATTTTTCTCATTTCACAGATGTTCTTTCTATCTTAAAAAAAGTGATCGATGGGGCATCACGATAAGATCCATAGAAATGTAAGGAAAACTGAGCCCGCTTCAACACCGACTCTTCAGCTCTCTCTTACATATCCAGTAAACACGAAACCCGGCTTCAACTGCCAGGTGTACAACCGAGATTCCCATATTTTTATCTCGATTTTCAATCCACCCGACCACTTGAGCATATTATATTACATCTAGTGTTTGATAAACACTAATCGTGAACATAATTTCCAGCTATCATCAAATCGGAAGTATTATATGCCAGCAGTTATGGACCATTAGCCTTTCCGATCACGAAAGAGATCATATTATGCTTCTTTCGCCTCGCATTGTTTATGAAAATGTGAAATTTCTTAAGAGCACGGCCGCGGATCCATCTGTTTGATCTTGAATACTCCAGATTCTCCTCTTGGAATGGGATCGTGAGCTTTGGCTTACTTCGTTATCTACTAATACATAGAAGCTTATATGGGTATTTATATGTAGTAAGCGTCTTGGACTTCATTCATAACGAAAGAAAGAAAGCTTTGAAATGGGAATTTTCAAAACTTAATTTTCAAAACTAAGTCAAAAATAAGGTAAAACACGAAAAAATAGATTCTATTAGATTGAAGAGGCTTGAAGGTTTAGAGATCCGAACCAAAACAACCACATTTCTAAGAAACGTCAGCTTCGATGACTTGGAGACATATCCGCAGAAGAAGTCAGATCCTCGACTTACCGAGGACTGATGCGGGATAAGCGCCCGTCGGTGGTCCATCTTCGTCTTCTAGCACCCTTATGGGCTGGCCTGCTTCCTGCGCGACATCACCCTCTCACCTTAGCACCACAAAGCGAATCGTTTTCGCACAAGTCACCTCAACTCAACCAAACACTCATTCTTCATACCGTAAGAGCTGAATTTCGAGGAGACGCTGCCTCAGATACGCACCGCACGGCGCCACGGTGCCTTCTGCCACCGCGACGTCGACGTGGAGGGGACTCTGAAGGGCGGTTGCGTCGAAACAACCCTTCGCGGGTCGACGCAAGTCCGTAAGAAACCGAAATCGCGGATATTCCGCGTACTGCAAACTTTCTGGTTAGTTTCGCGACATGCCAAGTCCAGGAAAATCTCAAGACGACACAGTCCCTCAAATTCTGTGGTCCGGTACTTTATCGCACTTTGTTTTGTTTATACGACGCGTCAAGTGACGTTGTTGCCGCTACGCTTGGAAATTGACTAAATGACTGTGTATTCGAGTTTGGTGGCGAGAGGAAGCCCCGCCCACAATGGATTTACCTGAGTGGTGGGGAGGAGCGCGTACTCATTCACGGGCGAAGCGTGGTGTGTAGAGTTCGGCAAAGTATTCATAAATCAACAGAGGCGATATTACGCCCGGTTGTTATCGCGGTTATGAATTTCATAGATGATGAATGAGGGGGGTGGATTTTACATGCTCGAATCCGGTGCGAAGGACCAATTACCTTGCTCCGTTGGACCAGCCATTCAGGGACGGTTCGTTCTTTTTCCGAGGTTTCTCATGAAAGAGAATGACTAGATTTTTGTCAGTATAGTTAAATCATTATCTTACATATTCTCTACAATTTAAGGTTTAATTAAATAATTCACAATCGATCAATCACATCGTCATTCACGAAGACAATAATTTGCCGAGGAAATATCGGATTGATGAGAGTTCAGAGATTTTAGAATCGGTTTTATGATTCTTTTTTCCACAACTCATAAAACTAAATTTTATACAGAATGCCTTAAGTTTCAGGACTGCTGTAATTTCTCATTTCTGAATACGATAAAAATCTTGAGAGATTTAAGGTTTCATAAAACTTTGATTGCCCGATTAAGAATTATCAAGTTGATTGGAGACATCGAGATTCATTGAAATTTCAAATCAAGTGACTCGATTGGTTCCAATTTTCGTGGGTTTTTTTGATCGGACAGTTAAAGTCCCCCATCTTCAAACTACACCGTTTTCAGTCAATTAGTGAAATGTTGAGTAAAATTGGTATATTCCATTTTTTCCTAGTCAAGACTCGTGATCTCCATTATCCATTATGTAGGTATTATTAATTATTTACTGGTATTAGGAAACCTCAGAATAAAACACTATAGTTACAAAGCTACATGAGCTTCACATCCTGTTATTATTCGTATGGATAATTCTCATTGAACGCTTAACAATATCTTTTCAAATGAGTACAATGTAAAATTTACCAGCCTCATGGTTGTAGACGTTGAATTCGATCTATCATCGACTGAACAATTTCGATACGACAACTAGGTATATTATAATTCGGTAATTAGATTTCATTTGATTACAACTAAGTATCATTCTCGCAGAGTTTCAGATCAATATATTCTTCATGATAGTAATAAGTAGACATAAGTTGGATGGATTCTTTGACATAAATTTCTGTATGTTCTATGTTTTTTGAAGTTAATAATGTTCTTTATTTGTTTTGCTTCTTTGGAGAATTTTTCATCGACCGTGAAAAGCTTCCAGAGCATGATCAATAAAAAAAGGGTGATGAATATTTTTGAACTTCATCAAAAAAAAAGACATGAAATGGAATTGATATTGAATGAAAGACGAGATTTTCTGGTAAGAATTTTTCAGATTCATAAACAACAAAGAACTGGGAACGAGAATTCTGATGAGTGGTACACTAGCGCAAAATCTATATCTTAAGGAACCATGTGTACACATCAGGTGAAATAGGCATATACAGGGTGTCCCATAATAAAACCGGAAAACTTCTAGTGGATGTTCTGGACATTATTTGGGACACTTTCGAGCCAAATCATATAATGCAAAAATGCTTCGTTAAGGAGTTAGCGCCCGCTGAAGATAACCTATACGCCATGAGTTGTAGCTTTCATAAAATTAGTGAAATCAGGTAGGAGAAAATGATATTTCACCCATATTATGATTCTTTACTTATTAAACATTGAGTAGAGAGCAAAGAAAAAATTTCGAATCAATTTTTCTCAAAACCAGTGCCACAGTGCCACACAGGAGCACCTTTTTTCGAGAAAAATATCGAAGTTTATGAATTTGATGTGAAACCTGCCAAATAATGAAAGGTAAAAAAGTTGTCACTGAAAATACCCTTCGACCCCCCAAATGAACCGCTTATGATCGAGGTGCTTATATCTTAAATTTCAACACTTCAAATGACGCGGTTTTGGAAATATGTGACAGATGCCTGGAAGTCATTTCAAATAAATGTAGCGGAGATTAAATTATGTGAAACTTTTGAACACAGGTGGATTCAGCCAAAGTCACCCAATTTTCTTCTAAGAAAATTGGTGAAATAGATTTCGCAGGCATAAACTTTTAAAGATGATAAATTACTCGAAAATGCGCATTTCACGAAAAATACTTATTTTCTGAAATAGCCAAATATGCATTTAATAAGCTTTCAACTTTAATTTCAGAGTTGGGTCCCTTGAATTCATTACAATCATCTAAAAGATATTATATTCGAAAATGAAGTTTTTTATTGATTTTCAACAGCCTGTATGTTTTTAACGAGATGAACGGAAAATCGTAACGACAAAATGTGTTTCTTTTGACTTGACAGGAATCTTTCGTTAAAAGGTAAGAACTCACCCTGTATACGCTGAATATTTCGAAGAAACCGTTAAATAAACGTTGTAATTGAATTCGGCACGTTGTTTCTACTAGCGATATCTTCAATTTTTCAGTATTTTTGAGCAGGTACTAATATTGCGGAGTAAACGTTGGAAAACGCTGCTCTAGCTCATACAACAGATCGATATTGAAGTCCACCAGTAACCAACATACCGAACCCTGTTCAATAACTGGCAACAAATCTATATCCCCACATGCAATCTGACGGCCCCTCAAAACCAACAATGCAATAAAGGATGAAGGAATCTGGATTTCTCCTTTTAATATCCATCGACTCTGCTCATCTGATCCTGCGGTCCGAGTTCTATGCCTCCAATAAATCTGTCACACGAGACGTTTGCTAGACATGCAAATGTTCCTGTATGATGGCTGAAAAGCTGAAATTGTGAGCCTAACATGCCGATGGACAACTGGATATGCCCTAATAAATGGGTAGCCGCCGTTTCTGGATGTCGTCCGTCAAAGACACAGAATGAGCGGTTGACAGCAGGGCACACAATATTCCTCTATGGAAATATTATTCTATATGCGCGGTGCCGAAAAGGGGGCTTATAATTCAGAGCCGCTTCGGGAATTTATTTGCGCGCTGAGATTCGAACAATAGAAGGATGCGCAGTTATTAGTAAACAACAGCTACGTTCTCCGGGATGATGCGAGTTATGATGTGGGGTTTAGACCTTTCTATTCCTGTCACAGCGAACAGAATTTTTGCTCTGGGAGTGAATCCGTTTTGCAGGAAAGGGGAAATTTTGGACGTATCTTCATAGCATCTTGTCTTTTACTATATGTGAATTTTTCAGAAAAAAATATTAATTGACGAAAATTACAGAAACATCGAGAACAGAAACGATTTGAAAAATTTCATATTCGAGATTAAAGAATCTAGAAATTTCATGAAGCCAAAATGTCAATTTTTTTCTAATAAGAATCTGTCAATTAAAACTCAACGATGAAGAACCGATGGAGAATCTGACAAAGATATAATTATTTTGTTTTGCGTTAAACTTTCGTTGTGTATTTTCCTAATATCCCACAAATACATAGAATGTTCCCAAATTTATGGTCTGTTAGAGATAGTATATAGAATATAATTTTCTACAGGATTCGGTATTTTGTAACAAAAACTTAAATACAGTTAGGTAATAGAAGTCATCAAAATAAGTCATCATACTGAAAATTCTCTGAAAATATGCACTATTTCCGATATACAGATCGGGAAAATAGAATTGGAAACATCATCGTTTCTACAGTAAATTCGAACATGGCCATACCTAGTCTAGTGGAATAGTGGCAGAATCAAAACCTCAGAGGAAAGTGATATCGAATAAACGGCTTGGCCGATAGATTCGGTTGGGTGGGGATGTAGAGCCCAACAAATGGTTCGCTAAGTGTCGAATCGAATCGAATCAGTAACACTCTAAACGCTGTATGGATGATTTCATATCGCTTGTAAATGAATACAACAATTTTATTCCACTCTGACGCGAGGAATTCATTTGCCTTAATGAATGACATGAATAATTTCCTGTGGAAATTAGTATTCAGGTTCTTTATCGCCAAAACATCTAGAAAAAGAAAAATTGAAAAACAAAAATATATTCTAGGAGAAAATATTAAAAAATCAAAATTAATTCTATGAAAATAAAAACAGGGAAACAAGAACAAATTTTTAAACATGTGAAATTGAAGATCGATAAATTCAAATTAAATGTTCAAATAATCCACCTTGTTGTGCCGAGCAGTAGCCAAATCTATTATGAAGAGATAATCTCACATCTCTGAGAAGATTAGGCATACTGCCTATCTCCAAAGGCAACAATGAAAGAAGTTATTGTCTCCGCAATATACTGACCACCGAAGTACCATTTCATGATTTGAATTTTCTCTTTAACCGTAAATATTTGGATTCACGCGAATCTAATTTATTTTCAAAACCGTCTAGCTATCACATCTGACGTTCGGATGAGACTTATGTGCATTTCAATACGCGGTAGCCGAGATCACCCCCTCATGCTGACATTTGCCATTCCAACAGTCCAGTCCCTCATTTGTTATAGAATCGCAATGAGATTTCGATTCTTCCACTGTTCTACTAGACTCGGAGCTAATTCCTTTTACATTCATATTCCTATGTTTCCATAAAGATTTTCTTTATCATTATGTGAAACCAAATCTGAGAAATTGCAAGTCCGTATCTGCCTGAAACGTATTGAGCCTACATCTATTATCAATCAGCTGGTGCGATGATGTTGTACTGAAAACAATCCGAGGCAGTTTGTGATTTTTCGAGTTACGCAAAGTCGTTGGAAAGTGCAGAGCATTTATTCAAATTGTGAACTTGGTGATATGATTCTGATTAATGATGAGATGAACAACGCATTGAAAATTCATAAGTAGGTACATCAAACAAGTGGAGATCATTTCGACCAATTTTCCGTTACAATTTGGATCAATTTTATCGATGATTTTCATTTTTCTCAATTTTCTATTACACGGCCTTTCAAATCAGCAATTTTCCTTTCATTTCTTTGAATCTATAATCGGGGATGTTGACCAAATTTCAACTTGATGGTGTATATTAATTGAGTTGAGTTGATGGATTTACTATTGAGCTTTGTGAAAAGTTGCAAAAAGCACGTTATTTTAAGTGATATGAACTACAGACTAGTTTTTGTAAGACGGGAAAAACTGGTCAAACTATCCTTGCCTGGGGCAGGTTGACTATTCACCTGGGGTAGGTTGACTATCCACCTGGAGTATAGGTTGACAATTCATCTGGAGTAAGCTGACCTATGATGTTGTTGTTGTAAGGCAAAATCTACGAGAACACTGATGTCACTCGCGCCTCATCGTTTTCCGAAAATGTTTATTTTGCCTTTCCTGAGAAAAAATTCTGCTTGATCCCATGCTATTATCTTGAATACGGATTTCGCTATACGAAATTTTTTTACAAAGCAAACCACAATTATTTTTCAGTTTTCTACCTCTCAGGCACATACTTTTCAAACACCCTGTATAACTGCCGACCTAGTTGCCCATTAGGAAGTTATAAACCATCTATGGTATTTGCAAAATTTTAAACCTCAAGCTATTTTCCCGTTTAAGTTTCACCGCATCTATCGAGAATGGCAGCAGAAGTAAGCAAATTTCTATTTACCGATTAATTATTTCGAAAATTTTTTGAAAGTTCCAACAACCAATCAAATTTCCTCATTTTGTATCATATGAACTATTTCACCCAATCATGTCAACAAAACAATGAAATCAGACCATGGGATATTTTCAACGTTGCTAATGGACACATGTTGATTTATTTCGATTTTGAAGTTTCGTATACTTAACATTTCGAAAAGTCACGATTTGGGTGTAATACTAACGAGAATATTAACGAAATTATTGAATCAAACATACCAACAAAAAAAACCACACACAGCAAGAAGTTTGTATAGAAATCATTCATGGATTTTTGTGAAGATAGAAAGTATGAATTAGATGGAAATCGGACGGCGGAAAAATTGGCGTTAATTTTGAAGGATTGGGCTGTGAAAATGAGGAATAAAGATAGGTCAGAGTTCAAAAAAAGCACTGTAAAAACTATGTGAAATTTAACAAGTAAGCTGTTACAAGAAAAATATTATAAAGAAATGAAAGTTATTATTACCCATTCAAAAATGTTGTATTTCAACAAGCGCGAGCTGCTCGCGATTCTATACCTTCAAATAAATTGTTTAAGCTCTGTTTTTTTCTATAAGTAGCAAAACATTTTCTATCCGAATAACCCTCGGACATCGATAAATGCTCAAAAATTTTATGACAACTTTCTCAAGCTTGTTGCTTGTAGGCAACAGACCTCCGCCTACGGTGTCGGTCTGTTTCCAAGCAACAAGCTTTCGAAATCTGTCATAAAAATTTTTCGATTATCAATGTCCTTGGCAAAGATTATAGAGTATAAAGATGGGAAACGAAGCGACTACAGTGATGTCAGCGACATCTGTTTTTCAAAAGTAATCGGACTATGGCTGAAATATTTAATTAGGGTCCATTTGGCAAAGATTATATAGAGATTATTAGTAGGCTGTTGTCAATTTTGAAAGAAATACTTGAATAAATATTTTTGCTGAATAATGATTGTAATTTCTCGCGTATTTTCCACTGAAATAACTCGAAATCTACAAGAGTAGCACCTAGCTCACTCCATAATCTTGGTTTGTGTGTTTTTCTGTTATAAATTTTTTGTTAAAAACTGGCCGACATTCGAAATGCATGGTGATTAATTGCAGAAATGATAATTCTGAATGTGCATTCTTTTCATTACCAAAGAGAATGGAAATGTAAGTTTTGAAACTCGTATCATGTAACTGTCTAATATTCATTGCTTTTTATTTTCAGTGTTGTCAAATGGTTAGAGGTTTCGGGCCAAAAATATATTGTTCTGGATAATTTGTTTGCGAACCGAATTTTCTTCGGTCTAATTCATTAGATTAAAAAGTTCCACTCATAGAGGCAATGGTGGTCAGAGGAACGACTTATAAAGGTGGTGATTCTCTTGACGACCCTTCCAGCAGTTCGACTCATCTACTAGACCCTCTAGACTCATTGAGGTTAAAATACACTGGGTAAGATATGTATGAATCGGGTCCAGAACAACTGTTTGACTTATCGATGTTCGATTCATCGAGAGTTCACTGTATCAATAAGTTCTTGAAATTGTTTTAATAATTCTCTAATATGTGAACAAATTTTTGAAATGTTCTCAATTTCATAATTATTGTATTGTAGTTGATTTTACACAATCATCTCAAATAAAAATATAAAGAATCCAGAAGCGTATTTCATTTGATTCAAAAAAATGTGTAGATGGAAAATATCATCCTGATCAAAAAACGGAACTCTGCTTTGTTTTGTCGATCAGGATGTTTCTCTAAAATCTCGACAAAGAATACTCAATTTAATGGAAATTTATGAAAAGTATAATTCGAATTTCGCGCCTATTAGAATAGTTTCCTGTACTGAATTATGTTTTCAGCGCCATTTAGGTGTCAAAAGTAAGAAACTAGCCAAAAATCGTAGTCGGATTTTAGTTCCACAGATGTAAGGGCGTTTCCTATCTTTTCTAGCTCTATAATCTTTGGTCCTTGGGTTATTACTACTGATAACAGCAAAGATGGAATAGGTGTTTGATGAAAATCCATCAGATTGAGTAAATAGTGAACCCATCATCAGGTCCAATATCGATTATCGTATTAAAGCACGGGCTTCGGTCACCCTTTGGAAGAAATCCAGAAACATCGCCAAATAATCTGCTATTCAACTCGCGTCAGG
The DNA here is from genome assembly GCA_038502775.1 of Hippodamia convergens. Lineage (NCBI taxonomy): Eukaryota > Metazoa > Arthropoda > Insecta > Coleoptera > Coccinellidae > Hippodamia > Hippodamia convergens. Next base: position 9,196,560 of record CM076610.1, on the reverse strand, counting down.
TCCTGGGAAACGGAACACCGGCCGAAACCTACGTCCATCTATCAAATACATAAGTTCGGATATAACGTGTGTAAACATCGGCACGTTATGGTAAAATCCGCAGCAGCTTCCGCCCCATGTGGAATAATGGAGATTATGCTGATTCCAGTGATAACAAATATACGCTCCGATGGGACAACGGGGATTCAGGCACCCGATTAGATTAGAACATCGAAATGTACTTGCCCTGTTAAAAAATGGTATATTTAATCCTACAGCTGTTGTCATAATCGCAGTCATAATGCGCTGTGTACATTGGGGATTACAGAAGGTCAACAGCATGGAATGTTCTCGTAAGTGAGTGGAGGTGTACTAATGGAAAATCGTGGATGAATTATGAATTGCGATGTACTTCGACAGAAATCTGAATATTAGAGATACAGATTCAGAAAATCCTTGCCATGGCTTATACCGTGTCAAGCAACAAAAAGAATATCGATTGAATGAGATGAAAATGAATTTTTCTCTTATAGTGTGGCAGGTTTGCCATACCTTGTAGAACGAAGTCGTGCAGGAATAACTGAGTTTCACGCAGAATATATTTCATTATAATGTTGGGCCATAATCCATATACACTGCGCAAAAAAATTAACGCACATTCTGAAAATCTCAATTTTAATGAAAGTTAACTCTACATTGACTTTATAACTTATTTTTTATGTTCTCTCGGAAGGTTTTGAACGAAACAAGACACATTAAAAAGAAAAATTCAGGATTTCACCGAATCTTATGTGAAAGAACAATTTTCAAAATACTGAAATGCTGATAAGTGATTTAATACTTGGTATTTCCACCCCTCGCGTTAATTACAGCTCGGCAACGACGGTTCATACTCAAAATGAATGATCTTAAAATGTTTTGATCTAATCCTTCCCAGATTTCTCTCCGAGTTGGATTCCTAAGTCATTAAGAGTAGCTGGATGATTTTCTGAACTTCTCAGCCCTCTATTGAGGTTGTCCCAAACCTGCTCAATCGGATTGAGATCTGGACTTCTTGCTGGCCATTCCATTCAAGAGGCTTCAAAGTCTTCAAGGTACTCCTGAACGATGCGCGCACGATGGGGTCTGGCATTATCGTCCATAAAAATGAAATTTTCACCAATGTATTGGGCAAATGGCACTACATGCTCTTCAAGACTGTTCTTCATATACTTATTAGCATTCATAGCTCCATTATCAACCACGACCACTAGGTCTGTGCGAGCAGTCAAAGATATTCCACCCCATACCATAATCGATCCTCCCCGAAACCAGTAGTATTCAGGAAATTGCACTGAGCATATCTTTCATGTGGACGTCTGTATACAAGAGAACGTCAATCACAATGGTAGAGGCAGAATCTAGACTCATCTGTGAAGAGAACCCACTCAATCGGCCTTAAATCATATTCTCTGAGGCGATTTCTTATTGTCTGAGTGCTAATTTGCACCCCATGAGTTTGCTAAAGCTGATTTTGAAGGAGGGGAGCGGTTGCAAACCGTTGTCTCAACGAAAAAACTCTCAAGTAACGTTCTTGAATAGCAGTTGTTACCCGTGGTCTACCCTGTCCTGATCTTCGGACATTCATACCTGTCTCTCTGAATCGCTGCAACATTCTGGACACACTTGTATGGGAAACTCCAAACCTTTCCGCAATTCTTGTGTATGTCCACCCTTCTTCTCGCAAAACTACCGCTTGGGCACATTCTTCTTGGGTCAAATTGCGTGTTTCGCGTTACATAGCGATCGAGTGTAGAAAATCAAACGAAAGAAAAACTATTGATCACTAGAATTGATCGAGAACAACTGATTTTAGAATGGAGCCAATACATTCAAAATCTGATAATATCATCTTTTTTTATTCCTGCTGGGTAAAAAACATCTGTATTGAAGAAAAACGTTGAAGTGGATACAATATGCATGCATAATTCTGATAAAATAATTATCATTGAGAACACCTTCAGTTGTAGAATAAATTTGAGATCTCCCTAATGTGCGTTAATTTTTTGCGCAGTGTAATATTAAGACTAATATTGCAGCGAAAGCTGTTATTTCACACGATTTTAATACTCGATTCAGTAATTTAGCTTTGATCGTCCCTATAAAATGATAAAAACCATAACTTTCAGGGATCGAACGAAATTCCTATTTTAATGAAGAATGAACTATTGACTATTCTAGCCACAATTTCACGACATATTGCATAATATTATCAGAGGAAAAACGTTATTTGAAAAATGGAGTCTTCGTCCTATATGTTTGATGAAAAACTAACTGATGAAGATACTCTTGAATCAGTTTTCAGAAACCCATCTTTATTATTCGGATTAGGCGAGAAATTTTTCAAGCTAATTGGATAAAACTAAAAATTTCTTCATCCTTATTTTGCAGTGTATTTTGTTCAAAAAATCCGCGGCGTTCATTCAGACCAGGATGCAAAAATTCATATTCTGATACTGAGGTCCTTAGTAATTTTTCTTGGGGACTGAGGAATCGATAAGGCCCATCAGATTTTGGGCCCGATGGGGCGAGATATGGACGAAAAATTTTGGTTTCAAGTTTCAACTATCAATCTTAAAATAAAAAAGGTTTGCTTTCAAATTTCAGAGTTGCACACTCTCATCTCATGATGCCTTGTGGACCTGAAATCTGATGAGATCAATCGATTAACCGAGAAAAATTACCTCAAGACCTCAATATCAGAATATTGGTGAAAGGTGTTGTGTTCTAACGTAGATAGAGTAAGGGGTTAATCAGGAAGTCGGTAACAGTTATATCCTTATTCTCGAACCAACGTTTCGGCCGTACAATACAAGCCTTCATCAGGGTTCTAAGGTAAACAGAGATAGTTACAACATGTCAAGTATGGTACTATTAGGTGTTCTTGCCGAATAGTGGACATGTGCTGAATGTTGGAAATGCCAGTTGGTCTGCCTACATGTAAAAATAGTATTTAAAATTGACAAAATCTTTAAACTTGTAAAATTTAGGTAGCAACGGTAGTCAATTAGACACATGATAGCTTTTTCGACAATTTTCACTCATGTACATCACAATGGTGGTCAAAGGAAAAGGAAATGGAGGACGGGATGGGGGGATGGTCGACAGATCACAGATAGGTGGACAAATTAATGGTTAAAATTCTTTCTCTCTAATGATGAGTGACTAACCTGTATCTAATGAGTTAGTTATATCCGGTGTTCTATGTACATAATTGATGAGGAATGATAGATTTGGCTTAGGTTATTTATATCTGTTTTTTCGTTCATAGTATTTCACTTTTCTTGATATGGTACATTTCCAGAAAGCATCTTTTCGTGTAATTATGTTCGATTTCTAAGATATTTGTTTCGTTGAATTCCATATTATCAGAATATGAATTTTTTCATCCTGATCTGAATGAACGCCCCTGGATTTTTGAACAAAAAATGCTGCATAGGGCTCAAATATTGACCAAAAAACTTTTGGACTTAACCAATTCGGATGAAAAATGTCTCGCTTAATCCGAATCTACAATATCAAAAAAATTATTTTGCATTTGAAATCTCAAAGTTGGGTCTCATATCTCGTGTAAGGCCTTTTTGGGTCCGAAATCTGATAGACCCATTCGATTTCTCGAGCGAAATCACTATACAGACCCCATTATCAGTATTAAGATTTTCTACCTGTGCGCGAAATAAATTCACCGTTTTCGACTTTTGAACCACCCGGTATATTCGGAAAATCATTTCATCCGCTAAAATAATTTGCGAGATACCCCCTGTATATCTGGTGTCTTCATCAGTGCTCTGTTTCTTGAATAATTCTGAAAAAGTTGTTAAGTACATCCTCTTGCTGACTGAAACATGAGGTCGAAATTAAATGATCTATGCGAACGTCAAGCGAATGAATGCCAAAGACATCATTCAAAAATGCTTCAAGTCGTAAATAATATCGTACCTCGGAAGTGTTGGGAAGGATGATCGGGATCTTAAGAGATCGAGCAACCCTTTTACGCCCCACCGAGCTGTATAAATGACCGATGACCAAGTGTCAGCGAGATGGGAAATATATCTACCTTTTCGAAGAAACGTGAAGAGTTTGCCCTATAAAGAATTTGCAAAAGTAGGACGAATGGACAAAGGAAAAGTTAATGTACCGTGGGCGTTATTTATGACACGCACAAAATTATTATTATTGTTGTAAAGGGTTGTGGAAGGAAACAAAGGGTTGAATGTCCTTCACTGATGTCCTTCAGATAAATCGCGATATCGTGATGGTTCATTCTAGTTTTTTGCTTTCGAAAATAATCGTAGAGGAAAAATGATGATAGAATATTTAAACGATAATTCTAAATCCAAGAATATGGAGAGCATAATGATTTACGACACAGTGATGACCTCCCATATGAAATCTGAAATAGACAATATTTTCGGACCAAACAGAATTTAGTCGTTTTTGATGAATCCAATATTCATTGTCTAATGGGTGGGCAACCTTATTTTGACGTTATTTGAATTCTGTTTTTTTTAATGAATAAGTGTTATTTCTTTTCTCATTATTAGGCAATTTTTTGAAACACGATATGGCCCCTGACAAACTGGTACACAAGTTTCACCCGGGGGCTTTTTCTCCTCTTATTCAAATTTATTTTTTGATTTGATTTTTGTTGAAGAGACTAGGAAAAAAACCCTAAAAACACTTCAGGAAAAAAACGCACAATTCATGTTGGCATTTGTGCGAAAAAATGCATACCCAGTATAGAGTTGATTAGAAATATGAATATTTTAGCAAAACCCAGGAGAATTGTTCTTTTTAATTAAATTCATTTGGTCCCAAAATATTGCTGCCTTAGGATTCAAGATGAGAGGCAGTGGCGTGTTTACCATGGGGAACAAATGCATTAAAAATGAAATAGGAAAAATACAAAAATTAAATGAATATGTTTTCTATTTGCTACGCTTCATGCAATTGTTGTAAGAACGTGCATTGGACTCTAGCGTAAGTTTGTGATTCCCAAACGTACTCAAGGCCTCATCTCATTTCTGTATCAGACTCGTTTGGTCCAGGCGTGTCTAAGATCCAGTTCGTCAATTAATCGGGACTATCGGGAGTGAAATAGGGGCATTTTGGGTAAAATTTCAATACAATACATTACCGCTAGCCTGTAAGCTGCACAGCCACAGATTACGGCTTCTTCGGAAGAAGAACTAGACAGTGATGTCGGTTTGAAGAGCTTGGTCTAAAATTATTTAACTCATGTGAATGCAAAGTCGACAATATGCTGAATCGAGGATTTAAATATTGTAATTTTGAAAAAAAAACCGAGGATTTTTGCAGAAGGAAGGCTTATAACTAATTTGAAAGAATTGTGGAAATAAACAACATTCATTCAGAAGAATGCGAATATTATTCATCCGTTCATTAAAGGTACAGGTCATGGCTATTCATTCTAACTATGTAACTTTAATATGAAACCATTCTTTCATTAGCTGATTTGATTCATAAGATATAAATAAATAGAATTTCGGAAATGAATAAATAAGTAGCTACCCTATTTTCTCAAGGTCTAGACACGCCCCTGATAAGAGAAGTGGTCTATTCACTTCATCACTGTATGAAGTTTTCAAATCATATGAAATATGATGTTTCCTTTCGGGTTTCTTTTTGCTTACCACTATTATGTAGATATCATCCCAGTAAAATTAATTGTCACCACTTATATATTCAGACTTAATGAAATTATTAGTTTCAAATTATGCAGCTTTATACTTTTTGTTCAGATTGAAACGATTTTTGCAATTTCATATTAAATGTATGCAAATTATTGTTGTTTTTTTAACACATTTACAGTACCTACGTGCAATTCATAATATTGTTTTCGGATGTTATGACTATTTATAAGTTCATTTTGAGCTCACCTTATCTCTTGGTTTAGGGTGCATTTGTTACAATTTGAAATTTGATATTATTTAGAAAAAATCCAATTTTGTATGGCATCAACAGATATATAAAAGTTAAAATTAGCTGTACCACAATGGAGGGGGCATGATTCACCCTCTCTAACTTCTTGGTTGAAGCAAATGAATAGCTAATTCCATGGAAAATGTTCGTTAGAATAGAAAACAAATACGCTTAGGGGATATACCATTTATCGTTGTATTCAATTTTGGCTCAAACTGTAGGCAGCCGAATTCAACTCGATGTGTGTTTCTCGAAAGATCTGGGTGAATTTTTTTCAATTCGCAGTCGATCAGTTAATAAATATTGTTGCATCTGTGTGTCGATCATGCAAATGAGCCGAAACTCTCATTTTATACATCAATACAATCGCAAGCCTCCTCTATCTCGAACCCGAGACTCAGCCTCTTCCTCTGCGACTCAACTCCCAGAGCAGGTAAATCCACCTATATTGGCCATTATTTATGTGTCTTTCATCGCACAATCAGATATAATCACACAAAATCCTAATCAATGTTAATTTATGACCGTGGACCCTAATAAACTTATATGAACCCTTTGTTTTACTCTGTTTTTGGGAGACGTTTAATAATGAGCCGAAAAAGCACTTTTAACAGTTTCAAATTTCGACCGTGGGACGTTTTTGAACCTGAAATATGTCCCGTGTCCCCTTGATATAAACATATCAACCAGTTCCACGCCTTGTTCGGCTTTTTCTTCAATTTTTTATGGCGTCCGGCCGGTATTAAAATTATTTTAATGTTCTTTCCGTTCCGAAAATTGAATCGCGGATGAAAAACATTGGACGAAAATTATTTTATAATCGGGATAATAAACAACGACGATCGGGTGGATTTTTCGCGTCAGTCGATATTGCCACAGGATTGGACAACAAATCTCCGGTTCTTTGATCTCGTGCAACCATATCGGATGGGACCTTGTGAACAGATGGTGAGGAATGTAATGAGGATCATCATTATTACCGCGTATTTCACAACGATAATGTGACAAGAAATATCGGGACAGTATGAAATATACGTAGATATGCATTTTTAAATTACCTACTGAGAATTTGGCGAACTGGGTATCGGCATTTTCCGAACGAGAATTGATATCGAAAGAGAACATGGAACATCTTCGGGTTCAGTGATATATTGATCTTTCAGGTAGGACCATAAAGAATACAATTGTAGGTCTTCTAGTATATAAGTAAAGTTACCCTGAGTTGCAGCAACGTCAATCAAAATATAAAGGTCCTTTAAATTTTTAATTCTTCATTAAATCAGATATTCCATAGGAGGTATCCATAGATATTCTGTTTAGAGGAGGATTATACTTTTAGACCTTTAAATTTTTAATTGAAGCTGCTGGAACCCAGAGTTAGTTGGTCAAATCTCCAACCTTTTATTGAGAAAATCGTGTCTGAAAGCTCAACTTGAAAAATGTATGGTCAGTTTTTTGGGAAAACTCGAAAATTTTTCGGATACCAAAAAAAAGAGTTTTTTGGTTCTCTGGGGTAGACATTTTTTTTATCGCCACAGTGTCAATGAGAGAGTTATTTGTAAAAAAAACCGAAAAAATTCAGCTAAAACTTTATCTTGACCCATAAACTGTTCATCAGTTTTAGCTTGTACAGTTTTCATGGCAAATTCAAGGGTGCTTATTGATATTTGTTAAACTTTGAAAGTTACTGGGTGATTCTGAAATAATTGCGTTTTAGGAGATACTGTGTTACTCGATAACCTCTTATGACATTTTCAAGACGAAAACTTCTTTTGATAGATATTTTTACGTAGAATTTCGTACATTGAAAATTCTTCTGGGTTATCGTTTTCAAGTTTTAACTCAAACTTATAGTTTTTTATCTCATTTTTTTTTCTGATTGAAATAATATTAATACTATATTTTAAGTTAATTTTCATAACCAAAATTTGAATTTGATATTTACTTCGCATATCTCATTTATCATAAGGAAAATAATCGATCATTACAAAACTATAAATATTAATAGGACACGATATAATCGTAATTTTTTTAATACAAACTGGAAAAATCTTCGACTACGCCAATGTAGAAATTTTTCGACGTTACAAGAACATTACCAGATAGAGCCAACAATTTGAAAAATCCAGAATGAGATTCCACCGATAACTTGCAAGAAAAAAAATAAAAATAAATCAAATAAAGAAAAAATAAGTTATCGAATGTTTGATTTCTAGCGATTAAAGTGAAATGAGAATTTATTATGAAACACTCATTATTTGACAATATTTATAACGAACAGGAATGTTTTGTGTCAATAGCAACGCTTTACGTTGAGTTAATTTTAAGTTTTGCTCTCCTCCCGCACCATATTTTTCCGAATATCTAGTTCCTGATATTATATTATGTTATATTATATTATATTATATTATGTATATTATATTATATTATATTATATTATATTATATTATATTATATTATATTATATTTAAATATTATATTATATTATATTATATTATATTATATTATATTATATTATATAATTATATTATCAGTGGTACTAGATTGAAACAAATGATGTTGCGTATCTGTGAAAGCTTTAGATTCAAGCAGTTTTCCCCAAGTAACTACATTCTTAAGGTTTTTATCACTGCTTTAGGATAATATTTTGAGTATACAAAGTGTCCAAAGGGACATTTTAATGGCTAAAATGTTCCATATGAACACATTCAAGAAAAAAAAGTCCTTGACTTCAAAGGGCAGTACCTACCCATTCATGAGGAGGCTTAGAATGAAATACATGTGTAGAAGAACCCCCATAACTTTTTCTTTATTGATCCTGGATGCCTCAATAATTTTTCGACTTGGAGAGCATTCCTGAGAAATTTAGATAGATCTCGATCTCAGTGTCTGGATGAAATATCTGGAATGTTTTCTTCTCAAGTTTTTTTAATATTCACTGTTTTATTACTTCTCCTTCCCATCTCTAGAGATTTTTTTTTCTCATTCAAAATCCTAGTTTTTTCACATAATAGTACCGAATCCGAGCACTTAATGCTCTGAACCGAACAATGCTTTTTTCACCATCAAGGATCAGATAAAGGCTCTAATTCACGAAATGATTTTGCTTGTTATCTCTATCATCAAGTTATAGTAACCAAAGACTGTACTCTTATCAACTTCAGCTTCGACTTCAACAAAATAAACTTTCAGTATTTCTGAAGAAAAATGCAATAGCGCATTAAATATCAAGGCTCATCCTGTATCAACCTTAATTTTCCCCATTCCTTATCCAGTACATAAATTCTCGGTCAGTGCGTTTTCAACCTCGTCGCCACTGTTTGAAGATTCCTAAAAACTATTGAATCGACTCGCGTCATTCTAAATCAAGCAACTTTATGAGATTTATAATTAATGTACATATACAGAAAGATGCAACGGCTTGTTTCCTTTATTCGCCGAAGACCTCGTTAGCAAATTATCTCTTTTTATTTCTTTTCTTCGACGTTTTATTCTCGTACCAAAAAGGAGAGAACGGGGACATATTTTATTTCATAACGTTAAGTACGATTATGGTCACTTTGTTTAATTAACAGATGAGAATTATTATAGTGTCTCCGTCTGTTGTGCCATTTCATTTGTTGATCGCCCAGGTGTTCATTCTTATGCGGAACTGGAGGACGAGAAGATCGTTTAGTACTATCGAGTTTTTATCATCTCTGAATTGATCAAGATGGCTTCTTGGAAGAGTACCAACAACCGCAATGGCAAATCTATACTTAACAATTATATGAATAACTGTTCGTATCCTTCCAGAGTTATTTGACGAGTGTGAATCCGTGTTCGTTCAATTCGTTTATGAGCTACAGGGTGTTTGATGCATTTCATAAAAAAATTTCTAGGAATGATCGTGGAAAAAATTTTGATATTACATTGAATATAAAACCAAGTGTATTAATTTTGTCAAAACTTCATACACGCCTACAGGCAACAATGATTAGGCTCTCAAACAAGAGTTTTGGAAATGCTACCACACTTCGTTTTTGTAGTAGCATTAAATTATCAGATTTTTCAAAAGACTTGTTAATCTATTAGAAATGCATTATTTCATTTCGCATAAGGTGAGTTATTCATGAGTTCTTTGAAAATACCAGTCACAACGAAAAAATAACAGCTTATTTGATCTATCACACTTAATTTTCAAACTTTTACTGGTTTTTTTGTCAGATCAAATGAATTTTCTAATTACCTATCTGTATCCTCTTATGACTGAGTTATAACAGGAATATGTGATTTGAAACCAGGATTATATGAAAGTACCTACTAAAAGTATTCAAATATAAGCGACGTATTCGGCCAACAAAAGACCGTCACACGGGAATGTAAAATGGAGTGAGCAGGAGATGACACAACGGTCGAATTTAAATGATGTTCAGTCGTCGCAATAAACCTGTCAAGTTGTTGCATCGCCACGTCACTGAAATATCAGACGTTGTAACAAAGAAGGACAGCAGCGGAACATCCCCGCCAGCCGAACCACGAACCACAGAAATAGATATGCCTTTTTTGGTCCTTCGAACCGGACAAAAGATTATTTAAACACATTAACGTGTGAAGAAGACTTAAGTAACTGCATAGCGGAGACGTGGAGGTCCCTTTAATACTAATTTGATGATCTTATCGGGCCTCTGAAAAAGTAATCGTTTAGGATATGCGTCTCCGACGTATGTTATGATCTTTTTTTTAATGTCATAAGAATTTATATTTCGATGACGATTAATTCATAAAAAGTCAGTGCTCCGGTGGTAAAAACCGGTACAAATTATGACATGAATGATTACGTTGGAGTGTATATATCATGGATGAGGAGTGGAATACCAAGGAGGTCTTCGTATATATTATGATTACCTATACCTATAGCAGGCTTCGAAATGATTAAAAATCACATTGAAACAAGCGAGCGCAGATTAAGCAGGATCACTTTTCATATTAGGGTAAAACCCGAATAGATGCTCCACTTTTTGAAATTGCCTCATATTTTCAAAAATATCGATTTTATCTGAATAATTTTTATGAAAGTGCTAGCCTTATTATTTGAGTTGAAATACTGTGGGTTTTTTCTGACCTAGCATTAGCAGATTTTAGAGAAATTTTTGATTTTTGTGGAACATTATTTCTGGGGATAGATGCCTACAGGTATGTATAGTTGCCCCACTATGAAAATACTGAGAAGGATAAATGCCTTCAGTCCTGGATAGATGCCCTTCATATTGTGTGATCCAATAACAAAGACAAATTCAATGAAATCTCTTATCGTAATGTCTGTTTTAATCGTAATATAACTTGAATCAGCCTACTTAATGAAATTTTGAAAGCATTTAATTGAACGAAAATATAAATTCTTCATATCATAAAATATTAGGTAGGTATCAACAAATAGGTATACGAAATTTTTCATTGTTGTCATAAAATATTAAATACCTAATAGGTTTCAACAGAAATGGAAATACTCTTTTAAAAACAACACAACGAAGAGAAGATCACTCAGATAGTGCTTTAAGTTTTTCACTTCTTGAGCAGTAGTTCCGAAACAGTGTACAGGTTTCATGAAGCCATTTGTGGTACCTTACACACTGAATCCAGTCGGATTGAGACTTTGTATTTTCATTCATACATATTTTCATATTTCAGTTGCATAACGCCTACGTAATCTTCTAGCTGCTTCGAGTTGTTCTGTGGTCCAAGAGCAAACTTGACCTTGTACTCCTTCTTTCCTCTCATACTTCCGCGGCATGATTTTGCTACAATCAGTAAAGAGTTCAGATCGGTACACAAACTATAACTGAACACTAAAAATATTTGAAAGAATTAATACTCAGACTATACAAGGGTATGGGTTGTATAGAGATAAATATGGCCCTAAGGGCTTCTATACCTCGAAAAAACAGGGCAACTATCCTTTTTGGTACGAATAGATGCCCATGCTTTTTTTTTTACAAATTGAAAACAAAAAAGCAACAACTGGTCATACTTAGATGCACACTTAATGAACCAGTTTTATTGATATAATAATTTATAACTACTACAAAAGTTCTCCAAAGGCAAATACTAGCCTTTGAAACTTTTACATGTTTTCGAAGTTCATTGTGGAAATAATCATATACACTTGCAAAACGCGTCCTCACTGTACCATATTTCGTTACCAACTAAGGTTAAGGGTGACAGTGGCTCATTCTTACACTATTAATTCCTAGTGGAGACTTTGGGAAGTTAGGTATTTTGAAAATGGGCATCTATCCAACTGGGGCATCTATCCGGGTTTTACCCTACAACGTACCAGGAATTGCAGATGATCATTTATATCTCCAAGATACCTAAAACTACCATAAAAAATAAACAAACCAACAATGTAAAAAATATAATCAAATTTTCAAGTACTTCAAGAATTCTACAACAGTAAATACTAGCCTTTGAAACTTTTACATGTTTTCGAAGTTCGTTGCGGAGATAATCACATACACTTGCAAAACACGTCCTCACTGTACCATATTTCGTTACCAACAGAGGTTGAAGGTAACAGTGGCTCATTCTTACACTATTAATTCTTAGTGGAGAGTTTGGGAAGTTAGGTATTTTGAAAATGGGGCATCTATCCAACAAAAATTGTAAGTTTGAAATAGTTCGAAAACAATCCTCTTCTGGTAAAAATGCTCGTTTAGAATTATGAAAAGACTAATGGCACAGAATCAAAATCTGCCAAACTTTTTCTTCCGATGGGATTACCTAGAACCCAGATATAAATTTCCGAAGAATTGTCCTACAATTAGATAAAAATCGGGACAATAGCGAAGGTAAGATTGGACCTTGAAAAAAACGTTGTCAGTCAATATTTTCATTGCAATGCTGGAACGTGTTCCACTTCTATGCATTATTGTAGTGTCATATGGAAATAATTCTCATACTGAGAATCATTTATGTTGGAATTTTACCAAGCCATGAAATCGGCAGGTTTTCACATTACTACTCGGTTATCATTGAAATTTCGTTTATTGAACCTTAATTGAATAATATTGTAATGAAGATAGATTATAAACGTGAATTAATAATTTCCAATATTCATTTCCATGTAATTCATTTTTTATAACCTCAATTATGCTATAATGGCGTAAATTACAGGATTTTAACTTTTTATATTCCAGAATTATAATCTTGTTTTTAGGAGACCAATGAAACCAACAATACAATATGTATACGGTATTAATTACTAATTAAAATAGTGCACATAACCTGCTCACAGATACCTTGATATTTAAATATTCCTTAATTTCATTCCCCGAAGCAATTTTCTGAGCAGTTTGTATAATGCTGAAATAGTTTCGGGAAATCGACATACCCGGAAAATGATAGTTTGCCACTTCATCTAAGTTGGAACCACCACGAATCAAGCTGATAACTAAATTGTTTTGTTAGTCGATTAATTCAATCCTATGCGAAGTACAATATAATTTATCGATTTTCTTAACTCAAATTCGTTTATAATAGCCAACGACGCTACTTGTGTATTATTCTTAAATGGAGGAAATAGTTTATTTATGTACCAAGTACGTTATATAGATCATAACGCCCCGAGGGAAACATTCGGCCTGAGGGCCTCTGGCCCGAGGGATGCATACATGATTTTATTTTTCACGAAGAAATTTTACTGCAATATTACAAATTTCATTACAATAAAAGTCGATTGTTCCTGTAATTCTCTTCCCATTTAACTTCTAGTTGTAACCATGGCATTTGTTAATATTTCGAAGTTTGTTTTTGCTGTCATCATATAAGTGAATGTCATTACTGTTTTCTTTGAGAAGAAATAATGGAAATGAATAGTAATTTACCAAATAATATAATTGAAAATGCAGCCAAAGCGACAAATAATTTATTACCGGAAAAAGCTAAAACGATTTAAGAAACAGAGAACGAAATATTCTATCAATGGAAGTTGAAAAATAAAATTATTTCCTTAGACGAGACCGTGTCATTGGCATATTTTCAAGAATTGGTATGCTATTTTACTTTTCATTTTGTTTGTGTTCAATTTTTTTTTATTTCAGTCTGAAAAATTTTGTCCCTGCGTCATTGTGGACGAGATATTCTATTTTGAAAACTACACTGATTTTCAATGAAAATATCAATATTTCCCAATTATCTCGGCTAGTAGCGTTCTTAAAAATGAAATTTAAAGGATGGAAAAAATCCAAAGTTTTGACAGCAGATCAAGTTCATACATTCATCAATGAAGCTCCTGATGAAATTTATCTATTACATAAAGTAGTTTCTCTATTTCAGTATCGTAATGAGTTCATTACAGTACTAAAAGTAGTGCTGTAATGAAACTCATTACAGCATTGTTTTCAGTTATATTTTTCGTTTCATGATTGTCAGTACTGACCTCCGACCGAATCAAGTTTCGAATCAAATCAATTCAAATTCCGTGATCTGTCAAATTTCGTATGTCACACCAACTGCCAAGATACAAAACAAAAGTCACTAATCTGAATTTTCATTTGAATTTCGAGAGGTTTTCACAAAAATTGACTGAAATAGAGAAAATACCGTCTAATACTCGTTGCAGAAGGCAATTCCAACACTCATGCTATCGAAAACTCGCTCCTTCGTCGCTCGTTTTCGAACTTCGCATTCGTGTTGGAATAGGAGCTCATTCTGCAACTTGTTTTAGAATATACTATTTAATAATGGGTGTTTTTTGGAGGACTAAGAATAGATGAATTAGTGAAAATGTCTATTAAAGATATAGAAGATAAGGGTAGCTGTTTACTTGTTAAAATACCCCAAACTAACACCGTATGTCAAAGGGATTCAGTATTGTAGAGGAAGAAAAAATAGTAGTTTTGGTGCTGGTCAGAAAATATATATCCTTAAGACCCAGTGGAGTGAAGAGTCTCAGATTTTTCCCCACTTTTCAAAAAGCTCGGTGCACCGTCCAACCTGTTGGCAAAAATACAATAGGAAGTGTGCCTTCCATGGGCGTACCGAGGTGTAGGGGCAGGGGGGGGGCAGCTGCCCCCCCTAGAAGATAAAATTAACGTAAATTTTTCTGGCAAGTGGGAATTAAAAAAGTGTTACCTACTCTGCGCAAAGTGTTGGAAACACAATATATTTTCAGTCAAATATTTTGATTTGAAATTTTTCTATCTATAATTAAATATTCTACAACATTCGATATAGTATACTGTTAGTGACGTAATATAATTTAAATCTCCCACGAAACCGTCGCATCTCGTTGTTTCCTCTCCTGACGAGACAATCAGAGCCATAGATGGCTCTGATTATCCTAGGTCCTAGAGGATTAGAGCTGAATATGAAAACAACATCTAGCGCTATCAAGATACGGACGACAGTACTTTTTCTATGTTTTAAATTCTTAGGGTAAGGGAAAAGTTAAAGTTACCGGCCGGCATGAATTCGGCCTCTCATAGTTTAGTATCGGCGATACGAAATTCTCGAAAAACCAGGTGACATACAAGACGTGGTTTTGTTGTAATTGTAGCTTTGTTCTATGCTATTTCATTTATCAAACATAAAAGAATATTCATGTCATTTCAATTATTGTAGGTATACGTATATTTTTTTGCTGGAAGGAAAACATTTAACATTATCCTACGTTCTAGGATATCATTTATCCAGATTGTAAATTTAATAAAATCGCGTCCAACCGATACAGCTTGATAGAGAAATGAACGTCCAAACACACAAAAAAAATGTTTATATTTTACAGTCTACAAATGTCACTTTTAGTTTCCGAGATGTTCAAAGACAGTTTTATGAGATAATAAAAAAAGTAAAATTTTTTGTATAACTTTGTAGTAACCAGCAAACGCCTAAAAATTTTTTCAACGAATTACCTCTCTAAATAACTTGGATTTACTAAATCAAATCAAATTTATTATGCAAATTATTACAAACAAATAACTCATCACCGAGAACAAGTCCCTTTTCTCTGGAACCGTCACAACAAATGTTTTATTTCAAATTACCAAGTTTTACTTAATTGGCGTTCAAACTACAAAATAACGAATGTTGAATATCGCAATTTCACTTTTACTGATAGGAAGTAGATGATATTTGAATGTAATTTTTTATAGGTATCTTGATCTTTCTTTTCGTCCTATGCCTAAACATCGTAAAAGTAATTTTGTGTATCTATTTTTTAGCGACAACACCTAAAAAAAGAAAAAAAGGTCGGGAAATAAGTAGTGGGAGCGAAAATTACAACCATGATAAAACTACTCATTGCATGCTAACATTTTACAAGCGTCACATTCTCCAGCAGAATCTGTAAATATCTGTTGCTGACTTTTTTTTCACCATCGACATCCCAACAAACTTATGACGTCAAAGTAGATTCTAAAATTATAGTGGACAATGACTATCATGAAAATGATCTGGGATGTTATGTTGGGTTGGCTATCCAGCTATCGACGGGGGTGAAGAAAGGCTTACAGGTTTATGCCCGATGAGCGTACATCGAAATTATTTAAAAGAAAACATTGAGTTTATTGAAAAGACTGTCATGGACAAATTTTCGGCAAATCCGAGAAAATTACTGTTAAATCAATATATTTAAGTATTATGACTATTTTATATTTAATATTTTGTTTTTTATCATGATCAAACTAATTGAGAACAGTGAATTTTCATGATTTTTTGTTTCAATATACCCGACCGACCATCTTCTCGAAACAGGTATGAGCTGCCCCCCCTTAGCTTAAATCCTGGGTACGCCCTTGGTGCCTTCGATGATTGCCAAATACCTAAAATTGGATAATGCCAAGGCATATTGGACAAAATAATTACCGATGGTGTCGCTGCATTCGCCGATCAGCTGTTTACCGAAACGAGTATTGTTTCGTGTTTACATTAGATTTCTATTTGTATTTATGGGATTTTTTAGTTTGAACGTTTATTGGCTATCAATAATCGAAGTTGTTTCCTTGATTTTGGATCCTGTGGATTATATTGTAAGTGCAAGTATAGGTAATATTGTGCTTTTTGTTATATTTTTTGTAAAATATTGAGGTGATTACTATTCAATTTTGAATTCTTTTCAGTTCATCTGGCAAGATGTTTACCAAAGGTTCCTCTAATTATAGGAAATTTTCCAATATTTCCATGCTCACAGATGCTGGGTAGAAGGTGAGCAAGTGTTGCAATGCAATCATTTGATTCTATGTGGGAAAAAATTATTTCAAAACATTGGAATTCTACAAGGACAACCCCATCATATTGAGGAAATGATGTCTTATAAAAATGATGGTGTGAAGGTTGACAAGATTATATACAGATACTAAGCAAGATTGTCTGGAATTTGCAAGCATATTTTAGCCCTGCTACTCTACAAGGTTGTACGTACTACAAAATATTTTGACAATTCTACTGATTGTGAAGGTAAAATTGTAATGTAAATGAACACCAGCATGAACAATATATTCATTTAATAGAAGCTACTAATTTTTTTTTAGGAAGGGAAAAAATCTATGAATAGAAAATGGGTGATAAATTTTGAATAAAAATGACATTCTTCAGAGAACCGTATGTATGCAGAACATGACGTGATCCTCGATTAATCATGTTGAAGATTTCATTACGCTAGATTTGAATGTATTATTCATTTATTGCATCTCACTTGTGTCTTAGGCTGCAGTTATAATAAAATAAAATAATTCAACTCATCTATCGATTGATTGCACCTTTTCCGTTGCTAAATGAATGTCAATATTATCAAGCTATTTTTAATATTAATATTAAATTGATACATATATATGATATATTGTTTAAAATAGCCAATTCTCGGAATTTAATTGAAATTCCACATGTAGATTTGATCACTGCTGAACATAAGTTCAATTTTGCAACCATCCAGAGAATCACTTAAACTCACAAGATCCCTAGTTTTATTGCACATTATCATATGGATTGAATTCAGCACTTTCAACTTGGCTTCTTGAATTGTTGAAACTTCTATATATTCAAAAATATCAAGTAGACTCAAAGTAATTCATTTTGATAAGAATGAAAATTATTGTACAAGAACGATATGAACAAAAATTTAAAATGACTTTACTTGAACTGCTTTTTTTGATAGGTTTAGTGAAGGTACAGCTTTCTTCTGGAGTAACAGAAATGTTTTCATAGTGAGAGTTTCTGAAATAATTCAAAACATATGAAGCATTGTTTTCAATTGACATCAGTTTCCAATCTTGCTTGTTTTCATTTCACAAACTTCTGGTCGGAAAACATACTCTAATATGTTTAGATACAGGTTTTTCCATTATCAAAACATGCTCCCAGGATTTACGTCTATTAATTTCCTCTACAATTTCTAGTTTATTGGTAAAGTAAACATTTTGATTTTCACCACGAAAATGGGCTCCAGGATTCCTAGATTTTTTAGAATTACATCCATAAACACAACAATTAGGGTTTTTCACGGTTTTTTCCTTAGGCATATCTTTTATCGCAATAAAAACGTAAAAAAAACAAATAAACCCAGCTTTCACGTACTAACTGTCAAAACGATACTCGTTTTCGGG
>CM076610.1:8866811-9177918 GCA_038502775.1 Hippodamia convergens | reverse complement strand
CCGTCCCGTGTTTGTTTATTTAACGCCGGCGACTCATAGCCTTCTTGACATAAAGAGATTATCGTTCCGAACGGCCGCGACGACGTTTATCTATTAAAAATGACAGATTTACTGGTGTCCATTACCGGTGTGCCCGTGTGTGTGTTGTCCGTAATAACGAACAGGTTTCGCCGTTTGCGCCCACTTGATCTTACCTGTTTAGTCAGCGACACTTCGCCGCGATATATCGAAGTCGGCGCTCTCCGCTTTTCTTTTGTTTTGTTTCATTTTCGAGGAATCCGCGTCAGGATGAGATGCGGTATGCCTCGAGAATTCCATGTCGTACGGACCTGGACCCTATTAATTTCGATATTCGGTTATCTGTCCGTTGCTCTCTAGGTTCTCTTCTTCGGTGATCGCTTCAAAGTTTTTCCGACTGCTACTTTAATCTTCATATTCTCAATTGTTGCCTGACTACCAAAACAATTCTTTTACCACCTACAAAACACTCGTGTTTATTGAATTAAAATACAGGATTTTTCATTCATTGAATATTTGAAGATCTTATTTCGAACTATTGTGTAAAAAATTATATGAAAATGAATCGAAAACAATCATAAAAAATTCTAATTAAAATCCAATCATAACAATGACAGCGGCAACTTTCTATTATTTTGTTGGACGCTTCAACGGACATTGTATTTGATACAGTTATGACCAAAAATGATTATAAAATATATAAATAGTGAAAGTGTAATGTAATAAAGTATACTTTTTTAAAATATGGCACCTGTAAAAAATTTATTCTGCAAAAATGATGGCCTTCGGATGTCGAAAATTTATGTATTCAATAGGAGTTGACACTCGTCGTCCGATTAATTAATTAATTATATTTATTGAATTCGTCGATATATCTTATTTACGAAGGACAACGGGAAGGAATATCGTGCCATATTTCAATATTCGATTGTATTTATATCCACTAATGGACTTTTTATCCATTCTACATAATTCCACCACCAATTATAAATATTCAATTCTGCGAAATAATTAGCTCGGCTTCCTAGATCTCAATTTTTTTCTAGAGCGCATAAATATCGGAAAACATCACTTATGGAGAACTTTGAACGTAATTAGCCAGTTTATTATAAATGGGTGATGTTCTACGGTGAGACAATATTAAGAACAATACCAGATTGGATTGAATTGGAGAATCCTTTATCTCAGAAACTATTTACCGCAATGAGAAGTCCTTTGATCTTGTACAGAAAATAATATTATGTGATATAATATAATGAAAAATTATGGTGGGGTCATATTAAACAGCGGAACTTCAAAGCTGGCGTCGGCATCTTTGAATCTGACACCGCAAGGCGAGAATTTGAATTTTCCGAATGCCTCAGCTTGAATAAAGCTCCTCAAATTGCGGCAATGAAAACAAATTACGAACAATTTACGGCCTATAATATATTTATAATTCGTCTGGGTAAAAACAATGTTATGCTACTCTTAATAATATCGAAGAGCCGTCCGATGACAAACCCGTCGGACTACGACCATCATGCGTTCTGACATAATATATATTGAAGTGATTATGTCTCAAGAAGTTGACCGCTCTTTAACGTCCTCACGAAGTTCAATTATGCCGAAGAATTTCTCGTTGCTGGCCGTAGATTTCGCACTGTCAAACGGCAATACTATTCACCTGCTGCATGTGTTTCAAGTTTTCGAAAATGTCGATTGGTTGGACTTATGTTCTTTGAAGAACACTTTAATTTAGTTATATTCCAGCGGAAATGTTTTCTTCAACGACTGACCGAAATATTCCATATTTTCGAAATAACATCACAATGCTCAAAATAATAACAAACGTAATAAATGAATAAAAATAATACTTCCACAACTTTGAAAAAAATCTATAGTCTATTTCATACCGATACATTCGCATTAGTAACTTCTCAAGAGCGCGTCGTTTCCAACAAAATAGATCAAATTTTTTGATATTCCTTCAAAAGTTTTAAAAAAATTGCAAATAATGCATATCTTAGCAAAAACAGAAATTAAAACGACTATCTATTGATTTAAATTGAGAACGGAACCTATCGTACCCTTGAAATATTTGCTGAAGTTTTCCCTTCAGCTTCTTTTGAGAGTTTTTTTGTGCTCGATTTTATAAGTGAACATGACCCATAATAGACCAAAATTCCCAAGACATACCTATTGATTCAATTGGAGGATTCTTGATCCCCTAATGTGTAGTTATTAATTTTTTGATGGTTTCAGTTTTTTCGTGATTCAATTACTTCCTTTTCTCTAATTTTTTCTTCATTCATAAACAAAGTGTTTTGAAATTTAGAAAAAAGATAGGATTGGTCAGTGTCAAGGTAAAATAAACCTATTTTGTCTAGAAACATGTACCTGTGAAGTTTTTCAGATTGTTCTTCCAAATTTTATTTTTTAATTTCATCATTGCCCTTTGTGATTTCAAAATTCACGCCACTGATTTTTTTTTCGAAGCTCTACTGGAAGATTATGCAATACAAAATAATCTTTTTGTTTTCTTCCAAGAATCTTTTTTTTTTAGCAGGAAGAATTCGGCTGAAACTCTGTTTGTAATTGTTAATCATCTACGGTTTTGTCGAGAACAGATTTTTGTAATTTTTATAATATACTAGTCGATCTCCATGAAATATGATGTGAATATTTACAACTATTTGCAACTGGATATTGGGAGTGAAAATGTTAACTTCATTTCTCCGAATGAATGAATTGAGAATGAATATCGAATTCTTCAGTAGAGATCAGAAGAGATTTTCAAAATATAATATTAGGCCATCAGAATATTGAGGAAAATTCAAACAAAAACTTGCAAATGCTGGTCGATATAGGTATTACATTTCTCAAATAATAATCCTTTTTAGTATTAGGTTATCTTTTTTTAATAAGTGGCAATTAATGAAATGGAGAGGGGATGATGAAATTTCAAATTCTTTAACGAATATGATATATGTACTGTACCACTTTGATATTTTTAATATGTATCGATTGAAAAGGCCAGTATAATACTGTTCATATGATTCAAGTTTCAAGTAACTACAGGGTGAATTAAAGAGTAAAATTGAATTGAATTCCATTCAATGCAATATAATTCATAGTTGAATTATTTAAATGCATAGAACAGTGTATCTACGAGTATATAAAATCATGTTCGAGTCACATTTCATGAAATTGGCTTTTGGTAATATTTCCATATACGCACTTGATTTATATATGTATTTATGTATAAAAGGTTCACCTGATGAAAATAGGTACCTACCATGAATTTTGAAAGCAAATCGAGAAAAAATATCAATATATCATCATTTATCTGCTGAAATATTTTATTTCAACAGCTTTCAAGAAAAAAGATATGAAAAAGAAAACTATAATAGAATTCCAAGTTGAATTCGCCCATTTAAATGTATAGCACTATATACAAATTTATGAATTCCATGATTGAGCCTCTATTGAAATCGTTAAACAAATTTGTAAGAATAAACCGTTCCATAAAATAACCACTGCAGAATTATGATTATATCCTTCAAGATTTTGGTCGCGATGATTGTTACTTGATTTTCATCAAGTAAAGAAAAAGACTGTCGGAAGAACACAGAAGACATATCACCAATAGCAATAATCAAAAACGTGAAACATTCCTCACAATAACGGAACCCAGCGATCCCAAATCTATACAAAAATTCAATATGCAGACACATGATCCGCAGTTTGCTGATGTCACCTAGAAACACTAAGTTCAGTGACTCCTCTCACTCAATAATTCATTGGATTAAGACAAGATTCAACACATTTTAGAATCTGTAGGACAACCGTCGTTGGAATATATGTAGATCAATTTCATCAGGAAGCAAATTTGAATGAATTGTATACGAGTTTTCGATGTTGGTATTTAAAGAACAAAAATTCGTTTCAATAGACTGTGGGTCTCTATTCATAGATGGTTAGATGGACCATCAAGGTCACCTTTCGACGTTGGTATTTGAGAATGTTACGATACAACTTTTCACTTTTCATTCATACTCGAAAAGATATCGGAAATACAGTTGAGTGTGAAATCTGAAAGCACCAAGTTTTATATTTGGCAATTTGAAAAAAAATATTGTGATATTTTGAAAACAAAGAGAGAATGGTGATACCATCAACATTCAATGTATTTGTTTTCCAAAAATTGAACCCAATACGTAAATGCTTAAACAATCTCTTGAATTTTTGAAACTTGTGCTGAAGATACAATGATCATAACGTAGCATATAATATTTTTCAATATTTCTCAAAAAATTTACAGATAGAGTTTATCTACTGAACAATATAATTTAATTATGAATTGTTGTGATAACGAATTAAGATCAAAAGTCTGGACAAATTTTGAAATAGGAACTAGAACTATAGGAGACGAAAAATTTAATGTTGTAAAAGCTTCAAGGCAATCATTTTCGATAAAACTGGGCATGAATTTAACTTCAGGAGATATACATTTTCTAGCTATGAGCAGATAACTCGAGATATAGGTATAAAAATTCCACTTCTGTTGATTTTCGTAATCATTCAGTATTAAGAAGAGATAGTGGTACAGAGAAACAAAATTATTATTTTTAAGTGTTTTCATCAACTATCATTTCGAGTCCACTTCGATAATCTTAAGTTACTTTTCAAAATGCACTTGAACAAGCACTTCTCATGAAATTTCAGAGAATATACCTATATATTTTCGTCTACATTCCGATGAAAGCTCTCAAAAAATCAATTTTCCTGGGATTTTTTGCATTTCACAGATGTTCTTTCTATCTTAAAAAAAGTGATCGATGCGGCATCACGATAAGATCTATAGAAATGTAAGGAAAAATGAGCCTGCTTCAACACCGACTCTTCAGCTCTCTCTTACATATCCAGTAAACACGAAACCGCCTTCAACTGCCAGGTGTACAACGAGATTCCCATATTTTTATCTCGATTTTCAATCCACCCGACCACTTGAGCATATTATATTACATCTAGTGTTTGATAAACACTAATCGTGAACATAATTTCCAGCTATCATCAAATCGGAAAGTATTATATGCCAGCAGTTATGGACCATTAGCCTTTCCGATCACGAAAGAGATCATATTATGCTTCTTTCGCCTCGCATTGTTTATGAAAATGTGAAATTTCTTAAGAGCACGGCCGCGGATCCATCTGTTTGATCTTGAATACTCCAGATTCTTCTCTTGGAATGAAATCGTGAGCTTTGGCTTACTTCGTTATCTACATAGGAGCTTATATGGGTATTTATATGTGGTAAGCGTCTTGGACTTCATTCATAACGAAAAAAAGAAAGCTTTGAAATGGGAATTTTCAAAACTTAATTTTCAAAACTAAGTCATAAATAAGGTAAAACACGAAAAAATAGATGCGATTAGATTGAAGAGGCTTGAAGGTTTAGAGATCCGAACCAAAACAACCACATTTCTAAGAAACGTCAGCTTGGATGACTTGGAGACATATCCGCAGAAGAAGTCAGATCCTCGACTTACCGAGGACTGATGCGGGATAAGCGCCCGTCGGTGGTCCATCTTCGTCTTCTAGCACCCTTATGGGCCTGGCCTGCTTCCTGCGCGACATCACCCTCTCACCTTAGCACCACAAAGCGAATCGTTTTCGCACAAGTCACCTCAACTCAACCAAACACTCATTCTTCATACCGTAAGAGCTGAATTTCGAGGAGACGCTGCCTCAGATACGCACCGCACGGCGCCACGGTGCCTTCTGCCACCGCGACGTCGACGTGGAGGGGACTCTGAAGGGCGGTTGCGTCGAAACAACCCTTCGCGGGTCGACGCAAGTCCGTAAGAAACCGAAATCGCGGATATTCCGCGTACTGCAAACTTTCTGGTTAGTTTCGCGACATGCCAAGTCCAGGAAAATCTCAAGACGACACAGTCCCTCAAATTCTGTGGTCCGGTACTTTATCGCACTTTGTTTTGTTTATACGACGCGTCAAGTGACGTTGTTGCCGCTACGCTTGGAAATTGACTAAATGACTGTGTATTCGAGTTTGGTGGCGAGAGGAAGCCCCGCCCACAATGGATTTACCTGAGTGGTGGGGAGGAGCGCGTACTCATTCACGGGCGAAGCGTGGTGTAGAGTTCGGCAAAGTATTCATAAATCAACAGAGGCGATATTACGCCCGGTTGTTATCGCGGTTATGAAATTCATAGATGATGAATGAGGGGGGTGGATTTTACATGCTCGAATCCGGTGCGAAGGACCAATTACCTTGCTCCGTTGGACCAGCCATTCAGGGACGGTTCGTTCTTTTTCCGAGGTTTCTCATGAAAGAGAATGATTAGATTTTTGTCAGTATGGTTAAATCATATTCTTTTATTAAATAATTCACAATCGATCAATTACATCGTCATTCACGAAGACAATAATTTGATGAGCAAATGTCGAATTGATGAGAGTTCAGAGATTTTAGAATCGGTTTTCATGATTCTTTTTTCTACAACTCATTAAACTAAATTTTATACAGAATGTCCTAGGTATTTTCTCATTTCTGAATACGATAAAAATCTTGAGAAATTTAAGGAGGGTTTCAAAAAACTTTGATTGCCCGATTAAGAACTGTCAAGTTGATTAGAGACATCGAGATTCATTGAAATTTCAAATCAAATGACTCGATTGGTTCCAATTTTCGTGGGTTTTTTTGATCGGACAGTCAAAGTCCCCCCCATCTTCAAACTACACCGTTTTCAGTCAATTAGTGAAATGTTGATTAAAATAGGTGTATATTCCATTTTTTCCTAGTCAAGACTCGTGATCTCCATTATCCATTATGAAGGTGATATTAATTATTTACTGGTATTAGGAAACCTCAGAATAAAACACTATAGTTACAAAGCTACATGAGCTTCACATGCTGTTATTATTCGTATGGATAATTCTCATTGATCGCTTAACAATATCTTTTCAAATGAGTACAATGTAAAATTTACCAGCCTCATGGTTGTAGACGATCTATCATCGACTGAACAATTTCGATACGACAAATAGGTATATTATAATTCGGTAATTAGATTTCATTTGATTACAACTAAGTAAGGCCCACTTAACTAGGTTAAACAATATCATTCTCTCAGAGTTTCCGAACAATATATTTTTCATGATAGTAATAAGTAGACATAAGTTGGATGGATTCTTTGACTTAAATTTCTGTATGTTCTATGTTTTTGAAGTCAATAATGTTCTTTATTTGTTCTGCTTCTTTGGAGAATTTTTCATCGACCGTGAAAAGCTTCCAGAGCATGATCAATAAAAAAAGGGTGATGAATATTTTTGAACTTCATCAAAAAAAAAAAGACATGAAATGGAATTGATATTGAATGAAAGACGAGATTTTCTGGTAAGAATTTTTCAGATTCATAAAACAACAAAGAACTGGGAACGAGAATTCTGATGAGTGGTACACTAGCGCAAAATCTATATCTTAAGGAACCATGTGTACACATCAGGTGAAATAGGCATATACAGGGTGTCCCATAATAAAACCGGAAAACTTCTAGTGGATGTTCTGGACATTATTTGGGACACTTTCGAGCCAAATCATATAATGCAAAAATGCTTCGTTAAGGAGTTAGCGCCCGCTGAAGATAACCTATACGCCATGAGTTGTAGCTTTCATAAAATTAGTGAAATCAGGTAGGAGAAAATGATATTTCACCCATATTATGATTCTTTACTTATTAAACATTGAGTAGAGAGCAAAGAAAAAATTTCGAATCAATTTTTTCTCAAAACCAGTGCCACAGTGCCACACAGGAGCACCTTTTTTCGAGAAAAATATCGAAGTTTATGAATTTGATGTGAAACCTGCCAAATAATGAAAGGTAAAAAAGTTGTCACTGAAAATACCCTTCGACCCCCCAAATGAACCGCTTATGATCGAGGTGCTTATATCTTAAATTTCAACACTTCAGATGACGCGGTTTTGGAAATATGTGACAGATGCCTGGAAGTCATCTTCAAATAAATGTAGCGGAGATTAAATTATGTGAAACTTTTGAACACAGGTGGATTCAGCCAAAGTCACCAATTTTCTTCTAAGAAAATTGGTGAAATAGATTTCGCAGGCATAAACTTTTAAAGATGATAAATTACTCGAAAATGCGCATTTCACGAAAAATACTTATTTTCTGAAATAGCCAAATATGCATTTAATAAGCTTTCAACTTTAATTTCAGAGTTGGGTCCCTTGAATTCATTACAATCATCTAAAAGATATTATATTCGAAAATGAAGTTTTTTATTGATTTTCAACAGCCTGTATGTTTTTAACCGAGATGAACCGGAAAAATCGTAACGACAAAATGTGTTTCTTTTGACTTGACAGGAATCTTTCGTTAAAAGGTAAGAACTCACCCTGTATACGCTGAATATTTCGAAGAAACCGTTAAATAAACGTTGTAATTGAATTCGGCACATTGTTTCTACTAGCGATATCTTCAATTTTTCAGTATTTTTGAGCAGGTACTACTATTGCGGAGTAAACATTGGAAAACGCTGCTCTAGCTCATACTTCGACAGATCGATATTGAAGTCCACCAGTAACCAACATACCGAACCCTGTTCAATAACTGGCAACAAATCTATATCCCCACATGCAATCTGACGGCCCCTCAAAACCAACAATGCAATAAAGGATGAAGGAATCTGGATTTCTCCTTTTAATATCCATCGACTCTGCTCATCTGATCCTGCAGTCCGAGTTCTATGCCTCCAATAAATCTGTCACACGCGACGTTTGCTAGACATGCAAATGTTCCTGTATGATGGCTGAAAAGCTGAAATTGTGAGCCTAACATGCCGATGGACAACTGGATATGCCCTAATAAATGGGTAGCCGCCGTTTCTGGATGTCGTCCGTCAAAGACAACAGAATGAGCGGTTGACAGCAGGGCACACAATATTCCTCTATGGAAATATTATTCTATATGCGCGGTGCCGAAAAGGGGGCTTATAATTCAGAGCCGCTTCGGGAATTTATTTGCGCGCTGAGATTCGAACAATAGAAGGATGCGCAGTTATTAGTAAACAACAGCTACGTTCTCCGGGATGATGCGAGTTATGATGTGGCGTTCGGACCTTTCTTCTATTCCTGTCACAGCGAACAGAATTTTGCTTTGGGAGTGAATCAGTTTTGCAGGAAAGGGGAAATTTTGGACCTATCTTCATAGCATCTTGTCTTTTACTATATGTGAATTTTTCAGAAAAAATATGAATTAACGAAAATTACAGGAACATCGTGAACAGAAACGATTTAAAAAATTTCATATTCGAGATTGAAGAATCGAGAAATTTCATGAAGCCAAAATGTCCATTTTTTTCTAATAAGAATCTGTCAATTATAACTCAACCGATGAAGAATCTGACAAAGAAATAAATTATTTTGCTCGTTTTGCTTTAAACTTTCTTTGTGTATTCTCCTAATATCCCACAAATACACATAGAGAATGTTCCCAAATCGATGGTCTGTAAGAGGTAGTATATAGAATATAATTTTCTACAGGATTCGGTATTTTGTAACAAAACTTAAATATATCTCTCAACTCAGTGACAAAATCTAATATCATTTCTCCCACCTCTTGATAAAAGATCTCTGAGCCTGGGAATTGAAAATGGTATTCATTTCGATGATTACTAATTTGAATTCATCTATGTTTCAAAAAAACTTAAATACATCAGTTAGTTAAGAGAAGTCATCAAAATAAGTCATAATACTAAAAATTCTCTGAAAATATGCACTATTTCCGATATGCAGATCGGGAAAACAGAATTGGAAACATCACAGTTTGTATAGGTCTAGTCGAATAGTGGCAGAATCAAAACCTCAGCGGGAAGTGATATCGAATAAAAGGCTGGGCCGATAGATTCGGTCGGGTGGGGATGTAGAGCACAAACATATGGTAAGCTAAGTGTCGAATCGAATCGAATCAGTAACACTCCGAACGTAATATGGATGATTTCATATCTGTTATGAATGCATACGACAATTTTATTCCACTCTGACGCGAGGAATTTATTTGCGTCAATGAATGACACAAATAATTTCCTGTGGAAATTAGTATTCTGGTTTTTCATCGCCAAAACTGGTTTGAAAATTAAATAAATTCTAGAAAAAGAAAAAATTGAAAAACAAAAATTAGTTCTATGAAAATAAAATTAGGGAAGCAAGAACAAATTCTAAAACATGTGAAATTGAAGATCGACAAATTCAAATTAAATGTTCAAATATTCCACCTTCTTGTGCCAAACAGAAGCCAAATCGATTATAAAGAGATAATCTTACATCTCTGAGAAGATTAGGCATACTGCCTGTCTCCAAAGGCAACAATGAAAAAAGTTATTGTCTCCGCAATATACTGACCACCGAAATACCATTTTATGATTTGAATTTCTCTTTAACCGTAAATATCTTAATTTACGCGAATCTAATTTATTTTCAAGACCGTCTAGCTATCACATCTGACGTTCGGATGCGACTAATGTGCATTTCAATTCGCGATAGCCGAGATCACTCCCTCATGCGGACACTTGCCATTCCAACAGTCCAATCCCTCATTTGTTATAGAATCGCAATGAGATTTCGATTCTTCCACTGTTCTACTAGACTCGCAGCTAATTCGAATTTAGCATTCATATTCCTATGTTTCCATAAAGATTTTCTTTATCTTCATGTGAAACCAAATCTGAGAAATTGCAAGTCCGTATCTGCCCGAAATGTATTGAGCCTACATCTGTATCGAGTATTATCCATCAGTTGGTGGGATGATATTGTATTGAAAACAATCTGAGGCAGTTTGTGATTTTTCGGATTACGCAGAGTCGTTGGAAAGAGCAGAGCATTTATTCAAATTGTGAACTTGTTAATATGATTCTGAGTAATGATGAGGTGAATAGTGCGGAAAAACTAAGACAACGTATTGAAAATTCATGAGTAGGTACATCAAACAAATGGAGATCATTTCGACCGATTTCCGTAAAAATTTGGATCAATTTTATCGATGATTCAATTTTTCTCATTTTCCTATCACACATCCTTTCAAATCAGCAATTTTCCTCTTCCTTCTTTGAATCTATAACTGGGGATGTTGACTTGATGGTGTATATGAATTGAGTTGAGTTGATGGATTTACTATTCAGCTTTGTAAAAAGTTGCAAAAGCACGTTATTTTAAGTGATATGGAATACAGACTAGTTCTTTTAAAACAGGAAAAACTGGTCAACCTACCCCTTGCCTGGAGCGGGTTGACTATTCACCTGGGGTAGGTTGACTATCCACCTGGAGTATAGGTTGACAATTCATCTGGAGGTAGCTGACCTATGAAGTTGTTGTTGTAAGGCAAAATCTACGAGAACACTGATGTCACTCGCGCCTCATCGTTTTCCGAAAATGTTTATTTTGCCTCCCCTGAGAAAAAATTCTGCTTGATCCCATGCTATTATCTTGAATACGGATTTCGCTATACGAAATTTTTTTACAAAGCAAACCACAATTATTTTTCAGTTTTCTACCTCTCAGGCACATACTTTTCAAACACCCTGTATAACTGCCGACCTAGTTGCCCATTAGGAAGTTACCATACCATACCTTCTATGGTATTTGCAAAATTTTAACCTCAAGCTATTTTCCCGTTTAAGTTTCACCGCATCTATCGAGAATGGCAGCAGAAGTAAACAAATTTCTATTTACCGATTAATTATTTCGAAAATTTTTTGAAAGTTCCAAAACCAATCAAATTTCTTCATTTTATATCATATGAACAATTTCACCCAATCATGTCAACATTACACTGAAATCAAACCATGGGCCATTTTCAACGTTGCTATGGACACATGTTGATTTATTTCGATTTTGAAGTTTCGTATAATTAACATTTCGAAATGTCACGATTTGGGTGTAATACTAACGAGAATATTAACGAAATTATTGAATCAAACATACCAAAAAAAACCACTCACAGCAAGAAGTTTGTATAGAAATCATTCATGGATTTTTGTGAAGATAGAAAGTATGAATTAGATAGAAATCGGACGGCGGAAAAATTGGCGTTGATTTTGAAGGATTGGGCTGTGAAAATGAGGAATGAAGATAGGTCAGAGTTCAAAAAAAGCACTGCAAAAACTATTTGAAATTTAACAAGTAAGCTGTTACAAGAAAAATTTTATAAAGAAATGAAAGTTGTTATTACCCATTCAAAAGTGTTGTATTTCAACAAGCGCGAGCTGCTCGCGATTCTATACCTTCAAATAAATTGTTTAAGCTCTGTTTTTTTTTCTATAAGTAGCAAAACATTTTCTATCCGAATAACCCTCGGACATCGATAAATGCTCAAAAATATTATGACAACTTTCTCAAGCTTGTTGCTTGTAGGCAACAGTCCTCCGCCTACGGCGTCGATCTGTTTCCAAATAACAAGCTTTCGAAATCTGTCATAAAAATTTTTCGATTATCAATGTCCTTGGCAAAAATTATAGAGTATAAAGATGGGAAACGAAGCGACTACAGTGATGTTAGCGACATCTGTTTTTCAAAAGTAATCGGACTATGGTTGAAATATTTAATTAGGGTCCATTTGGCATAGATTATATAGAGATTATTAGTAGGCTGTTGTCAATTTTGAAACAAATGCTTGAATAAATATTTTTGCTGAATAATGATTGTATTTTCTCGCGTATTTTCCACTGAAATAACTCGAAATCTACAAGAGTAGCACCTAGCTCACTCCATAATCTTGGTTTGTGTGTTTTTCTGTTATTAATTTTTTGTTAAAAACTGGCCGACATTCGAAATGCATGGTGATTAATTGCAGAAATAATAATCTTGAATGTGCATTCTTTTCATTACCAAAGAGAATGGAAATGTAAGTTTTGAAACTCGTATCATGTAACTGTCTAATATTCATTGCTTTTTATTTTCAGTGTTGTCAAATGGTTAGAGGTTTCGGGCCAAAAATATATTGTTCTGGATAATTTGTTTGCGAACCGAATTTTCTTCGATCTAATTCATTAGATTAAAAAGTTCCACTCATAGAGGCAATGGTGGTCAGAGGAACGACTTATAAAGGTGGTGATTCTCTTGACGACCCTTACAGCAGTTCGACTCATCTACTAGACCCTCTAGACTCATTGAGGTTAAAATACACTGGGTAAGATATGTATGAATCGGGTCCAGAACAACTGTTTGACTTATCGATGTTCGATTCATCGAGAGTTCACTGTATCAATAAGTTCTTGAAATGGTTATAATAATTCTCTAATATGTGAACAAATTTTCGAAATGTTCTCAATTTCATAATTATTGTATTGTAGTTGATTTTACACAATCATCTCAAATAAAAATATAAAGAATTCAGAAGCGTATTTCATTTGATTCAAAAAAATGTGTAGATGGAAAATATCATCCTGATCAAAAAACGGAACTCTGCTTCTGTTTTGTGGAACAGGATGTTTCTCTAAAAGCTCGACAAAGAATACTCAATTTAATGAAAATTTATGAAAAGTATAATTCGAATTTCGCGCCTATTAAAATAGTTTTCTGTACTGAATTATGTTTTCAGCGCCATTTAGGGTGTCAAAAGTAAGAAACTAGCCAAAAATCGTAGTCGGATTTTAGTTCCACAGATGTAAGGGCGTTTCCTATCTTTCTAACTCTATAATCTTTGGTCTTTGGGTTATTACTACTGATAACAGCAAAGATGGAATAGGTGTTTGATGAAAATCCATCAGATTGAGTAAATAGTGAACCCATCATCAGGTCCAATATCGATTATCGTATTAAAGCACGGGCTTCGGTCACCCTTTGGAAGAAATCCAGAAACATCGCCAAATAATCTGCTATTCAGCTCGCGTCAGGTCCTGGGAAACGGAACACCGGCCGAAACCTACGTCCATCTATCAAATACATAAGTTCGGATATAACGTGTGTAAACATCGGCACGTTATGGTAAAATCCGCAGCAGCTTCCGCCCCATGTGGAATAATGGAGATTATGCTGATTCCAGTGATAACAAATATACGCTCCGATGGGACAACGGGGATTCAGGCACCCGATTAGATTAGAACATCGAAATGTACTTGCCCTGTTAAAAAATGGTATATTTAATCCTACAGCTGTTGTCATAATCGCAGTCATAATGCGCTGTGTACTTTGGGGATTACAGAAGGTCAACAGCATGGAATGTTCTCGTAAGTGAGTGGAGGTGTATTAATGGAAAATCGTGGATGAATTATGAATTGCGATGTACTTCGACAGAAATCTGAATATTAGAGATACAGATTCAGAAAATCCTCACCATGGCTCATACCGTGTCAAGCAACAAAAAGAATATCGATTGAATGACATGAAAATAAATTTTTCTCTTATACTGTGGCATGTTTGCCATTCCTTGTAGAACGAAATCGTGCAGAAATAACTGAGTTTCACGCAGAATATATTTCATTATAATGTTGGGCCATATATATCCATATACACTGCGCAAAAAAATTAACGCACATTCTGAAAATCTCAATTTTAATGGAAGTTAACTCTACATTGACCTTATAACTTACTTTTTATGTTCTCTCGGGAAGGTTTTGAACGAAACAAGACACATTAAATGAAAGAAAAATTCAGGATTTCACCGAATCTTATGTGAAAGAAGAATGGATGAATAATTTTCAAAATACTGAAATGCTGGTAAGTGATTTAATACTTGGTACTTGTCCCAAACCTGCTCAATCGGATTGAGATCTGGACTTCTTGCTGGCCATTCCATTCGAGAGACTTCAAAGTCTTCAAGGTACTCCTGAACGTTGCGCGCACGATGGGGTCTGGCATTATCGTCCATAAAAATGAAATTTTCACCAATGTATTGGGCAAATGGCACTACATGTTCTTCAAGACTGTTCCTCATATACTTATCAGCATTCATAGCTCCATTATCAACGACCACTAGGTCTGTGCGAGCAGTCAAAGATATTCCACCCCATACCACAATCGATCCTCCCCCGAAACCAGTAGTATTCAGGAAATTGCACTGAGCAAATCTTTCATGTGGACGTCTGTATACAAGGGAACGTCTATTACAATGGTAGAGGCATAATCTAGACTCATCTGTGAAGAGAACTCTTTCCCAATCGGCCTCTTCCAATGGATATGCTCTCTCGCAAAATCCAAACGCGCCCTTCGATGGGCTGGGGTATGAGCTGACCGTCTTGCCTTAAATCATATTCTCTGAGGCGATTTCTCATTGCCTGAGTGCTAATTTGCACCCCATGAGTTTGCTCAAGTTGATTTTGAAGGAGGCGAGCGGTTGCAAACCGTTGTCTCAACGAAGAAACTCTCAAGTAACGTTCTTGAATGGCAGTTGTTACCCGTGGTCTACCCTGTCCTGGTCTTCGGACATTCATACCTGTCTCTCTGAATCGCTGCAACATTCTGGACACACTTCAAACCTTTCTGCAATTCTTGTGTATGTCCACCCTTCTTCTCGCAAAACTACCGCTTCGGCACATTCCTCTTGAATCAAATTGCATTTTTCGCGTTGCATAGAAAATCAAACGAAAGAAAAACTATTGATCACTTGAATTGATCGCGAACAAATGATTTTAGAATGGAGCCAATACATTCAAAATCTGATAATATCATCTTTTTTTATTCCTGCTGGGAAAAAACATCTGTATTGTAGAAAAACGTTGAAAGTGCATAACATATGCATGCATAATTCTGATACACCTTCAGTTGTAGAATAAATTTGAGATTTCCATAATGTGCA
Organism: Hippodamia convergens; assembly: GCA_038502775.1. Taxonomy (NCBI): domain Eukaryota; kingdom Metazoa; phylum Arthropoda; class Insecta; order Coleoptera; family Coccinellidae; genus Hippodamia; species Hippodamia convergens. The sequence goes on along the minus strand of CM076610.1, from coordinate 9,162,091 downwards.
TTAATTTTTTTGCGCAGTGTAATATTAAGACTAATATTGCAGCGAAAGCTGTTATTTCACACGATATTAATATTCGATTCAGTAATTTAGCTTTGGTCGTTCCTATAAGATGATAAAAACCATTGCTTTCAGGGATCGAACGAAATTCCTATTTTAAGGAAGAATGAACTATTGACTATTCTAGCCACAATTTCACGACATATTGCATATCATCAGAGGAAAAACGTTATTTGGAATATGGAGTCTTCGTCCTATATGTTTGATGCAAAACTAACTAATGATGATACTCTTAAATCAGTTTTGAGAAACCCATTTTTTTCATTGCAGATTCGAATTAGGCGAGAAATTTTTCGAACTCATTGGGTAAAACCAAAAATTTTTTCATCTTTTTTTGCAACGTATTTTGTTCAAAAATCAGACCAGGATGCAAGAATTCATATTCTGATACTGAGGTCCTTGGTAATTTTTCTTGGGGACTGAGGAATCGATAAGGCCCATCAGATTTTGGGTCCGATGGGGCGAGATATGAGGTCCAACCTTGATTTTTGAACAAAAAACGCTGCATAGGGCCCAAAAATGGACGAAAAATTTTGGTTTCAAGTTTCAACCATCAATCTTAAAATAAAAAAGGTTTGCTTTCAAATTTCGAAATTGGACCTCTTATCTCATGAGTCCTTTTGGACCTGAAATCTGATGAGATCAATCGATTAACCGACCTCAATATCAGAATATGAATTTTTCCATCCTGGTCTGAATGAACGCTCCTGGATTTTTAAACAAATATGGACTAAAAAACTTCTGGACTTAACCAATTCGGATAAAAAATGACTCGCTTAATCCGAATCTGCAATAAAAAAAAATGGGTTTGCATTTGAAATTTCAGAGTTGGGCCTCATATTTCGTATAAGGCCTTTTTGGGCTTGAAATCTGATGGACCCATTCGATTTGTCGACCGAAATTACTACAGACCCCATTATCAGTATTACGATTTTCTACCTGTGCGCGAAATAAATTCACCGTTTCCGACTTTTGAACCACCCGGTATATTCGGAAAATCATTTCATTCGCTAAAATAATTTGCGAGATACACCCTGTATATCTTCATTAGTGCTCTGCTTTTCGAATAATTCTGAAAAAGTTGTTAAGTACATCGTCTTGATGACTGAAACATGAGGTCGAAATTAAATGATCTATGCGAACGTCAAGCGAATGAATGCCAAAGACATCATTCAAATGCTTCAAGTCGTAAATAATATCTTACCTCGGAAGTGTGGGAAGGATGATCGGGATCCTAAGAGATCGAGCAACCCTTTTACGCCCCACCGAGCTGTATAAATGACCGATGACCAAGTGTCAGCGAGATGGGAAATATATCTACCTTTTCGAAGAAACGTGAAGAGTTTGCCCTATAAAGAATTTGCAAAAGTAGGACGAATGGACAAAGGAAAAGTTAATGTACCGTGGGCGTTATTTATGACACGCACAAAAATATTATTATTGTTGTAAAGGGTTGTGGAAGGAAACAAAGGGTTGAATGTCCTTCACTGTTGTCCTTCAGATAAATCGCAATATCGTGGTGGTTCATTCTAGTTTTTTGCTTTCGAAAATAATCGTAGAGGAAAAATGATGATGGAAAATTTAAACTTTAATTCTTATTCCAAGAATGTGGAGAACATAATGATATGCGACACAGTGATGACCTCCCATATGAAATCTGAAATAGACAATATTTTCGGACCAAACAGAATTTAGTCGTTTTTGATGAATCCAATATTCACTGTCTAATGGGTGGGCAACCTCATTTCGATGTTATTTGAATTCTGTATTTTTTAATAAATAAGTGTTATTTCTTTTCTCATTGTTAGGCAATTTTTCGAAAAGAAATGGCCCCTGACGAACTGGTACAAAAGTTTCACGCGGGGGCTTTTCTCCTTTTATTCAAATTTATTTTTTTATTTGATTTTCGTTGAAGAGACTAGGAAAAAGAAACCCTGAAAACAGTTCAGGAAAAAAACGCACAATTCATGTTGGCATTTGCGAAAAAATGCATACCCAGTATAGAGTTGATTAGGAGTATGAATATTTTAGCAAAAACCAGGAGAATTGTTCTTTTCTAATTAAATTTCATTTGGTCCCAAAATATTGCTGCCTTAGGATTTAAGATAAGAGGCAGTGGCGTTTTTACCATGGGGAACAAATGCATTAAAAATGAAATAAGGAAAATACAAAAATTAAATGAAAATAAATTTTCTATTTGCTACGCTTCACGCAATTGTTTGTAAGAACGTGCATTGGACTCTTATCTAGGGTAAGTTGTGATTCCCAAGCGTACAACGCCTCATCTCATTTCTGTATCAGACTCGTTTGATCCAGGCGTGTCTAAGATCCAGTTCGTCAATTAATCGGGACTATCAGGAGTGAAATAGGGGCATTTTTGGGTAAAATTTCAATACAATACATTACCGCTAGCCTGTAAGCTGCACAGCCACAGATTACGGCTTCTTCGGAAGAAGAACTAGACAGTGATGTCGGTTTAACGAGCTTGGTCTAAAATTATTTAACTCATGTGAATGCGAAGTCGACAATATGCTGAATTGAGGATTTAAATGTTGTAATTTTGAAAAAAAAAAAACGAGGATTTTTGCAGAAGGAAGGCTTATTACTAATTTGAAAGAATTGTGGAAATAAACAACATTCATTCAGAAGAATGCGAATATTATTCATCCGTTCATTAAAGGTACAGGTCATGGCTATTCATTCTTACTATGTAACTTTAATATGAAACCATTCTTTCATTAGCTGATTTAATTCATAAGATATAAATAAATAGAATTTCGGAAATGAATAAATAAGTGGAGTAGATACCCTATTTCTCAAGGTCTAGACACGCCCCTGATAAGAGAAGTGGTCTATTCACTTCATCACTGTATGAAGTTTTCAAATTTGAGATCATATATGGAACATGATGTTTCTTTTCGGGTTTCTTTTTGCTTACCACTTTTATGTGGATATCATCCCAGTAAAATTAATTGTCACCACTTATATATTCAGACTTAATGAAATTATTAGTTTCAAATTATGCAGCTTTATACTTTTTGTTCAGATTGAAACGATTTTTGCTATTTCATATTAAATTTAAATGTATGCAAATTATTGTTGTTTTTTTTTAACACATTTACAGTACCTACGTTCATTATATTGTTTTCGGATGTTATGACTATATATAAGTTCATTTTGAGCTCACCTTATCTCTTGGTTCTGGGTGTGCATTTGTTACAATTTGAAATTTGATATTATTAGAAAAAATCCAACTTTGTATGGCATCAACAGAAAAATAAAAATTAAAATAGCTGTACCACAATGGAGGGGACATGCTTCACCCTCTCTAACTTCTTGGTTGAAGCAAATGAATAGCTAATTCCATGGAAAATGTTCGTTATAATAGAAAACGAATACGCTTAGGGGATAGATCATTTATCGTTTGTATTCAATTTTGGCTCAAACTGAAGGCAGCCGAATTCAACTCGATGTGTGTTCCCGAAAGATCTGGGTGAATTTTTTTCAATTTGCAGTCGATCAGTTCATAAATATTGTTGCATCTGTGTGTCGATCATGCAAATGAGCCGAAACTCTCATTTTATACATCAATACAATCGCAAGCCTCCTCTATCTCGAACCCGAGACTCAGCCTCTTCCTCTGCGACTCAACTCCCAGAGCAGGTAAATCCACCTATATTGGCCATTATTTATGTGTCTTTCATCGCACAATCAGATATAATCACACAAAATCCTAATCAATGTTAATTTATGACCGTGGACCCTAATAAACTTATATGAACCCTTTGTTTTACTCTGTTTTTGGGAGACGTTTAATAATGAGCCGAAAAAGCACTTTTAACAGTTTCAAATTTCGACCGTGGGACGTTTTTGAACCTGAAATATGTCCCGTGTCCCCTTGATATAAACATATCAACCAGTTCCACGCTTGTTCGGCTTTTTTCTTCAATTTTTTATGGCGTCCGGCCGGTATTAAAATTATTTTAATGTTCTTTCCGTTCCGAAAATTGAATCGCGGATGAGAAACATTGGACGAAAATTATTTTATAATCGGGATAATAAACAACGACGATCGGGTGGATATTTCGCGTCAGTCGATATTGCCACAGGATTGGACAACAAATCTCCGGTTCTTTGATCTCGTGCAACCATATCGGATGGGACCTTGCGAACAGATGGTGAGGAATGTAATGAGGATCATCATTATTACCGCGTATTTCACAACGATAATGTGACAAGAAATATCGGGACAGTATGAAATATACGTAGATATGCATTTTTAAATTACCTACTGAGAATTTGGCGAACTGGGTATCGGCATTTTCCGAACCAGAATTGATATCGAAAGAGAACATGGAACATGTTCGGATTGAGTGATATATTGATTTTTCAGGTAGGATCATAAAGAATATAATAGTAGGTCTTCTAATATATAGGTAAAGTTACCCTGAGTTGCAGCAACGTTAATCAAAATATAAAGGTCCTTTAAATTTTTAATTCTTCATTGAATCAGATATTCCATGGATATTCTGTTTAAAGGAGGATTATACTTTTAGACCTTTAAATTTTAATTGAAGCTGCTGGAACTCAGTTTCAGTCGGTCAAATCTCCAACCTTATTTTGAGAAAATCGTGTCTGAAAGCTCAACTTGCAAAATGTATGGTCAGTTTTTTGGAAAAACTCGGAAGTTTTTCGGGTACCGAAAAGAGTTTTTTCGTTCTCTGGGCTAGTCAATTTTTTATCGCCACAGTGCCAATGAGAGAGTTATTTGTCATAAGAACCTAAAAAACTCAGCTAAAACTTTTTCTTGACCCATAAACTGTTCATCAGTTTTAGCTTGTATGTTTTAGCATCATAAATTTGCTGGTATGAAATTTTTAATTACGAATTTATGGGCTACGTTTTCATGGCAAATTCAAGGGTGCTTCAGCTTATTGAAATTTGTTAAACATTGAAAGTTAAAGGCCGATTTTGAAAAAAAATTGCATTTTAGAAGATACTGTGTAACTCGATAACGTCTTATGGCATTTTTAAGACGAAAACTTCCTTTGATAGATATTTTCACGTAGAATTCTCTACCCTATAAATTCTTTTGGGTTATCGTCTTCAAGTTTTTAATGGGGCGCTCTATATTTTATTTTAGCATTAAATTCAAGTTTTTTTTCTGATTGAAATAAAATTATTACTTTATCCAAAATTAATTTTCATAACTAAAATTTGAATTTCATATTCACCTTACTTACGTCATTCACCATAAGGAAAGTAATCGATCATTACTGAACTCTAAATAATAATAGTACACGATATAATCGTATTTTTTCTTTAATACAAATTGGAAAAATCTTCGACTACAAGAATGAAGAGTTACAAGAACATTACCAGATAGAGCCAACGATATAAAATAACCAGAATGCATTTTCACCGATAACTTGAACGAAAAAACTATGAAATTAAATCAAATAAATAATAAGTAATCAAATGCTTAATTTCAAGCGACTATAATTGAATGAGAACTTATTATCAAACACTCATTTGACAATATTCATCACGTACAGGAATGTTTTGCGTCAATATTTAACACAATACGTTGAGTTCATTTTAAGTTTTGCTCTCCTCTCGTACTATATTGTTCCGAGTACCTAGTGCCTAATATTATATTATATTATATAATTATATTATCAGTGTTTCTAAATTGAAGCAAATGATATAGCGTAACCGTCAAAGCTTTCGATTCAAGCACTTTTCCTCAAGTAACTACACTCGTAAGATCTTATCACTGCTTCAGGATAATATTTTGAAAATACAGAGTGTCCGTGAAGGAAATTCTATCGGCTTAAATATTCCATATGAAATACGTTCAAGAAAAAAAAATTTCTTGATTTCAAAGAGCAGTACTTACCCACCCATTCATGAGGAGGCTTAGAATTAAATACATATATGGAAGAACCCCCATCATTTTTCTTTTATTGTTTTTTTCTTGATAAAAAGAAAGAAAATCCTGGATGCCTCAATAATTTCTAAAGTCGGAGGGCATTTGTGAAAAATTTTAGATAGATCTCAGTGTCTGGATGATATATTTCGAATGTTTTCTTCTAAAGTTTTCATATGTTATTTACTTTCTTCTCATCTCTACGAGAGACAGTTTTTCTGATTGAAAATCCTAGTTTTTTCACATAATAGTACCGAATCCGAGCACTTAATGCTGTGAACCAACCGAAGAATGCTTTTTTTCACAATCAAGGATCAGGTAGAGGTTCTCATTCCCGAAATGATTTTGCTTACCTCAATCATCAAGTAACTTATAGTTACCAAAGATTGTACTCTTATCTACTTCAGCTTCCACTTTAACAGAATAGACTTTCAGTTCTCCTGAAGAAAAATCCAATAGCGCATCAAATATCAAGGCTCATCCTGTATCAACCTTAATTTTCCCCATTCCTTATCCAGTACATAAATTCTCGGTCAGTGCGTTTTCAACCTCGTCGCCACTGTTTGAAGATTCCTAAAAACTATTGAATCGACTCGCGGTCATTCTAAATCAAGCAACTTTATGAGATTTATAATTAATGTACATATACAGAAAGATGCAACGGCTTGTTTCCTTTATTCGCCGAAGACCTCGTTAGCAATTATCTCTTTTTATTTCTTTTCTTCGACGTTTTATTCTCGTACCAAAAAGGAGAGAACGGGGACATATTTTATTTCATAACGTTAAGTACGATTATGGTCACTTTGTTTAATTAACAGATGAGAATTATTATAGTGTCTCCGTCTGTTGTGCCATTTCATTTGTTGATCGTCCAGGTGTTCATTCTTATGCGGAACTGGAGGACGAGAAGATCGTTTAGTACTATCGAGTTTTTATCATCTCTGAATTGATCAAGATGGCTTCTTGGAAGAGTACCAACAACCGCAATGGCAAATCTATACTTAACAATTATATGAATAACTGTTCGTATCCTTCCAGTGCCAATGCAAAGTTATTTGACGAGTGTGAATCCGTGTTCGTTCGATTCGTTAACAGTACAGGGTGTTTGATGCATTTCATGAAAAATTTCTAGGAATGATCGTGGAAAAAATTTTGATATTAAATTGAATATAAAACCAAAGTGTATTAATTTTGTCAAAACTTCATACACGCCTACAGGCAACATTGATTAGGCTCTCAAACAAGAGTTTTGGCAATGCTACCACACTTCGTTTTTGTAGTAGCATTAAATTATCAGATTTTTTAAAAGACTTGTTAATCTATTAGAAATGCATTATTTCATTTCGCATAAGGGGAGTCATTCATGAGTTCTCTAAAAATACCAGTCACAACGAAAAAATAACAGCTTATTTGATCTCTCACACTTAATTTTCAAACTTTTACTGGTTTTTTCGTCAGATCAAATGAATTTTCTAATTACCTATCTGTATCCTCTTATGACTGAGTTATAACAGGAATATGTGATTTGAAACCAGGATTATATGAAAGTACCTACTAAAAGTATTCAAATATAAGCGACGTATTCGGCCAACAAAAGACCGTCACACGGGAATGTAAAATGGAGTGAGCAGGAGATGACACAACGGTCGAATTTAAATGATGTTCAGTCGTCGCAATAAACCTGTCAAGTTGTTGCATCGCCACGTCACTGAAATATCAGACGTTGTAACAAAGAAGGACAGCAGCGGAACATCCCCGCCAGCCGAACCACGAACCACAGAAATAGATATGCCTTTTTTGGTCCTTCGAACCGGACAAAAGATTATTTAAACACATTAACGTGTGAAGAAGACTTAAGTAACTGCATAGCGGAGACGTGGAGGTCCCTTTAATACTAATTTGATGATCTTATCGGGTCTCTGAAAAAGTATTCGTTTAGGATATGCGTCTCCGACGTATGTTATGATCTTTTTTAATGTCATAAGAATTTATATTTCGATGACGATTAATTCATAAAAAGCCAGTGCTCCGGTGGTAAAAACCGGTACAAATTATGACATGAATGATTACGTTGGAGTGTATATATCATGGATGAGGAGTGGAATACCAAGGAGGTCTTCGTATATATTATGATACTGTCTGTTTTTTCTGACCTAGCATTAGCAGATTTCACAGAATTTTGATTTTTGTGAAACATTATTTCTGGGGATAGATGCCTACAGGTATGTATAGTTGCCCCACTATGAAAATACTGAGAAGGATAAATGCCTTCAGTCCGGGATAGATGCCCTTCATATTGTGTGATCCAATAACAAATACAAATTCAATGAAATCTCTTATCGTAATGTCTGTTTTAATCGTAATATAACTTAAATAGACTTACTTAATGAAATTTGAAAGCATTTATTAAACGAAAATATAAATTCTTCATATCATAAAATATTAGGTAGGTATCAACAAATAGGTATACGAATTTTTCATTGTTGTTATAAGATATTAAATACCTAATAGGTTTAAACAGAAATGGAAATACTCTTTTAAAAACAACACAACGAAGAGAAGATTTGTGATACCTTACACACTGAATCCAGTCGGATTGAGACTTTGTATTTTCATTTATACATATTTTCATATTTCAGTTGCATAACGCCTTCGTGATGTTCTATCTCATCGGAAGCTGCTTCGAGTTGTTCTGTGGTCCAAGAGCAAACTTGACCTTGTACTCCTTCTTTCCTCTCATACTCCCGCGGCATGATTTTGCTACAAACAGTAAAGAGTTCAGATCGGTACACAAACTGTAACAGAACACTAAAAATATTTGAAAGAATTAATACTCAGACTATACAAGGGTATGGGTTGTATAGAGATAAATATGGCCCTAAGGGCTTCTATACCTCGAAAAATCAGGGCAACTATCCTTTTTGGTACCAATAGATACCCATGCATTTTTTTCACAAATTGAAAACAAAAAAGCAACTGGTCATACTTAGATGCACACTTAATGAACCAGTTTATTGATATAATAATTTATAACTACTTCAAAAGTTCTCCAAAGACAAATACTAGCCTTTGAAACTTTTACATGTTTTCGAAGTTCATTGTGGAGATAATCATATACACTTGCAAAACGCGTCCTCACTGTACCATATTTCGTTACCAACTAAGGTTAAGGGTGACAGTGGCTCATTCTTACACTATTAATTCCTAGTGGAGAGTTTGGGAAGTTAGGCATTTTGAAAATGGGGCATCTATCCAACTGGGGCATCTATCCGGGTTTTACCCTACAACGTACCAGCAATTGCAGATGATCATTTATATCTCCAAGATACCAACCATAAAAAATAAACAAACCAATATAAAAAATATAATCGAATTTTCAACTACTTCAAAAGTTCTACAACAGTAAATACTAGCCTTTGAAACTTTTACATGTTTTCGAAGTTCGTTGCGGAGATAATCACATACACTTGCAAAACACGTCCTCACTGTACCATATTTTGTTACCAACTAAGATTAAGGGTGATAGTGGCTCATTCTTACACTATTAATTCCTAGTGGAGAGTTTGAGAAGTTAGGTATTTTGAAAATGGGGCATCTATCCAACTGGGGCATCTATCCGGGTTTTACCCTAAATGAAAAAATGTTGAAAAATTGTAAGTTTGAAAACATTCGAAAACAATCCACTTCAGATAAAAATGCTCGTTTAGAATTGTGAAAAGACTAATGGCACAGAATCAAAATCTACCAGACCTTTTTCTTCCGATGGGATTGCCTAGAACCTAGATATAAATTTCCGAAGAATTGCCCTACAATTAGATAAAATGCGGGACAATAGCGAAGGTAAGATTGGACCTTGAAAAAAACGTTGTCAGTCAATATTTTCATTGCAATGCTGGAACGTGTTCCACTTCTATGCATTATTGTCGTGTCATATGGAAATAATTCTCATACTGAGAATCATTTATGTTGGAATTTTACCAAGCCATGAAATCGGCAGGTTTTCACATTACTCGGTTATCATTGAAATTTCGTTTATTGAACCTTAATTGAATAATATTGTAATGAAGATAGATTATAACGTGAATTAATAATTTCCAATATTCATTTCCATGTTATTCATTTTTTATAACCTCAATTATGCTATAATGGCGTAAATTACAGGATTTTAACTTTTTATATTCCAGAATTATAATCTTGTTTTTCGGAGACCAATGAAACCAACAATACAATATGTATACGGTATTAATTACTAATTAAAATAGTGCACATAACCTGCTCACAGATACCTTGATATTTAAATATTCCTTAATTTTATTCTACGAAGCAATTTACTGAGCAGGTTTGTATGATGCTGAAATAGTTTCGGGAAATCAACATACCCGGAAAATGATAGTTTGTCACTTCATCTAAGTTGAACCCACCACGAATCAAGGTGATAACTAAATTGTTTTGTTAGTCGATTAATTCAATCCTATGCGAAGTACAATATAATTTGTCGATTATCTTAACTCAAATTCGTTTATAATAGCCAACGACGCTACTTGTGTATTATTCTTAAATGGAGGAAATAGTCATTTAGGTACCAAGTACGTTATATAGATCATAACGCCCCGAGGGAAACATTCGGCCTGAGGGCCTCTGGCCCGAGGGATGCATACATGATTTTATTTTTCACGAAGAAATTTTACTGCAATATTACAAATTTCATTACAATAAAAATCGATTGTTCCTATAATTCTTTTCCCATTTAACTTCTAGTTGTAACCATGGCATTTGTTAATATTTCGAAGTTTGTTTTGCTGTCATCATATAAGTGAATGTCATTACTGTTTTCTTTGAGAAGAAATAATGGAAATGAATGGTAATTTACCAAATAATATAATTGAAAATGCAGCCAAAGCGACAAATAATTTATTACCGGAAAAAGCTAGAACGATTTACGAACAGGACTACGAAATATTCTATCAATGGAAGTTGAAAAATAGAATTATTTCCATAGACTAGACCGTGTTATTGGCATATTGTCAAGAATTGGTATGCTATTTTTCTTTTCATTTTGTTTGTGTTCAATTTTTTTTATTTCAGTCTGAAAAATTTTGTCCTGCGTCATTGTGGACGAAATATTCTATTCTGAAATCTACACTGATTGTCAATGAAAATATCAATATTTCCCAATTATCTCGGCTAGTAGCGTTCTTAAAAATGAAATCTAAAGAATGGAAAAAATCCAAAGTTTTGACAGCAGATCAAGTTCATACATTTATCAATGAAGCTCCTGATGAAATTTATCTATTACATAAAGTAGTTTTAATAATGGGTGTTTTTGGAGGACTAAGAATAGATGAATTGGTGGAAATGTCTATTAAAGATATAGAAGATAAGGGTAGCTGTTTACTTGTTAAAATACCCCAAACTAACACCGGTATGTCAAAGGGATTTAGTATTGTAGAGGAAGAAAAAATAGTAGTTTTGGTGCTGGTCAGAAAATATATATCCTTAAGACCCAGTGGAGTCTCAGATTTTCCCTCACTTTCCAAAATGCTCGGTGCACCGTCCAACCTGTTGGCAAAAATACAATAGGAAGTGTGCCTTCGATGATTGCCAAATACCTAAAATTGGATAATGCCAAGGCATATACGGGACATTGTTTGAGACGGACTTCAGCAACTCTTTCAACTGAGGCCGATGCATCGTATGAAACCTTAAAAATGCACGGAAGATGGAAGGGTGCATTTGTGGCAGAAGGTTACATAGAGCAGAGCATTTTTTCCAAAAAGAAGGTATCAACGATGATTGCAAATTCGGATACAGAGTCTAATAAATTTTCAGGTGGTTCTCTTGTGAGAGAAGTTCCAAGTAGTTGTAGTCAAATTTTCGCTACAGAGGTTTCGAAAAAATCTGAAGATTCACGAGTAATTAATTTTTCCGGGAAATTCGAAAACTGCACATTTCATCTTAATTAGAATTTGTTGTTGTTTGTTGTAGTTTGTTGAATTGTCACTTGTAGTTGTACCAAAATTCTGAGAAAAAAATAATTTCATCCAAATACACAGAGATGAAATTAGATGGTAGATGTTCACTTGTAACAAATCGTTTCAAGTCTCCTTGCATCATATACCACCTCAATGGGATTCAAATCCGGTGAACGAGGTGGACACGGCAAAACAGGAAATTTGCTGAATTTTCCTCAGCAGATAAAGAAAGAGCTCCAAGCTGCGCCTCTCTTAAAGTCTTAATTAAGTTTTGGAAAACTTCATGAACAAGGCTTATGTAAACATGTCAACCGTACCCTGTATATGTGACTGCCTATGGCCTGACCGTGCTATGAGACGAACAACATTGAATATATAATAAAAATACCGATTAATCCTTCATCTCTCCATATAGGTGCAAGAAACCAGGTGTTCAATATGAACGTCAACAGAAACTCTCTATTTTTATGTGAATAGCTGCCCCTTTATTGTTTTGCTTCTAATTGAAAGACCTTATTAAGCATTATGATTATATGCAGTTATTTCGAAATGAATCGATATGATATCAGCAATGAGCATTGTAAAGCTTAAATGGGAAATTCTTTTATTGTGAAACTGTTCCGTTGAGGTGAATTGACCTATCAGAGAGTCATTATTTGAGCTTATCGCTGTAAGGTTCCTATTGTGGAAACACATTTTTGATGTAAATTCTATAATGTTATACCCATATAGATTTCTGGCGGTATCTAATAAAAACTATATCTTTATTTGAAGCCATTCGATCATGAACATACCGTAACAGATGTGCTGTTATGGCAAAAGGATGGAGAATTATACCCAAGTACCACGTTTAAAATCACCTAATAGTGAATTCGGAACTGATAGTGAAAACTAAACTCCAGCCGACACTACCAATCTTTGAAAAGAAGGTATTCTCTTCGAATAATCTCAACTTTACTAAATTTAGTATGCAAACATCTTCGAAAAAATATTTCCGAGACCATAACTATCGACATAATGATACCTATGACATGAAGTGATAGCAGTCGGGAGACTGGATTTATGTTTTCACAATTTTTATCAATAATATTCCATATTTACTAATACTTTATTCGAAGATTCAAATGAAATATCTATCTGCACTCCTCAATTCAGTCGAATACATTGTCATACACTTTTAAGATTAAGCATTATAAAAGCACTTAGCTACAGAAATCAAATAATTTATGTTGTTGGTGAGATACACAAAGTAAGAATCAAATCCATAATCCAGAATTTAAAATTGCAAGAAATTGTGAACATTGAGAGCTTTAAGAGATAGGGGTCCCGAAATATATGTAACAAAATTTTACAGGAGATTCTTAAAAAAAATTAGGGGATCCTTAGTTTTAATTTTCGTGAAATATTCCCTCATTTGGGAGTTCAACACCTATAAATTTGGTCCACCAGAATCGTTTGATGTCAATATCTCAGAAGATTGTTACATACAGGGTGGGCCATCTATAACTTTCTACCCCGAATTTCGAGCTTTGGGATGAAATAACGAAAAAACGCTTGGACATGTTAAATTTTGTTGAAAGGGGGACAAATAAGGGCGTTCAAATGAATTTGATATCACTACCCTTCTAGCTGCAACCTTAACAGCCCTCATTTTTGAATAGGGAAAAGGGGTCGTGCAGCACCTTTTTTGAAGGGCAATTCAATTTTCTGCATGGGTGTATTTTTTTTATCGCTTTATTATTATACATAGTGACTCAGTATTCCATCAAAAACGCTCGGACGGGTGAAAAAATTTATTCGAAACCACTACCCCTCTAGCCGCTACCACTTAAAACAATTACTTTTGAATAGAGATAATAGGACGAGTAGCTTTGTTGAAATAGTAATTCAATTACCTGCATGAGCGTATTATTTTTTTCTTCGATCGCTCAACTATTAAACAGGATGAAACAGTAAACAGGGGTATTAGTGATATCGTATTCATTTTTTGACCCGTCCGAGCGTTTTTTTCATCTCAAAGATCCAACTTCGGCTTGTGAAAGTTATTGATGTAATACTGAGTCACTCTGTATAATAATAAAACGATGAAAAAAATATATACCCATACAGGAAATTGAATTGCCTTTCCAAAAAGGTGCTGCTCGACCCCTTTCTCCTATTCAAAAATGAGAGCTGTTGGGGGTTGCAGCTAGAGGGGTAGTGATATCAAACTCATTAGAACACCCTTATTTGTTTCCCTTTCAACAAAATTTGACCTGTCTTAGCGTTTTTTCGTTATTTCATCCCAAAGCTCAAAATTCGTGGTAGGAAGTTATGGATGGCCCACCCTGTATAACATACTAAATGGGAGTTCTGAAATATGATTAATCTGAAAGTGTTACGTCTTTTGGCATGGTGAAACCTTAAGACAGTTTTCCTTGGGCCCCTTGATTGTAAGATTATTATATGTTCGATTAGAATCCACGGAACAAGAAGATCTAACATCAAATTTCCATATCTTCTTGAAGTAGTTTAAGACATACATACCTAATTGAAAATCTAAATAAAATTCAATAGATTTTTAATTGTTTTTGTAGGGCTTTATTTGATGCAGTTTAACTCGAAAACGATTCATTTTCAGAAAAAAAAATAAGAGAGACAAAAAATTTACCAAGATCCCGAGTTTTCCTACGAAATAATAAATTTGGAGAAGTAAGAATACGCCAACAAAGCTTTCGGGGTCCGAAGACTAGAGGGCCCGAGAAATAAGTGTCCTAAGGGAACACCATGCCCAAAAAGGTAACGCTGTCAGATTTATCATATATTTCAGAACCCTAGTGTACAAAATTTGGTATGTAATATGCAACAATGTTCTAAGATTTTGACACAAAAATATTCTGAGGGACGAATTCAGAGGTCTCCAAAGAGATCTTCCAAATTGGGGGCCCATTTCACAAAAATAAAATGATGGAACCGCACCTCAATTTTCCTCAAGAATCTCCTGATCAATTGTGTTGCATATATTTTGGGACACCCTATACAGGGTGAGTCTTTGACTCGTACATATATTTTAACGGGACATTTCTGAGGTTAGAAGAAACACTTTTTGTCTCTACCATTTCTTCCGATTCAGCTCGGTTAGAAAGATACAGGCTGTTGAAAATCCATAAAAAAATTTAATTTTTGGATATATCTCGTGAACGATTTCATCGAATGGAATGATTTTCAGAATATGGGTTCTCATTAATGTGGCAAATCTTTTAAGAATACAAAATTTTACTCACATGTTTTATTTTTTTCGTTATGACCAATATATACCATTCCATTCCATAATGGAATTATAGCAGAAATTCTATGATCCCTGCGCTTGGAAATGACTTGAATGCCATTTAATGAATATTTGGCCATTTTGGAAAACAAAAGTATTTTTCGTGAAATCTCGTGAAATGCGCACTCTTCGAGTAATTAATGATTTAAAAAAATCCATTCAGCGAAACTTTGGCTGAATATAATTCTGTTCAGAAGATTCGCAGAATTAAATTTCTTCTACATTTTCTCGAAGGTTCAGGTGGTAAATCTATGATCGGAAAAATTTAAGTGTCATATTTCCAGGGGTGGCATAGCTCATTATGAAAGTTTAAGATGGCTATATCTTTTTATCTAGGCTGAATCAGAAAAAATGCTATACGACAAAAGTATTTCTTTTGACCTCCACAATCTATGGTTTGAATATATGTACAAGTATATCTTTTTCCATTCGCGATAAAATGATATTTATATTCTTCAACTGCGAAATCACTCCCTGTAAACACTTCATGCACAAACTCTATCGCTGATTATGACTTGTGGTTGGGTCCTGCCCCTTCACGACTTCCCAGATAATTAGTCTGAAAAATATCCTTCCCAACCTACCCATCATGCGAGGCTCATTTCTATTGGCTCTCTTCTCGAGACGATATTCAAATGTATCAGATATTCCGGAGTTTGTGCCTTCTGTGGACGGTGGACCGGACCACCGGCCGGGCGCCACCAGCGCATTAATGACCATTCGATGTTGCTATAATTTATGGGTGCATGTTTTGTACGTGAGTGGGAAGGCAACTCTTGCACTTCTGTTCATATTATCTGTCCACCATTAGATAAAGCCCTAATCACCTCCAACGTTCACGGTATCGAAAATCAGTAGTATTGGTAAGGGTTGGTTCCTCGAATATTGAACGGGGAGAAACCTTCATGCGGAATTTCTCTCCTATCGATGAAAAAAAATAGACATCAGCTGTATGTTTCCAATTTCCAATTTCCGATCTACGCGCTAACTTTAATGATAGTATAACAGCTAGCAACGTTTTAAGTCGCCCAGTTTTTAGATATGCTGTTTATCTCACTCATGGGCGTCCGCAGAGCGATTATGATTCTCTCTTCTGTTTTTAGCACGACACCCTCATTATAATTTATCTAACCCTAGCGGCGAGAAGAAAGTGTTGGATTCACATCAATTTTCTGGTTTCCAATAGACTTACTATGAAATCGGCAGAGGTATTCAATGAATTGAAATCATAATCATGGAAAGTTTTCGTTGACGATGAATTCCATGATTTTTGTTTACCCAAAAGCGCTCAACGCACCCCTGAGAAGTTATAAATTTATAAAAGTACCCATGCGTATCGATATTCTCCTCAATCGTTCTTAGACGATCGTTTTATGGATGGTTGTTTTTATTCGGCGGTATCTTTGATGCGGAGTTCTTCAAGGGTCAAGTGCAGCTACTCTTATATTTCAATTGTTATTGTCCATTCTGCAATCAAGATATTTTTTCTGAGAAGGGGGAAAAACTATAATCTTTTCATTTGTATTCCCATTCTAAAGAAAGAGTATTTGAATTCGAAACCCGTTGAAACTGTATTCAGGGAGTATTTTTAGTTTTTAGTGTCTTTGCCTCAAATTTTGTTTTTGAAGTTCTATAATTATTCAAGTAGTTGATTTTTCCGTAGGGCGCCTCTCGTATGTTATATTCTACTTTTTGCTTTTAATATAAATTTTCTAATAGATAATGAAGGTCAGTATAGTATAACACAATTTCTTTCTCCTAATTCGGAATATTGGGGTCATAAAATGAACTCATCAATGTGACGTTTCAACTATATATTATATTTCAGTTTATTAATCACAAGGGTAAGAGAACAGAAACATGGTAGTCTTCGGGAACTGCCGATAGAAATGAGAACTAAGTATAGCTTGTGAGGGATTATTAATGACAAATTTGAACTTCCTTGATCCTTGATTATCAACACTTCTTCGTAAAGCAAAAATAATTGAAAAATAACCATAGAATAGTTCGATGATACAATTTACATGTTACTTAGATCTCACTTCTATCGGCACTCCTGAACTGCTGCCTTTGTTTTTTTGTTGAGAGTGAGTCACTTTGGCCCATGTTCACGTTTTTATGATAAATTCACCTTCGAAAAATATGGATATTCCAAAATTGCGTATGAATTCTGTGAGACTAACAGACATGCTCACTCTGTGGTAATTCGATTCAGAATTTTGTTTCCAAAATGTCTCTTTTATTTTATAATTTGTTAATTTTGATAATATATTTGTTGATTTCATTTTCTGGAGCAGTTTTGTATTATTTCGAATAATTTTTCTGATTCTTGTTTCAAAAGTCATTGCTTGACTCATTTAATGGTCCATTAGTAATTTATATATGATTTTTATGAATATTTTTTTATCGTGCTTATATGTATATTTCTTTATATTCCGTATTTACTCTTCCTCATCATTGGCACTTATAATATCTATTTTATTCCTTTCTCCAAATTATTTTTCTTATTTTCCTCTTTATATTTTTTCATGGAATGTTATTTATTTCGGAAGCAGTTGCCGTTTTATTTTATACACATAACTTTATGTTTTTGACGTTAAAAAAAATGTTGAAGTAGAAAATTTTACCAATTTTACTTTGATCCCTCCCACTTGAGAACAAATTTTGCGGGTGCCTCTGCATAATTATGAAAAAAGAAATAGAAAGAAACGAAGCACTTATGTAGCCTGAGCCCATCGTTTTTCGAAAATTTTTATTTCCCCCCCCCCCTGAGAAAAAATCCTGCGGATGCCCATGTTCTCATCACTCTCCAGGACATTAATTGGGCTGTCTGGCTGGCGATAGTGGTTGAGTTCATCAGTACGCGTCGCTTCTTTGCTGGTGAAATTGTGATTTTTTTAAATCACAGTTGTCACCGAACGACGTGGCTCGGAGTTCGGTCAAGCAGTCGAGTGCAGAAAAGGCACTTTTCACTTGAGTTAGAAACACTTTGACGAAAACTTTTTCTTTTGATAATGACATTACCAAAATTTTTCGTCGTTCGGTGCATTAGACATGAGATGGTTCGTAGCTCATAAAGACATCAAAATTCTAGGATGCATACATACATGCAAAATTTTATGATTGCTCTATGTCGCTCGGCTCGAAAGTCCATCTTCAAAGTTATGTAGGCAAATTCAATAATGTAGACTTATGCCTTCACCAACTTTCGAATAACTCAACCTGAGCGGTATGAGCCTTTAGTGTCCTGCGTTCAGTCAGGAAGTACATTCGTTTGTTATTCGCTCCGCGCTTGTTAAAAACTGTGGATTTCCACCGGCATGATAGTTTATTTTTGTTTTATCATGTTCATATTCATTAAATCCGTAGATCTATTCACTTGGTGAACTTTTTTGTTCAATTGCGATTGAAATTAGGGTTATATTCTTTATATCATCATTTTTCAAAATGGTAGTCAGCAGGAAATGAGAGCCTAGGATCTCATAAGAGGAAACTTCATGTGCAATTTGTTTTAACAAGGGAAAAAATGGCAGGTGTGGTACCGATGCAGAAGTTCCGGAAAATGGACCCATGGTGAATTTTCTGTAAGTGATGGTCGATTTCGAAATACTTCGAGGTATTTAGGATTTTCTGATCTTGCCTCACGTAGATTCAAATTCATAAAATCTGTTTCATATCAACTATGATCTATGGTCTTAGAAGACGAATATTTCAAAATTGTACATATGTACAATATTTCCACAGTCTTCGACTTCAAAAATGTGAAAACGGTTTTGTGCTTAAGATATTTAGAATAGGAATAACAATCATAATACCGATATTTTGAAAAGTATTCCGATGCATGCACTTTTTTGAATTTTTTTTTATTGCCTGTATAAGAGAAAGTGGTCAAGCTTCAAGAATATTTAAGCTTGGTAGATAATGTCGAAAACTATCACAATCCTAATTTTTAGATTTTAAATAGGTTCAGTTCTACAGAAACGTCTAATACTTCCTGTATACACATATCGTCAAAAGTCTCGTGTTGATTTAAATTTGCAGAGGGTAGATACCAATCCTTTTGCATGGTAAAAACACAATTATTTTTTTACATTTACATCTTAGTGCATATTAGTTTGTTGTGGAATTGTTATTTAAGTCGGTTTTTATTTTCGTTAAATTTTGTTCCTTTTATTCATTCAATGTAAAAGCTATCAGAGAAATTAAGGTTTTCAAGCAGTTGTTTTTTTCCCATTAGCAACCTTCTGCTCTCCCACTTATCATCGTTCTCGAGACGATAGAAAGATCCGAGAGTAGCTGCGGTGACTGGAAACGGAGGAAGGAAATCTACGAGTGAGAAATCGGGCGGCATTCCTCGAGATCGCTTAGCATATTCATCGAGAACAATGAGATGAGCCTCTTCGAGCGGCGTAAATTTCGCCCAACTATTCGCGGCTGCCGCAGCGTTATTCGTTATTATTCCTTGCCGCATAAAATAAAAGAATTCAAATTATATGTATGCTATTTTTTCGTCACCACTGTCCGCCGGTATGTTTATATCCAGCGCGGCTCAAATAAATATCCCAGTGGCGGGCCAGCACTATCGGGACATGCCTTATGGGGGAAGGGTTTCATCTTATAAAATGTTTATATCCTCCTTTTTTTATTTGTTACAGAATAGTTATTTATAATACAAGTTCAGAAGCCACTGATATTCTTTCACCTTGAAATGCTCAAAAAACTATAGGATTGTACTCAAGCTCAAGTTAGTTATTCGTGGTTATTCCTAGAGGGCAAACTAAGGACCAAACTGAACAACAAGCGCTGTCATTACTGGTTATTTGCTTGAAGTTTATGTGTTGTTGAATGGATAGGAAAGCCTCCACAGTAGGGTGGAGTGAAAATATTGACTTTTGAAATTCAAAATGCCTGTATGCGCAAAAGTGGTCTATGATATCCTGCAAAATTTCTAGTCGATCAGATTTTATTTAGCGGTGCCCCCACTACTTTAAATTTTGTGTTCATTGACTACTACTAAAGCAAATCGTTCACGTTCATAAATACTCGATTTATTCCTATGTGAAAAGTTGAAGGGTAGGTACTGAATCGAGAGCATGACTTCATTAAAGATCAGCAACATGATCGAGAAATGATTATTGTATGTGTAGATAAAATAGCTACCGAAAAGCTCCAACGTTCCAAATACGGAAAAATTGTGAAAACACAAGTCCAATTGCTTCAACCTCTTCATCAATTTTCGACACAGATGTTTCAGTCATTTAAACAGTGAATCGTCAGATGAGAGTGTCATAGGAATTTACCAGTCAAATTCAAGAACCAGGACGAGAGATGATTTATCGGTAACAAGAAAAACAAAACAATAAATTTGCCTAACTAAGCTCAAGCATGCGATCGGACAGGAGTGTCTGATGGAGCTGCATCTATAATAACAAACTCTGTTGTGCAAGATCTAAATACAATTTCAGTGGAAAAATCATAGATCAGAGTTTAATCATGTGGTGAAGAAAACATTTTCAATTTCTTCATGAAATATAATATTTTGATGGGGAAAAAGATAAAACTCTATAAAACCAAATAAAGGACAATAACTACTACAAAAGTACGGTTTATCTGAGGAACATATCGTTTTAGTTTTAGAGCCCAAGTAAAAATATATAACGGTATCTTCATGTAATGCAGATGAAATCAGCAACAAAATATTAGACTTCTTGAAGAAAAATGTGGACCTTGACAATTTAAAAACGATTGGATGTTATGGAACTGCTGTTAATTCAGGTATTCACATGGTGATTTCCGTAAAATAGAACTTGGAATTGGTCGATGTATGCAAGGGTTCATTTGCATTTTACATACAAATGTATTACTTTTGCACCATCTGATGAAGCATTTGGATGGAGAAATTGACGGACCTCGTGAGTTTTCATTGGCAAATAACTACAAGACTGCAAGAATCTTCCTATAGTTACATTTTAAGCGAAGGATGTCGACCAACAAGGTCCGAGAAGTGGACCTCCAATGAAAAATAAATAAGAACAGGAGATCTGACACAAACTATCGAAGATATTCCTGAAGAAGAAGAAAGCATTGCCTAAATTCGATACAAAAAATGATTTTTGTAGATAATCTCAACTTGTATTCCCAAATATTTCAAGGCTGGGTTGGCATTTGGAATAACAAGAGACAAGAGACACCTCCACGTGGTGAGTGAATTCTGGGTTGTTCCCAAGGAAAACAAGCAGAGAGCAAATAAATCACTCTATCACAATTTTCAGTTCGCTTGGGGCACCGGAAAAAATTGTCCTATAAAACTTATTGCAAGCTTTTCAACCTGGGGTGAGACCACTTTTCAGCATACATGCGAAACAATTTTGAACAAACATTTTTTTTACTTCATGTTCACTCCACCCTACTCCACAGGTCTCCCGTCGACCTCATTTAATTTCAAATAAGATCTTGGCAGTTGCATGACTATACAGGGTGATGATAGTTACGAAAAACTTCAGGAGGTGATTCTCTGTCGAAAGATGGATTTCAGACAACCTGGTTCAAATGGAGGTTTACTGTTATTTCTTTCTAAAATCATAGTTTTTGTGAAGAAAAATGATGTTATTATGTATTTATGTTTCAATTGAATTCAGGTTTTTCTGGACACATTTTCTACTCAAATATTAATTTTTCATCGTTTTCAGATTCTGCTTTCTAATGGTTCGAATGAATTTCCAGATATTCTAGTTTTTTAGTCCTTAATTCAAAATAGATACAAAAAAATATATATGAGTCGATAGTTCCCCTGTCATTTGTTCATCATTCTTCCATAAAGCACTGAATGTTTTTTCACTCTCGACACAACAAATTTTAAACTGTTTTAGTCAGTTCTTGCTTCTCACCATCCCTCTTTGATTTTTTTTCTCGAAACGTTCTCTGACATTTCTAGAATAAGTAGTAGACCTCCATGATGTGACTTCCTATTGCTTTCATTAACTAAACTTTTTCTGCCCCTGAATTCACCCTGAACGGCCGCCACTGCATTTTCAGCGTGTAGCAAATAAATATCATCCTTTTTTAAGGACGCCGCGTAGCGGACAAGCCGGGTTCTCTCGGATATGCAAGTATGTTAGTTTATTACCGCAATTAGAGGATTGTGTATGTGTCGACGGTTACATGACCATCTGGTTAAAAAGTAAATGAATATGATGGCGAAGCTGCACGCGACTGTACGTCTCGACACTGGCTGAATTTCTGAAAAATTCCTATTTTCGATGCCACTTTTTATTTCATTATGGCATACCTACCATTCTATGCGAGGCATCGTCTACTCTACCGTCTGTAAATTGAAGAGAATATGTTTTCTTGCTACACTTCAGCCAAACTTTCTAGACCTCTTTTTACATGAACTGTTTCAAACCTTTTCATGTTGTAACTTTCCATTGAAGTTAGATACTGATAGTCCAGTAGCAGTTTTTCAATTAATTAAATGGAACATCTGTTGGACTCTTCATCGACATAATTGTAAATGTCCTTATCATTAAACATGAATACGGCAAATAATAGCGTAACTACAAAAATCCATCTGATGAATCAAGCACCTTGATGTTTCATCTCGAAATATCTGAGTCCTCTAACATAGGGAGACACATATTCTTTTGACGCTTAGTGCTATGTTCAATGCAAAACAGTTAACGAATGGCAAATTGAAAATGTTTTGGAAATCATTGTGGAATAGTAGGGCCGAACCCAAACTGAAACTTCCAATAGTTTATCTACGCCGTCGATGAACGAGTTAAAACGAAGAGGCCCAAATGTGAACCCTGAGGTACTCCCAAGGATACTAAAAATGCATGGGACTGAAAACTCCTACCTATATCTAACAACCTGGATTCGGCAATAAAGAAAATAGCAAAGCCACAACCAAAATGGTCCAGAGATGAACAATGCAGCAGGCTTACCCCCATTATCAAAGCTTGAAACAAACGGTATAAACTGCGTCAACCTGCGATGAGATATCTTCAAATGTCACTTGGTCTAACGAAAAAAAAAGACTAGATAAATTATACACGCTTCGGTAAAGAGAATAAGTTCATCCCGGAGATGATTTTTCATATTATGCGAGTCGAACTTCCAGTGGCGTAGCAGAGGGCCCCGCAGCCCGCAGACCCCGCAACGCGAGGGGGCCCCCGAGCCATACGAAAAGGTTCGAATGGGGCCCCCAATAACTATTGAACTTGCCGATTCGTGATATTTTTCTGATGATATAACGAACACAACCTAAACAATGGAGGTACAGTTATTATTCTCGAAAAAGAGAGAAATATTCCTGAATTATATTCAGAACACATAATAGGTTTAGAGTAATTCGCTTCGACATATCACTCAATCACACCCTGTGCTACCCTATTTTCAAGAGTTTTTCATATAGCGTCAAGCTTTTCGGTATTTCTCTTTTAACGTTGCCACATGATCGTTTTATTGGGGACTCGGCGGCTTATCTGACTTGTTGTTCTTCAGGCGGCTTGCGGCTTATCTGTTGTTGCTGAAATTATTGTCAATCCTCCAATCAGGATTTTTCTATGAAAAAGGGGAAAATATTATGAAATCTTTTTATTCCTATTTCCATTCTAGAAGTGAGATAAACAATTTTAACAGTGTTTGAATGCCTTCGGCTTCAGGATTACAATTTCATTGAAGTTTGGTTCCGGAATCAATGCGTAGCTTATTTATTTGTTGAAAAACGTTTCTCGTATTTTTTCATATTCAAAATTAAAAAAAATAAAGGTTATAAAATGTGCAAATTAGAAACAGCAGATTGAATATCTTATAATTTTCAGATATTAGAAAAAATGTCAGAGCGGAAAAGAAAATATTTGAGTGAAGCTTGCAAAAAAAACCAAAGAGAGAAAAATAAAATGCATTTTCTAAGCAACGAAATGTATTTCAATATTTTAAAGCCAATGCCTGAGTCACAATAAATTATTCAGCACAGTAGCGAATCAGGGAGCCCCGGCACTAAAAGGGCCCCCTAGCCAAACGAAAAGCTTCGAATGGGGCCCCAATAATTTCATTCTATTGAACTTGCAGATTCGCTAAACTGAAACAATGGAAATATTCTTGAAGGGTATGAAAAAACATATAAGGTTTCCAATAATTCCATTCCAAAATCGAATTCTAACTCAATTACTCCCTGTGTGTTTTCAACTGCCAAGCTTTTCGGGACTCTCTTTAAACATCGCCAAATGATCCTTCTTATTGGTCTTAAGATAATCAAGAATTATCTTAGGAATTCAATGTCGCAAACACGTCTATCAGACTTTTGAGCCTATTCCAGCGTGGAACAAGAAGTAGCCTGAAGCTTGGTGATAGATATATTTGAACAAAAAAATTAGAAAAGATTTATGCATTTTCATTAAATAATTTCTCAAGTTTTTTATCACATTGATTTTTTCTAGAAACCATATTATTTTGTTTAGAAATTCTTGTTATTCAATATAGATATTATTTTTATCACATTTTCTATAATATTTTTCTTTGAAAAATGTCAGGGGAAACTTATAAATAAAATAAATCCAAGGAGGGCCCCCGACTAAATTCTTGCGGGGGGGCCCCGAATTTTGCGCTACGCCACTGCGAACTTCTATAGATTCACCATGTGGCTTTGACCGAACTGCATCAGCAGAATACAGATGTTCTCGATGAGTTCTTCAAAAAAAGACGAAAGAGGTGATTAATATTTTCTGGGAGGTCTTTGCATTCTCCTAAAAGTTTTATTAGGGTTTTTTCTCCCAATCTCTGAAAAAGAAATGATTAAAAAAAATTTTTAAATACCTAATAGAAGAAAGGCTCCTGCGTAAAACTTGAGCACCAATTTGTCAGGGGCCAAATCTTTATGAAAAATTGTTGCCTAACAATAAACAAAGAGAAAACACGTAGAACTCTAAAGAGTAACGTTTCGGAGTCTAAATCAGACTCCTTCGTCAGACAACTTCTATATTTCAACTTTGTGAAATCGTCAGAATATTTTGATTATTCAATTGACATTTTGCAAAATATTGTTTTTTCCCGAACGTAGAACAAACGTGTTGAATGGTGCCACATTGACATCTCTTTCGATCAAAGAGACACTGTTTTGTGAAACTCTTGAAAATCTTTTCCACATGAGTATTAGGTCAATTTTGCTTTTACAATTTAATGGATTATTTCATAATATGGGGAGAAACGTTTTGGAAAATCCATTTTATCCTGTATGTTATTGGTATTGAACTCCTTGAAAAATGACCGAGAAATAAAAGCGCTTTTTGTCAATTCTTCATGAAATTTTTCTCAAGCTTATATTGAAATCAAAAACCTGCTGGTGCTATTGATCTTGGGGACATATTGGCGATACTTCGTGCTATTAGTATGATATTCTCAATGCGCTTTCCACCTAGAAAATTGTCAACATTGAATACACTAAAAGGCATTCCTGGGTACACACAGTCATCAATTCAGCTCCAGATCGATGTTATACTGGAATGAATCCGAACTGTGAGTCAGCTTGATGGAATCGCTACATTTTGGGCGGAACGAAATATAACAACGTTTACTTCAGCACATTAGGACCATAGACCTGGGGTCGTCAGAAATACATGCCCGCTAATTATACGAAACAATATTATGTGCGACACGGGGGATTAATTATGCCCGATACACAGAGAGGGAGTTCTCGATATACAGCACCGCAGTTCGCCACATTACTGCGGATTTATGCCAGCAGAGTATAACCTCGTTCGGTGCTATTAAATTAGCCGCATTCTCTCACCAGTCGTTGCTAATGTCCTATATATATCTAGGTTTGTCTGATATCCCAGTACGGCGATATTTCCTGAAATCTGCGGTGAGGAGTAATAACGTCTGGCAGTTAGTTCACTATAATTGCTTGCCAAAGAAAGAGAGCACCGAATTAGCAGCTCCATGCCCAATCCGTCTCCCTAGGAACAGCCTCTATCATGAATGGAGTTTCGTTGATCGTACTAGATGTATTTTGCCAAAGAAATCTGAGAAATGAAGCGGAATGGCATCCAAATCACCACGATGAATATGCAACGCAAGAATATGCAAATAGACACACTTAGAGATCAGCTCTTTCATCTCTTCAATAAGTTATTCAGAAACTATACTTCTTGGGGAGTCAATGCTTAGAGCCAAAGAATCAGTGCCATTGCATCAGTCTATTCTGCTTCTAAGTGTTATGCTCCGTGTGTAGCAATCACCCCAATTTGGTCGATACCCAACTGAATCAGGCAATGTGAGTCATTACTCTGCTCTCAAGTTTAAGCCTGATGAACTGGTCAATAATCCTATGACGACTCTGCACCTCCCACAGACCCTCAATTGAAATTTAACTCTAGACTACCTATGGTCAGGACAGCTAACCAGCTAACCAATTTCTCAATCAATGAACTACGGCGAACACAATGACAGGAGAAAGACGTCAGAAACCATAATCTAATAGAAGTAGGAGTTTTCAACATTGGATAAAGAGATTCATGCAACCTGGAGAACCGAAAACTACCAATCCTACAGGAACATGGTTCGAAAGCTGGAAGATGTTAAAAGCTCAGAAAACAGAAAAAAGAAAAAAAACTTGCAAATTAACTCAATGTACAATCCCTCCTTGATGTATGAACAAGGAAACATATTTCAAAATAAATGAAATTGAAACCCACAGTTTTTAAAAAGCTGCAGATAGACAAATGTCTCATAAGAGTCAAAATCAACCTTCCAACATCAGGCACAGAAAAAGCTGATACTATAGAAACAGGATATAGTATACTATATGCCGTTTCTATAGAGTGGAAAGGATAAAAAAGGAAATGTGTAAGTCCTGAGAGCAGAGGGCCCTTACAAGAAGCGTGTAGTACCTACTGAAGTTTCCTATGATAATTTTGAGGTACAGAAAATTAGATTATTTGGTTGAATGAATGAATATACAGGATGAGTCTTTGACAATTGAATATAGAGGTCAAAATAACTTTTCATAAGAAAAGTTTCCGATTCAGCCTAGTGAAAAAGATATCAGCCATTTTTAGCATTCATAATGAGCAATGCCACCCCTGGAAACATGCAACTAAAGATTTTCCGATCAATAGATGTACCTCCTCAACCTTCGAGCAGAAATTTTATTTTGTGAATTTCTGAACAGAGTTGTATTCGTTCGAAGTTTTTCCGAAAAACTAACTGTTTGAAACAAAAAAGAGAACTCTAGAATATTTTTCAGTTTTAAGAAAAATAATAAAGAAGCATGCCACTTTCCTGTAATATGTAGTTAGTATTAACTAAAAGGACCATGAATTGAGGTTAAAAGTTTTTTTGAGTTTTGGAACATAAGTCGATAACAGAGAAATATAATAATATAAACGTTTCACATTCGCAAAGTTTTTATGAGTCTTTTCGAGTTTTGGAGAATATCAGATGGTTTCCAATTTCGCATGTTAAACGTCGTCTGAACTAGGTAAAAAATTCTTTTGAAGTCACTTTGACGTGTCTTCTTCCTTTTCTCAACACGAATTTTTTTCCATTTTCGTCTAGTCACTGCTATAGAACACACATTTCTGCTTATCTCGATCCACCTACTCATCTAAATGATAAAAAATATGTTTTTATATCACGTTTCTTTTAGATACTTAATTTTCGATAAGAATGAATGCAATAGTCTTTGGTTGATATTTTCCGCAACTAATTAGTGTTTGTTCCCATCATAGAGAACATCCATTCATAATATTCTGATTTTCATGTAATAATCGAATATTTATTTCATTATGTGGATTTATAACTAGGTTGATATACTTGTGGTACCTAGTATATGCGATTCATCTTGACCTCTGCAGATGTAGTTATTTTGTTTACCTGTTTACTACTTTGAAAGTAGTCTTTGGTATGTGATTTCCAAAATTATGTGAACATTTTTAGATGAGTAATATTTCACTCATTGACTATTGTCAATGAAATCTGAATTGTAACGAAACTGTCATCAAAATGCCTTCACACGGCGCTCACACCAAAAATTCTAGTAGAAATTCATTCATTTATATTTTTTCTCTATTTCAGTATCGTAATCCGTTCATTACAGTACTAAAAGTAATGCTGTAATGAACTCATTACAGAATTGTTTTAGTTGTATTTTTCGTTTTGTCATTGTCAGTATTGACCTCCGATCCTGTCAATTTTCAATTTCAGTATTCTGTCAATTTTCGTAAGTCACACCAACTGACAAGATACAATACAAAAGTCACTAGGACTAAATTTTTATTTGAATTTCTAGAGTATTTCACAAAATTTGACTAAAATAGATAATATCGTCTACTACTCGTTGTAGAAGGCAATTCCCACACTCATGCTCGCTCCTTCATCGCTCATAGGAGCTCATTCTGCAACTCGTTTTCGAATATACTATTATAGCATCACTAGAAAAAGAGAAAAAAATTTCATACAAATTATTGTTATATATTTTTGAAATTTCATCGAAAAAGTTTAACGATTGCAAATTTATTCTGGAAAGTTTCTGTTTTTGTTTATGTAGGTTATGGAATTTCCTCTAATCAGTGATTACATATACTTGTTAGCGAGCAACTTCTCAATTTTTAACGAGTTTTCTCTCTCGCGGTAATTAGAAGCCATTTAGCGAACCTCCAGGCTCCAGGAGACATTCAATGACACTGAATGTTCATGTCCGAATTAAACCGCTAATAATACCGCCGAAGCGTGAATTCCACCTCTTTTTGTCCACAACCATCGCCAGTACGCCTCCGGAGAAAATGAGATTGGCGAAAGAATCAAACAATTTCAGTTTATCTGTCAATGAAAAGAAGTCAACAGTCGAGAACAAAAAAGAAATAAAAACTGAGAACAATTCAACTGATTCGTAAAAACGTTATTAACGTGCTTGTCTTGTTTCCATTAATGTCCCATGGCAAATACCCAAGGCGGCCCTGTCAAAGACTTCGAGCCAGTCGGTATAAGACTTTACAATTTTATTGTTGGATATTTTCATTATTACCAGCTTCGGATTTCATTCCGTATTTAGAAAAATATTTTTTGTTAATGCATGCATATCACAGTGCGTCCGCCGTTTGTTTTTGGTCTTATATCGTCCCGAGATCGTTGTAATCGTGGAATTGCTCCGGGTCATCGTCGGCTGCAGAATCATGGATCTATCTCGCATATAAATCTGGAAGTTAAGCAGGCAGCTACATGCTGCTTCACTTTATCAGCTGCGTGCGACAACTCGATAATGCCTTATTCTATTTATCTGGTTCCATTTATTGCGTTCCACGTTAAATACTGTGTAGATGCAATCGAACTATAATTCATTTCATCTTTCTCACACTCTGGTGGTTCGCGGTCCAACCGGTGATCTGAATTTGTACACAGGATTATCATTCACTCTTACTCGTAGATAGTGTGGGTAGTCAATAGTTATTGAATATTTGAAGGATATTCTTGTGTCGAGAGCATAGAGTTCTTGGATAGTTTCTTGTTGTACGTCAGTTTATTCTCTAACCATATTAAAAATTATGTGGGTTTACCGGCTGTCTATATTCCAGGGATATCTTCATTCGTTCCCGAGTGAGAGTCTTCCTGACAAGGGTATTTTGCAAATATTTCGCTTCATTTCCGTTTCTGTATGTATGAAATAGGTTATCACTTTTTTGTCTCGGAATATATCGTAATTTTTGGTCCTGAAAAATATTCTGTTTTCTTGAGTTATACGATGTTTCGTTTATCTATGGGAGATGATTTCCTTTCACTGGGGTCCTGTAGCGGTCTTCAAACATTATGTTTAACAATTCGAAAAGGGAAAATTGATTGGATTTTTTCATTTCTTTCAAACCTTGTGACATTTCTGTCATAATTAATTTATGAAGAATAAATTTCTGAAATGAATGGTTAATTCAGAAACAATTTAATTGATTATAAATAACTAGTTTTTTCTGCTTTTGTCTCTTTTTATTTCATCTAGAATTTCGGGTAGATTTGGTGAAGAGTCTGTTTTTCTCTGCTGCCCATAGAAGAACTACATGAAGATGTTCTTCTGATCACGTAGATTTCCTCCAAGATGCTCCGATATGATATTTTTAGTAAATTTTTTTCCAACTGGTGAGGTCTCAGTTTTTTTCCTCTGGGGTTTTTTCCCTTTCCTCATTTTATCATACTTCAGACCAGTATGGTTTTCCTATGTTGCACTAACCCCAGCTAGGTACTTTTTTGTTTCAATATGTATTGTATTATTTTAGCTCCCTCAATCAAAAGAATATATATACATAATATGGATAAATCATCGGCAATATTTTTTATTTATTTATTTATTTATTTATTTATCTTTATTACATCCAACAGGCAAATGCCCAGTTACAGGTGTAAACAAGTAGCAAATACATACATGTATGACAATACCTCAAGCCATCGTCAGCCGAGGCCAAACCAGAAAAAGCCAAAACCAAAAAAAAAAAAAAAAATTAGTTTCTTATCAATAAATACAATTGCCTCCTAAACTGAACAATACTAAGGAAAAACATATCGACTGAGGGCAACTCATTCAAGCTTCTGCAGATAGATGCCACAGGACTATGAAAGTGATGTTGAGTATTGGAAACACTAATTCTAAAAGTTAAATTTGCTCTGGATACAGTGCGGGGTGCATTGAAATTTAAAAGAGATAACAGATACATCGAATCAACTTGACCATTAATTAATTTGAACGCAAAGATCGCACCCATAATTTCTCTCCTCTTTCTCAAACTTACGAAGTTGAACTCAACCAGTAAAGAGTTATAGTTGTAATGCCGAATAGGGTAAACGTTGTGTTTTTTGTAGTACAAAAATTTCAAAAATTTTTTTTGTACAGATTCTAACGCTATTTTGTATTTTTCGTGATTAGGATTCCACACTAATGAACAGTATTCAAGTTTGGGACGTACCAGACTGAAATATACTGACTGAATAGCTAATATGTTCGAAAATTCCTTGCAATTGCGCAATACGAAACCCAGAGTTCTATAAGCCTCACAAATAATTTTACCAATATGCAAGTCAAACGAAAGCTTGCTATCGAACAAAACACCTAAATCTTTACATTCGTTTACTCTCTTCAATACATTGTTCTCAA
This sequence comes from Hippodamia convergens, assembly GCA_038502775.1. Taxonomy (NCBI): domain Eukaryota; kingdom Metazoa; phylum Arthropoda; class Insecta; order Coleoptera; family Coccinellidae; genus Hippodamia; species Hippodamia convergens. Next base: position 9,130,688 of record CM076610.1, on the reverse strand, counting down.
TACTATAATTGAATTCTTCGGTAGTTAGTTTTCTTGAGTAACTCATAACCTTGCATTTACCGATATTCAATGGCAATTCATTGACACTGCACCATTCACATAAACGTCCAATATCTTCCTGCAGCATATAAAAATCGTGTTCATCGCGAATCACTCTGAAGATCTTGAGATCATCCGCAAACAGAAGTTTCTCCGAAGAAATTACACTGCATAAATCATCAATAAATATAAGAAATAATAGGGGCCCCAAATTGGAACCCTGAGGTACCCCTGAGCGTGCAATAAAATGAAATGATTTGACGCCCCTCAACTCCACATATAAATGTCTGTCATTGAGAAAAGACTTCAACAACATCACAATATTCGGTGGAATGCCAAAACAACCCAACTTCTTCAAAAGTAATCTGTGTGATACCCTGTCAAAAGCTTTACTAAAGTCGGTGTAAATAACATCTATTTGTTTACGATTATCTAAACCATCCGACACGTACTGTGTAAAGGTACAAAGATTTGTGACTGTACTCCTCGAGCGCATGAATCCATGTTGACATTCCGATAATTTATTGGAAACATGTGAATAAATCAAGTCGAAGAGCAAAATCTCCAATAACTTGGAAAAAGCGGAGATGAGGGCAATGGGTCTGTAGTTTCTTATATCAACAGGCTTTCCTGACTTAAACACCGGACAAATACGTGACATCTTCCAAATTTTAGGAAATTTGTTGGTCTTCAAAATTAAGTTATAAATAAACAATAAAGGTTTGAGGAGTACACTTATATGATTCTTAACCAGAGTAGATGGAATATTGTCTGGACCACAGCTCATTTTACCTCTCAACATTTTTGCCGCTCTCAATACTAAGTCATCTGAAACATTATTGAGTTGAAAAAAGTCAGCAAAGCTGAATGAATCATCCATAGCATCACATGATATCATATGACCTTCTGGATTATAATAGACACTCCGAAATTGATTGGCAAAGGCATCAACAATGGACTGCGGAGATGAAAATTTTTCGCCATTACCATACATTTCACCGGGAATACGAGTTTTATCCTGTTTGGAGTTCAAAAAAGACCAGAAGTCATGGGGATTTTCTATTAAATTGTCTTCGGATCTCTTTATGAATTCGGAGTATGAAGTTTCTATTTCCTTTTTCGCTCATAATAAAAAACGATATCCATGTCTTCTATACATTCTATGGTAGTAATCTTTAAGCTTTATTTTTTAATGAGTTCTCTCGTATACCAACTGGGGTACTTATGGGTATTACTATTGACAAGAGGACAACATTGAGAAATTATTTCCTGAATCTTGTCATTGAATCTTTCACAAACATCATCAGAATCCGAAAGACCCATCAAAAAATTCCAATCAGTACCACCCACAAGTGTAGCAAATTTCTGGTCATCAAGTTTACGAAAATTAAACTGTTTGATACAGGGCAAAACGATTTTCTTCGATCTGCTATGCAACGACAGGCTTATTGTAAGACATGGATGGTGTAAATCTATAGGTACCATCGGCTCAAGATCGTTCAAGACTTCACATTTCAGATCTTCAGATGTTAAAACTAAATCTAGTAATCTATTATTACAATTTCTAACAAAATTATTTTGAACAAGATTGGAAAAATTAACAAACGATTGATACCTAAGAAGCAAACTTGATGACTCGTTCGTCTCATAATAACATTGCAAAGCAGAAATATTGAAATCGCCCAAAATGATAACAGATGCAGAACATTTCAAATCCTCTAGAGCTTCGAAAACTTCATCATAAACAGTAATATTTGATTCCGGGGGAATATACAACACTATCACAAAAAAAAAGCACCCTCGATGAAACAGAAATCTTCACACACACCATATCTACCGATTCCACTGAACAATCCAATTCACACAGCTGAGATGTATAAAAGTCACCATTAACTGCAAGAAGAACTCCACCTCCTCGAACACCATAGGATCTGTCATGACGATATACTGAATAATTACCTGGGAAAAGCTCAGAATTCGATACACCATCTCTCAACCAGGTTTCAGTAACTGCGATAATTCCATGCTCGAAAGTCAAAACGTTTCTATAGAATGAGTGTGTTTTTGAATTTAGTCCCCTGCAGTTCTGATAATAAATAGTGACATCATTAAGATTTAATTCTTGCGTATTGGATGTTTTATCAGGTTTTTTTTACGTATCATTGGGATGCCATTCAAATAAGCGACATAAATGTCCTCCTCACCATTCTCACGTCGGAAATTGAGTTCCTTCCAAACCTGCCTCTGATATTCCCTCTGACGGACGGTCAAATCAGGTTTTATTCTTAAATTTTTGAACTCATTTGAGGAAGCCAGTTTTTTCCTATTTTTCAGAATAATCGACACATGAGAACTATTCATGAAACGTATCTTCACAGGACGTGTCTTATCCGGCTGTCGACGACCTACCCGATCAACACTCATACCTCCAGCGTCCAAATCGGGGATGATTTCCTTACAAACATTGAGCGAATAAACTGCCTCATCCATACAATCCTCAGAAATACCGAATATCAAAATGTTTCCTTCCCTTCGTCTAATTTCATTCACCTCAGAAACAATATGTGTCATGTTTGGGGATTCCCTCTCGCTATCTTCCAACTTTTACTGCAGTTCAACAATCTGGTTTGATAAGCCGATTATTCTTTCATCATATTTACGGTCCAATAAATAAACACTGTCTTTTACTTCATCGAGTTTTTTCTCGAACTGACTTAGTTTATTATTTATTTTTTCTAGGACAAGAGAAGAGACATTTTCAGCAATCTTCGCTACAAACTTATCATCAAGACAAATTCGCTTCACCATCTCCTCTGTCTTAATCTCCGTTTGTTGATCCCGTGTAATCGGCATATTGAAATAAATGATCTTCACTTAGGTTAACCCTTAAAATGCGAAATTTTCACCCTTAGATAGGTATTTATCTTCTGAGGACTTTTATTGTCCGATAAAAGTGGTCACCAGAGAAAAACACAGAACGTAAGAAATCTTTACGCAGTAACTCTGATGCACGTCCGATCGAGCTGACGACAACTACACAATATTTTTTCTTGATTATATTGGTTAATTTTGTCAGAAAATTTATCTGAGAGAAAAAGTTTGCGTTTTTTAATTACAAATTACAACAGATTAATAAGAAAACACTTTCTTTAATCGCTCATAATAATATAAATTTATATAAATTTTTTTTTTCATCGTTGATCTCACGAAAGTAGCATCTAACGAAACAGAAGCACTGTTGGAAACATATTGAAATTTTAGAGGTCACGATATCATACTGAACCCGAAATATTAAAAAATATTTGGAATAGTAACCGGACTCTCAACTATCATTTTTGCAAAACACAGATCAAGGTGACTCAAATGGTTCATGATTTGTTCCAAGTAGCTTGAATAATATTTTCGATTCAGTTGATAGATATATAGGTTTAAGGTGAGTTTCACAAAACTTCGATTGTGTGATCAAAAAAACTTACGTGAAGTCGAACCAATCAAAACACTTCATTTTAAATTTCATCGAATGTAGGTGGCTCTAATCAACTTGAGAGTTCTTAATCGGGCAATCAAAGTTTCATGAAACTCGTCGTTAGGCTTTCACGGATAGATTCAACGACAGAAGACTCTTGTAATGTCAGATAGACGTTTATTCATTCTATAGTATACATACTGAAATGTATTTCATAGTGAAAGACAGTATTACATTCAATTAAATTATTAGCCCCTTTTTATCTACAAAAGTTATAGAGTTAACGAAGGGGGGGGGTGTTATTCGGCAAGTAATCCCTCATTGGGTAGAACATATTTTAGAAAAATTTAAAATCGAAAGGTTTTCTTGAATGTTGGGAGGTAACCCCTCATGACACAACTCTTGTTACGCCAATGACAAAAGTCCATATTCCTGCACGCTATACGCCTATACAGCACTGAAATTTTGCTAGCACCTGTAAAAAGTACTGAGAACTGTCCTTAAGGTGTTTTTATTTCGAGGCGCAATCACAATAAGTTATAGCGAATTTTAAAAATTGACGAAATTGCAAAATTACCCTATAGTACGAAAACTAGACACTGAACGACTTACGATATTCAGCAAATTATTCTCGAAAAAAACATTGATTATTTTTTGAAACTCTTTTAATTTGGAAAATGTAGTTCTGAATCATCGAAATCTGACCATCCTGTACAGGATATTGACGTTTTCACTCTTGGAATCAGAGAATATAGAACAACGTAGTTAGGGTTCGAACAATTCCTTGTGTTATGGTCAGCCTTTTGAGCTCATTGAACGCAAGTTTCTTAAGAGGATCGCATTTTCCAGATCCTTCTAACGACTCCTGCCTGCTCAAAATTTCCAATGCTTCAACCATTCTCTAAGGTTTCATCTGATCTTCGGAATCACATACAGTTAGTTCTGAAATGAACTCAAGTATCGAATAACAATTCGGCCACCTTGTCGAGGATCTCATCTCTGAAGTCTCAGAGCAGGACACATCAATAATCATAATAACTGATATTCCGATAAGAACACTTGTCCGGCAGTTTATTTTCTCTGAAGATCATTGAATATGCCGTTGAAAAAGGCCATTAGGCTTTCAAACCAGACATGAGGTGAAGTCAGGCATCCGATCAGTCGATCCGTCCAGCATCAATCAAAATAATGATCTGCTTGTTACTCTAACAGGCAAAAAATTGTTCGTAAGTGTTGCTCAACATTGTGTCACGTTATCGATACAAAACATAATATATTTATTGAGGTTGTCAGGCGGAATCAAGAAGCTGTGGACAACGGGCTTTTTACGGAATCTAGATGCATCATAACAATGTCGGATAGTTGTTAACAAAGCGACTATCTTGTAGACCAGTTATTAGGCAGCCCATTTGAAAGAAGAGTCCACACTTGAACTATTACCATTTCTGACACTTTGATTACGCCTGATGTGCGCCCAGCGTGTTGAAGAAGTTGGAAGGTAAGTCAGATCTGATCTTTGAAATATTTAATGATACTCACACCTTCTACATTTCGATAAGAAGGAAGGTTTATTAATGGTTTGAGTTTCTTCAGTTGAGCTTCCTCACACAGAATATAATAGAATACTTTATAATCTGAATCCGGATTATTTGTTGATCCAGACACTTGCTCCGTGCTTTGTAATCTGAGTTATGGATTGCTTCGATAATCCGACTAAAGAGTTGTTGGGCAAAAAACACACAACAATACCTTACTCTTCATTTTTTGTAGTCGAGCAGAAAAAATGCCATTGCCCCCCATAAACGACAACATGATTGGGTAGGAACTATCATAGGAGAAAAATAGTCAACAAAAAAAAAAGATCTCAGATGAATCGTGTCCAGTGAACACCACAATCAAGTTGTTTCAATTCTTACCCACTCATTGCTATGGCTTCCTTAAGCCATGATAATGGGCTTAATACACTCTCAAACATTAATATCGTGAAAAATGAATCCCTTCATCAATAATAAATTATGAATCTTAAAATATCTTGAATGGAACCGATATTCGAGGACGATTTATAAGGATATAATAATTATTGCATATATCTTCTTTGTCTATTATTCTATGAATGCGCATATTCTTCTTACTTGACTGTGCTTGGCGGTTAAACGAAACCAGGGAGTATAGAATATAAAGGAAAAAGAAATGATTATTTGTATTGTTTTTGTTGTCCGGAATCTACAAAACACAAAAAACAACATGAATACTACTTGACAAAAATCGTACAGAATACTAAATAAATCCTCGATTCCAAACACTCATAACGATAAGTAGAACCAAATCACCACTTCAAATTTGACAATCATTTTCAAATTAATAGAAATATTGATCCTTTTCGACACAAAGTGTATAGGACAAGTCCAAACAAATACAATATAATAAGAATAAGAAATAATAATTCAAAATTTACATCAAGTTCATGTCGATCATATACTCGTCTACACTATAGTAAGCTTTTTTTACCAATATATATTTCACCATTTTCCCATACTCGCGCCTATTCAGTGCCCTCACACTCTGAGGTAAATGATTATATAATATAATGCCTTTATACATGATGAAGGACTTATATTTGGAGGTTCTATGCACTTGGATAGAGAGAGTGTCAGTACTTCTGGTGGAATAACTGTGGTAATTTGACAGTTTGGTAAATCTATCTATATTATTCTTCATATACATCAAAGCTCTATACAAATATATACAAGGAGCAGTGAGGATGTTATTATCTCTAAAAATTGGCCGGCAGGAAGTGCGTGGATGTAGTCCAAAAATCATACGTAGTATACGTTTTTGGGACACCAATACTCTGTTAAAATCAACAGAGTCACCCCAGATCAGAATACAATAATCTATATGGCTAAACACCAGGCCATAGTATAGATTCAACAACACTTCAAAAGGCAGGGAGTTCTTCAAACGGTATATAACGTAAAAAGATGAGCTAAGCTTTTTACATACCCTTTCGACTTGTTTGCACCACCTCAAGTTTTCGTCAACATAGACACTCAAAAACTTGACTACTTCTTTAGCTTTCAGTACTATACCATTGTAGCATATATCAAATGTGCTGTCTCTTGCACTTCTCAGTGAAAATCTAACACATTCGGTCTTGTCAGTGTTCATAATGAGTGCATTTTCTCTACACCAGTTTTCAAATTGGTCGATTAGGGATATACAGATGACTTTCAGATCGTTCAGGTCTGCAGCAGATACAGCAATTGACGTATCGTCAACAAAAATATCAGTTTGGTCAAGATTGATACCAGATGTTTGGGTAGATCATTTATAAAAATAATGAAAAGCATTGGTCCCAATATAGAGCCCTGTGGAACTCCTAGCTCGCAAACACGCCTGTCAGACCACTGGCTGCCCACCTTCACAGACATTGTACGCCCTGTTATGAAGCTGCACACCCAATCTAGAAAAACCCCCCGAAAACCCAGACTATATAGTTTATTCAGAATTAATCTAGGTGTTATACAGTCAAAGGCTCTTGAAAGGTCAAAAAAACAAACCTGCTACATGGAGACCTTTATCGAGAGACTCATAGACATACTCAAAAAACTCAACAGCAGCCGTCTGGGTTGATCTTCGTTCCCTGAAACCATGAAAATTGGTTATTCAATATGGCCGATTTATGTCGCAACCGTTTCCCTGCTAAATCGACCATATGCCCCTTCCATCGAACGAAACCATATGCGTTATAGAAAATTTCAATGCCAAAGCAAACAAAATCATCGAACTATGCAGCGTTGCCAGATTCACCATTTCCTAGCACATTCTCAACAAAGCCATATCAATTAGGTGTGCGGTGCAAGGTAAATCATGAATTTAAGGACGCCTTAAGCAAGTCTGTAGTGACTGGTTTAAAATTTTATATTTTGTACAGTGTATGTTGTTGATGCTCATTGTATTCTAAGTACACTTAACATGTTTATTTATGTTCTGATTTCTGTAAATTTTTGTATGCTTGTAGTTGTACAGGAAATTCTTAAACTTAAATATTGCCTGACTTTAGTCAATCGTCACAGTTGTTGTTAGGTTTAAGTGTTCTACTGGAGAAGAGAAACCAGTTCCAAACAAATTATTTCAATAATTCTGTAGTGAATTGAATCTGAACAGATTGAGAATTGAAAAATATATATTCTTTTCGAAATATTTTATATACCTTCTCTCCGCAGACGCATCTGAGGATAATTCCTCAGATGAGTCACACAAAATAAGAGAAATTAGCAGATTGGGAAGAACGTTTCTCGTCGCATTTCTTCGAGGCACATTACAAACACTGTTAATATCACGACTGACACCCCTATGAGTTTGAATACCGAAATATTTCACGTGTCAGATTATTTCCTTGCCTTTCTGCACGTTGAGACTTCATAATTCATTGCCATTTGTTCCTATCTTTTTTTCGAGAAACGTCACGTTGTTTCGACGGCAGTTCTAACTGTCTGCGATGTCTTGTTTTTCCATATGTTTGAAATAATTGGATACTCGTTCGGATAATGAATATGTCGTGGGTTTTCTTTGGCTCCGTTTCAGGATTTTGCTGAGAGCCGTCGGTAGATTCCAGGTATGTTAAAACACCAGGGTAATAGAGAATTTAGATTATCTAGTTTGGAATGGAGGAAATAAAGAGAGAATTATAAGAAAGGAGTGATAAACTTGGTGTTACAGGAATCCTCATCTCTTCATGTACTAAAAATGTCACTTACCTTTTTGCCCAAGAAGTCAATATCAGCTCAGCGACTTATTTCTTGCTCGATTGAGTCATTTCATGGACATTATCTGTAAATTAGTTACACCCATAAGCATCTACTTTTTGCGGAAGTTTTCGAGGAAATTACTGTTACCTCTGCTTGCTATCCAAAAATCTTCTACAATTCTGTTCCAGACTGATATTCTGATTTATTATGATCATTTCAGGATCTTCGATTCATAATACGAACTCAGTTTGAGTGAAAAATGCTCAAGATATAAGATTTAGAATCTACGAATGACTGCCAGAACGATGCTCGTCATGATCATCAGAAATTTTTCATTGTTCTAAAGTGATGATAAGTATTTCTTATGATCAATTCGTGATTGTCCAATTCATCACACGAAAGCTTTTTGAAGGAAAAATGCTCAAGTGATTTCAACTTTTAAAATTTTTCCCAGAACGATGGTAGTCGTGATCATCAGAAATTTTGTATCGTTAAATAGTTATGAGGAATATTTATTATGATCAATTCATGAATGGACATTAATAGAATGAAGTCATTTAGAGTGGAAAATTCTCAAGAGACAAGATTAAGAATCTTCAAATTACTGCCAGAACTATGCTCGTCGTGATCATCAGAAATTTTGTATCGTTCTAAATTGATGAAATTTATTTCTTATTATCAATTCGTGATCGTTCATTCATAGTACGTAGTCATTTTGAGTGGAAAAAACACATGAGACAAGATTTATAATTTCCAAATTTCTCCCAGAACGATGATCGTCGTGCTCATCAGAAATTTGGTATTGTTCAATAGTTATAAGAACAATTCATTATGAACAATTCATGATAGCTCATCCATAGCACAAAGTCACTCAGAGAAGAAAATGGTAGAGAGACAAAATTTAGATTCTTCAAATTTCTGCCAGAACGATGCTCGTCGTGATCATCAAAAATTCCGTATCGTTCTGAAGGGATGAAAAGTATTAATTATGATATCAATTCGTGATCGTCCATTCATAATACGAACGCATTTTGAGTGAAAAAAACTCAAGTGACAAGATTTCAACTTTTAAAATTTTTCCCAGAACGATGTGCGTCGTGATCAACAGAAAATATTTTATCGTTAAATAGTCATGAGGAATATTTAATATGATCAATTCATGATCGGCATGAACTCATTTTTAGTGGAAAATGCTCAAGAGAACAGAATTATACTCTTTAACATTCTGCCAGAACGATGCTTGCCGTGATCATCAGAAATTTTGCATCGTTCTGAAAATTATCTATAATAATAAAAATAATATTCATTTATTTCCAAAGATAATACCTAACAAATATCTGAACAATCATTCAAACAACAGTTAGGGCTATAGTGATATTGGAAAAATCTCAAGAGTCCAGAGTACTGTGCAATATCGCTTTAAAATCGACTACTCCTTACATTTAGGAAACTGTCAAAGCCAAATTTCAGAAAGAATTTTTTCTTTCATTATATCTGTCACCTGTGGAAGCACTGGTGTAATAATTATCCTTTCCAAACTGTATGTAGTGTTCTTGAATAGAATGAACAGTTGTTAATAATGTTAATGGATTCTGGTCGAAGATGATGCTTTCCAGCGAAAAGTACATTTCTGATCACTGAGGGTGCTAGACAATCATAACGAAATGTGTCGTATTTTGAGAGAATACAAACAATTAACGATTGAGCGCCGTTTTCAGCATACAATTTGATTTTCATAATCCTTTCAGAATTATCAATCAGAACAGAAGTAACCAGGGAATTGAATGATGTGTTGCGATTCGAAGGAAAGATCGTGTCAATCATCGCTTTTCAAGTTGATTCACCGGAATAACTGTTACCAGTTTCTCTTACATTTTCGACATCATCTATATCTCCCGCTATTTATGTATCGAGCAACAAATCTTTCGCAACACATCGGTAACATTGTTGGATCGTACATTGTATACGTACGACTGCCCAAGGAAAAGGAGGAATCCTATCAAATTTATCGAAATATCTCGCGCATTTGTCTATCGCAACCACCTGACACTTCATAGCCGAGCATTGTCCCGTCAACCACCTCGATTCTTGTATATTCCGGAGTATCCGCAAGAGATGCTGGGTGCCGATGGAATACGACGGCCTAACATTTATAATGTCGACAGCGTTATGGATGTTGTGAGAAATCAGTCGCCGTTTTCCTGTGCCCAAAATGGAATGAAGTTATCGCTGGGTTTATGTAAAAGGGCTAATTGACAGGCGGTTTGAGTGATGCCCGTGGCCGATTTGAATAGAGCGCAAAGATTGATAGCTATATGGAGCAGCGTGTATGCAAGAGTCTATATGGTGTTTGGATCTACTCTCGGTATGCAAATTTGTGAATGTTCTTACCTATGACAACACACCTGGAACGTATTCCTCGCTAGAATCATGCGAGAATTACATCTGTTACATATTGCAGAAGTTTTTGAAATTATCGGTGAAGTAACAAGAAATACATTATCTCTGGTTGTCAGACTTTTAGTGAAACAACTTGAAAAATAGTTTTCAAATAAACTAACGGACAAAGAAACAGCAACACCCATAAGGAGCTGTTTGAATTTTAAATTTTTTTTGGTAAAACATAGATTGTATAGCAAGGAGTCAATGATTGAAATTAAAAAAAAAATTTTGAAGGTTTTTTCATGTAAACATTTTTTGTAACATGAATATTGTAGTCGTTTTTTGCAACTTTTTTAAATTTTATAACAAACCAGCTGGAGAATTCCAAAGATTAGTTGTTCTTAAAATGCCTAGAGCACTTGTACGCGGAATTTGAAAGAGGTCAAATTATTGGTCTACTACTGTTATAAGATGTTGCCAAGCGTGGTTTGATAATGCTCAAAATCAAAGAAGTATAGGCACGTCGAAGGGGCACAAGTGTCGTTCAAGATCGACGTCTAGGACTTATGGCCATTTGCGACCGATTGGCGATAACTCGATCTTTGGCTGATGAGTGCTTAAGAGAACAAGGCCATCCTCTAACTGTCCCAACGGTTTATCGCCGTATAAGGTATTTTGGACTGCACCATTATCAACCCCATCTTGTGTTACCTCTTACGGTTGAGCATCGCCGACAACGATTACAGTGGTGCAGGGAACGACAACATTTGAATTTGGAATGGCATCAGGTCATCTTCTCTAATGAATCTCGATTCTCCTTAGGTACACATGATGGCCGAAAAAGGGTTAGACAACGTCGGGGAGAAAGACGTGAACCTCATTCTGATGTTGAGCGTCATGTATTGCGGACATTAGGCGTTATTGCTGTTGCAAGTAGATCACCTTTAGTCTTTTCTTAAGGTAATATAATAGCTCTACGTTATACCTTCAAGAAATAGTGGAGCCATACGTTCTCCGTCACTTTAACCGGCTCGCGAATTCTATATTTTAGCAAGATTATGGTCGACCTCATGTAACCAGAGTTGAAACTTTTTTGAAGCGGTCCATGTGAATCTTTTCCCATGGCCGCCAAGATCCCCCGATCTTCCGCCCATAGAGCATGTTTGGGAGATCATGTGTAGAGAAGGCTTAGAAATTTACCCCAGCTTCCACGGACTTTGACGGCTCTGAGACATGAAGTACAGGTAGCTTGGGATAGTATCCATCCCTCAAGAAGAAATAGAACATCTTTTTGCATCAATGCCAAGACGTGTTGGGGTGTGTATAGATAACCGCGGTGGACAAACACTCTATTAAGAAATTTAATAATAGAAATCGTAAACCCTTTTACTTCTTGAAATACCATCTTTGAAATACCATTCAAATTATTTTGAATTCATCTATGTTTCAAAAATATTTCCGGTGTGGCCTCCGTAAAGACAAAGAATTTTTTTGTTTTCCGTTTTATTATGTTTCTTAAAAACATATTAATATGTTGTCTATTTATTCTCAGAATCATCGTCAACTACAGATAATAAAATGAAAACAGGTCGAATGAAAGTTTAAAACGAAAACTATGATGAATTGTAAAAATGTTCACGTTCGGCTATGAAATATAGTTCACAAATGATAATTAATTAATGAGTGCATAGAGTCTCGAAACGTCTCGGACATTGTTTCTGATTGTGTTCGTTTTTTCTCCAATTATGTGTCAAATCCGTTTATTCCGCCACATCTCGTAAAACAAAATAATGTTAGAATATTTCATTCTGACATTGTTTTCACATTCATGGCATGTTGGCCTCTTATCACGGATTTATTAAACATCTATCAAATTTTATGAGATAGAAAACAGTTCTACCAATCAATATTTTTCGATGCAGAAATCACTAAACGATATTTACGGCAATATATAATTTCGATGAAAATTCAGCGAATTAGATAAAATAATGTATGATACTCGTACAGAAGGCTCATTCTAACACTCGTTCATTTCAAAACCCGCCACTTCGTGGCTCATTTTGGAATTTTGAACTCGTGTAAGAATATCAATGCCTTCTGCATTTGTATCATAATAGTATATTTTAAAACAAGTTGCAGAATGAGCTCCTATTCCAACACGAATGTGAAATTTGAAAACGAGCGACGAAGGAGTGAGTTTTCGAAAGCATGAGTGTTGGAATTGCCTTCTGCAACGAGTATTAGACGATATTTTCTCTATTTCAGTCAAATTTTGTGAAATACCCTCGAAATACAAATAAAAATTCAGATTAGTGACTTTTGTATTGTATCTTGGCAGATGGTGTGACTTACGAAATTTGACAGATTACGGAATTTGAATTGATTCGATTCGAAAACTGGGAGGATCTAAGGTCAGTACTGAAAACCACAAAACAAAAAATAAAACTGAAAACAATGCTGTAATGAGCTTCATTACAGTTTACAGCACTACTTTTATTACTGTAATGAACTCATTACGATACTGAAATAGAGAAATAACTATACACAGTGCTAAGTTCTGTTTTGGAATATTTATGCTGAGGATAGAAATACTCGATCGTTCTCCTTGTATTACCTATTATCATTTCTATATTCCCGAAAATAGTGGTTTTTCTTGCGGAGGAAGAGCAGAATTCGACAAATAAATAGACCAGGAAGAGTCAATATTTTATATCTCCTCAATATGCCCCTACACATAGTCCTGAATTGCATTAGAAATATGGTTCTCAGTGCTAATTTGTGGATGATGAAAACACGATCCGCATGGTTACTACCTCCCCAGAAGATAATGCTATATGTTATGAATGATTGATAACTCGTAAAGAGAATTTTTTCCAGAGTCAATTTGGTTTCTCAAGACTTTGAGAGTGTAAATTACTGAATTGAGTTCGGATATACGACCATAGCAATGTAATTCCCAGTTCAGATCATCGAGAACAAAAATATTCGGAGAAACTGAATTTGATTTATTACCGTTCACATAGAGATGAGTCAGAGGTGTTCCTGGAATGAACATCAATATAGTTTTCTCCCATTCGAAAGCCGTGAATCGAACCAATTATTTTAGGTTCTTCGATTGTGTCCATAGGATCGAAGAAATTCTTTTATGTGACCGGCTACCCAACTCATATCACCTTTTACTGCATCGCATTCTGACCCAACGGATCGTAATAAAACTCTATACGAAAGACGGATCATTGCACGCAATGCAGAAACAAGAGGGTAATACAGATAATTGGGAAGTGTGTTTGCGATCAGGGATCAGGTTATGACCCTGAAGCTCGTCTTTCCTGGTCTATCATTACTTAAATACACCATCGGGGCATGGTCTGTCACTCATCTATCTGAAACCCTCAACGTTTAATCACCAGAGGCGTCCAGGCAGTCATTACTACTATAAAGTTCGGGAACAAGGTCGTCGAATTATCATTATATAGTCTATCTTCGTAGAAATAGAGGGGAAAAATTTAATCTTCTGAAACTTGACAGCATCAAACATTCGTTTTTTGAACTCTTTCGATTTCTTCAGACAACTCGGTCTAATCGGTTTTTGTTTCCGCACTTACTAATTTTCTTTTCCTTCTCTAAGAGGAAATACAGTGGATCAACCATTTGAATGAAATATTTCTTGAAATAATTTTCTTCTTTTCAATGCTCGTACCTACGGTGTGAGACAAAAATCAAATTTCTGTAGTAATATTACGAAAAACAATAAAAAATCGAATACGTACCTATTGGTGTATACAGAGGGATGTCTCTAGGATAGATAGAAAACCGAAAAATAATTGACGTTTGGTCTGTAACAAATTTTGGTAACGCCATAGGTATTAAAAATAAAGGATGCTGAAGAAGCAAAATTATACACATTTTTTACGATTTTGCCGAAAACACTGGCAAAACTGTAATGAAAATTTATACGAATATGTTTTGGAGGCTGATACGTGCAATGAATTTGTTTTGATATTTGGCTCTCATAGGGGGCGCTAGGTACACGGTTCGTACCATGTGGTATTGAACATAACTTTTTTAATACTTGTTTCATTAAGAAAAATTTTAAGTGAACTCAAACATTATTTAATTTCACACAAAAAAGGTAGTCTTGATAGAAGTCGATACTCTTTGCCGTTTTCGGAATGTTTTATTTTGAAAATTACGAAGTTATAACCGATGCTGGTATAAAGTAATGATGAACGTATTAATTAAACCAAAAATCCCAAGATGAAAATATAAAAAAAGCTCATAACATAAAATAGAATTCAATTAGAATACGTGCTCAAAATGACCTCCGATTTCAGTGAAACAGAAGTCTATCTTTTTTTTCTGGAGAATCTATTAATCTTCTGAACGGTTGGGAGTGAGCTATGAGGTCATTGAAGTGGCGTTCGATTATGTCCTTCAATTCACATAATGCTCACTAATTATTTTTAAAAATAATTAATAACTTATAACTTCATCATCAGTTCATGCCAACATAGTTTATTACCCCATAGTTTTCAAATTGAAATATTCCGAAAACAGTACACAGTATCGAGTTTTATCAATACTACCTTTTTAGTGTAAAATAAAATGATGTTAAAGTTCACTTGAAATTTTTCTTAATGAATCTAAAATTGAAAAAGTTATATTCAATATTACTTGGTACGAACCAAGTAACTCGCGCCCCTATGAGAGACAGATATCAATACAAATTCATTAGATGTATCAGCCTCCAGAACATATTCGTTTAAATTTTCAATATAATGTTTTTTTCTTAATGTATTGTTCAATATCTGTATAATTTTCTAAGTGTATACAATTCTGCTTTGATTATGGAATGGAGATTTCAATTCAGGAACATTTAAATATGGATAACATTTTATTGTGGTGAAACGCATAACGCAACAGCTGGTTTCAAAAAAACTAAAAGTTCGTCCCAGTTTTTTGAGCCCCCTGGCATCAAAGTATAGATAATCCAGGGCAGACTATAGTCTTGTTCCATTTTAGGAGACCATAGAGGAAGACACAAGTTTTGCTATTAATTGTATCCTATAGATTAATGAAGTCCTGGCCGATCTCGCAAACTTCGGCTATAAGATTACTAACTTTGTCCATTCTCTAATTATGCCCCGTCAATACAGGGAAGTTGTGATGCGGGAAAATCACTGCTCTTAAGTTTGATACTCCATCCAGTTTATCGTGTAATCGAATCGTACATAATTCTAGTTCGTAACACTAGGTTTATTTCCCATTGCATTTCAATGAATTCGTTGAAGAGTGGAATATTATTCATGATTTCGAACTGGATAGACTGCAACTTGTGAAAATATCTCCGGGATTGCCAGATGAAAAAAATCCGATTCTGTTTTCCAACTCTGCCGTTACGATTATGAAAGTTAAATTATATTTCTTCGTTTGAATGCAGAACTATTGAAAGTCAAGAAGCTTATTTTATGGGACAGGTTACACTGGAGTAAAAAAAATCATATTGTATGATATAATGTGTAGTATAATGTACTACCTATATAATATCAAATCTCCTCTTGATTACAATGTAAATTTTCGGAAAATTTAGCACATAATAAGTTTTATGACGCCAGTTCCTCAGAGGCACGAGTTTAATATACCTATTACAAAATTTTCAAGTTGAGAAAACAAAATAATGGTTTTATTATATTTTCATCGAAAAGCATACCTTCTTTCATTTCACTACAACTGAATTGTTTGGGTCCATTGGTTCAATGAGCACGAATCGAATTATTTATATTAAATCCATAAACATGAATCCCTTCTTTCGTTCCTTATTTATTTTGAGTATACCATTTTTTCTTCAGATTTCAAATGTGTGCCTCTTCACTGGATCTTGTACGTGAAAATTTTGATTTTTTTCTATGTTAACAATAATTCCACCTGACTGGCTCCCATGTCGAACTATACTCTATACCATTATATTTCCACTGATTAATTTTCATTTATTCGATTATTCTTCCTTTCAAACGATTTTTGTAAGTTTTCTTCTAAATATTTCTTATTCAATTTTTTTTTAATCTGTCCGGTTGATCCAGTTTTTTTCTTCAAACTGTCTAATCTATCCATATAATCTATAGTCTATAGGTGCACACATTTTGTCATCTAAATACAGGGTGTTCTACAAGCTTTATGATAAACTTTGACAGATGGTAATTGTGCTTATTCTGAACAGTTTCTTTCCTATAAACATATATCTGATTTGTTTTTTTAGGAGATACAAGCATTTGAAAAATTATATTTTACGTTCAAATCATAATAATTTTGAGACTATGAAAATTATTCAAAATGTCCACCTTCGGCTTGAATGCAAGCCTGACATCGACGAACTAGAGATGCCGTTACTGGGCGGATCAGATTTGTGTAGTTTCGTATATAGTTCGCTGCATCTTGAATTCTATTAAGTAATTGTTGATGAGGTTGGATTTCAACATGACAAACAAGCTGCTCCATATGTCCCCATGAATAAAAATCTAAAGGATTTAGATCAGGCGAGCGAGGTGGCCATTGTATTGGTCGTCCTTGACTTATCCATTTATTCGGGAAACGTTCATTCAGCCAACTGACTACTTGACTCCCTCTATCTGGTGGTGCACCATCAAATGTTTATTACTCCGAAACGAAAACGAATCGGATCTATGTTCATATGAACAAAAATGTTCAAAAGAAGCACAGCTACCTTTTGTCGAAATTTGTCATAAAGCTTACAGAACACCATGTATATCATTTTCAGCTCTTGGAATTTATAGGAAGCCTCAATAGATCTGGCTGAATTTCGAACTTGAGCAGAACTCTTGAAAAGGAAAAATTTAATTAAATCATGTGAATTTTATGTCGGACCTATCTATTATATATTTGAATTAATTCAAATTTTGAAACTTCTGAATGTTGACGCAAATTGATGACACTTACTAGTATTTTGATAGTTAAAATGATAATCTACAGCTGGCCAATTTTTCTGTAGGAGTACATTTAATTTGGATTATTTTATTGACAAATGAAATTGAATTTAGAATTTCAATAAATGTCTTCTCTGTTTGTTGACAAATCGATATTCTACGGTTCTTAAGATTTCGGGATGTCCGATGAAGAAGTAATAGACTCCGAACCGTTGTTTTTTATGGTTCTTAGTTTCATTATTTGTTCATTGCTCCTGATGAACCAGAGCAAGAATTCAAGTACGGCTATTTCTATTATTTCAAAATTTTTGATTGATTCTGTTCCCATTACCGAGGGATGAAAACTCAGTTCTTCATCATTCATGAAACACTTTCTATTCACAACTAAATTAAAAATGAAATAGTTATTACATATTCTCAATTAACCCAGTAAAATATTAATCCCACTTCGAACGTATTACGAAGATTAAGAGATCGATACGACGTTACTTCTGAAACGTCCTATATCAGTTGAATATTTCGAATATTAATATAAGAAGTCTATTTTATGAGCCCGCTCACTCAAGAATATGATGTTTGCTAGTTCATAGAATTGAAAAGTAGAGAAATTCAGTCCTTCCTTCAAACCGTTCATAGTAAGTATTCCTGAATAACCCATTAAATCTGTTCGGACCGAGCAGCTTCCTCTTTATTGACGAACAAGTGAAAACTCCTTTCTGCCGAAAAAGCCTCGAGTGTCAACAAAAGCACAACGTTGTCCACCACGCACATATTATATCTCCCATAATCTCCAGAAAGCCCATCATTATCATCACATCTGATTCACCTGAGCATGCTAAGCATCACCGAAACCGCTCAAGTGCGAAATATTTCTTTCGGCAACTCTAATCCTCGGAGAAGCTTCCGCAAAGGTGACAAAAATGGTGAAAATAGCGGCTTCTTACGAAATATTGCAGGGATGCCGCTCCACAATGGGATTATTTTTGATACCTGCACCCGCACTATGTTTGCAAACTTCGCTGGATATGATCCCCCTTTGATATTTTGCGACATGTTTTTGTGAATGTTTTCAACAAAGCGTAATGATCACTTACAGCTTCTCAAAAAGGAAGATCTTCAACCACCCGGATGATATAGAGTCCGTTTTGGAGATATTTACTTCTTCGAATGGATATGAATGAAAAAATATTTCACTCACTTCGGAGACTATAATCACAATATATGTATTACCTACCATAAATTTCAGGAGATTCGCTAGATATAAAATTTTAATATCTGGTTTTCATCATGTCTTGGTTGTTGAACATCTGAACCGCTGTTTCTCATAATTATACTGAAGTTGAAAATATGTTATAGCCACAATTACAAGTTTATACGTTTTTTATAGTTTACCCATCATTAAGCCTGACGCACACGTCAGATAAAATTCGAAAACCCTCGTTTACACCGATGCTGCTCTAGATAAATATATGATGTAGTATTCAAATGGTGTCGGACCGAATGATAACGAGTTATTCAACCTCAATTTCATAGGATTTGATTGGAATGAATTTATAATTTGCTCGAAATATATATTTATTTTGCGTTCCGGGAATTATCCGAAGAAAATTAGTGGCGTTCATCACGAACATTTCACATAAAAATTTTTCCTATATGTGCTTATTAAAAATTCAAAAAACTTCGATCCATTTTTCATTTGAACAAATAAAATAGAAAATGTATAAATTCTCTCTACAGAGAATACTTCTCACTTATTTTTGTGTGAATGAATTTCATTTTTCTGTATGAATATTTTGATTGAGACATTCAGAAAACAAAAGTACTCCTGAGCGGAAGATATTATCAACGAACATAAAATAAGATCCCAATTAAGGGTAGATACTAATTGATGAATGAGAAAGTTGAAAACAAGATGAGCCAGTCTCGGGGCAGGGGAAAGAAATAAGCGCTCAGATTGCCCGAAGCGAAGTTTTTAGAATCAGCATATTTTCAACGGATTGTTTGGACAACTTCTGCATTGTTTAAAATATCGACTAATTGGCAATTTGTTGGATTTCTTGATGAGTTTATAATCTCACAATGTATAATTTAATCTATTCTTGCCTGCATCATTACGAATTACAAAGTTTACCTTTCAACTTGACACTATGAGCTAGTTCAGTAATCAGTATGGATATATTTGGGGAAAATACACTCCCCGTCAATGAATTCCAGACCGGCAAAATTTTTGTCAAATTCATCACCCTGTATCTTTTTTCGTGGTGCTGCGGTTTTGTTGAAATTTTCACCAGGTATAGTATTGTGTCTTGTAATATTAACCTGAAATTTACTTTGCAAAAATACCTGTAGTTTATCCGTTTTACAGGGTCAAACAAGAACTTGTTTTATACCCTCCATTTCTAAACACCTTGTGGTGAATTTGAGGAGGAAAATTTGATATCATTAAGTATAATTTGAAGTGTGACCCATTATCAACAAAATTTTTCTCGATTCACGTCAGTATCTGCTTTAAAAAAAAAGATACACATTTTCAAAGAAAGTGTTGCATTTTTTCAATTTTTATAGCAATTTAAAACATTACAATACCTTATCGACTAGCAAACAATTTCTGTTAATGCAGGACAATGCTAGGCCTCACGTTGCACGGGTTGTAACAGAACACTTAGAAGAGGCGAATATTCAACGATTGGTGTGGCCAGCCAGAAGTCCGGATTCAAATCCAATTGAACATGTGTTCGAAATCGGCAGCCCAACACCTTGCCTGATTTACGAACAGCCCTTCTTGAAGAACGGGAAAATATTCCCCCAGAAGCAATTCGGAAATGCATTGAAAGTTTGCCACGTCTTATGGTAGGAGTGATGAAAAAGCGATGTGGAAATACACCCTATTAATTTTCAGATGTTTGTTAGTCGATAAGGTATTGTAATGTTTTAAATTGTTATTAAAATCGGAAAAAGGCAACACTTTCTTCGAAAATGTGGATCTTTGTTTTCAAAGCAGATACTGACAAGGTTTTGTTTCACCCTGTATAACTGATAAACTACAGGTATTTTTGCAAAGTAAATTTCAGGTTAATATTACAAGACCCAATACTATACCTGGTGAAAATTTCAACAAAATCGCAGCACTGTCCGGAATTTATTGACGGGGAGTGTATCTGTGAATATTCATTCTCAATTCTTTCTGTAGAGAAATATTCGTGACTAGATAATTCAATCATCCATTTTTAACTACCCTATAAGATAAATTGTTCCTGTTGATTGTGCCCATGATGCATGATTGTGCTAGGCTAATGTGGGTCAGCTGGACATACTGTTATGTTGGTATCACCCACGTGAAAGGAACAAGCAAAATTGCTTAGAACTATTCCGAATGTTAAGAGAAATGATTGGGTGGAATGTTGAATTGTCATGCTTTGGGTTTTTATTAATATGAACATTATTTGAGAAAAATATTACGAAAAAAAATTTATTGACAGTTTTAGAGAGAATTTTAGAATGCATTGAAATTTCTTTTTATTCGATATCGCGAATTTCTCAGCTCTCACAGTTATTTCGGTCACTCCGAAATTTTTGAACAAATAATGCATGGGGAAAATGGCCGAACATCAGGATAATTGATATACTTATTTACTTGACAATGTGTTTTTTGGAATTTTTTTTTCGGAAAAATTCAATGCCCTTATAATATATATAAAAATATACGTGAAAAATTTTGATGAAAATAGTCAAAATAGTGCAAAGCTGCATGAAAAAAATATGGTATAATATCATGGGAGAAATATTATTGTCAAAACTTCACTGATCGAGTGTAAACCTTCATCATGTTATCTCAGTTCCTAAAATTTGCTGTATATAAATTTTTTTTGGAGGTCATGAACTTTTTCAAAAGATAAAAGGCACCGGATTGTTGGGTCCGTCAAGTTGGCCCGGTAGTTGTGGCATTTTTACAAAATTTTTTGTTAATTGCTAATGCTAGGTAAATGCTGGCGAATGCTGAAAAAAAACTGGAAAATCTTCGATGGTACTCGTAAAAATGAAAATTAAATTTTCCGGGCCAACTTGTATGCAGCCCGGAAAAACCAGCATTTTTCATCGAGATCTTGAAGGAACTTAATGCTAGCTAAGTGCTGGCGAGTGCTGAAGAAAAAATTTGAAAATCTAACTCAGGAGTGGAAAAATTTGCAATTGAATTTTCCGGGCCAACTTTATGCAGCCCGGAAAACCCAGCATTTTTCAAGGAAATTTCGAAAAAAGTTAATGCTAGTCAAGTGCTGGCGAGTGCTGAAGAAAAAATTTGAAAATCTCACTCAGGAGGGGAAAAATTTGCAATTGAATTTTCCGGGCCAACTTGATGCTGCCCGATAAAATTGGTATTTTACATTGAAATCTTGAAATAAGTTGATATTAGTTAAGTGCTGGCGTGTGCTGAAAAAAAAAATTTAAAAATTTGCCAAGGGAACAAAAAAAGTCAGTATTTTGCGTAGCCATTTTGCGGGATAATCTATGACTGCCCTCAAAAAACTTTCTCTTGTCTGAAGCTAGTTCGATTCTAGTGAGTATTAGTTCGATTCTAGCGAGTACTAGTTCGATTCTAGCGAGTAATTACTTTAAAATTGAAAATTTTCGATAACAGAAAAATTAATTTCGATTTAATTATCCGGTTCGAACTCATAAGTCTCCCGGAAATAACAACATTCTGAAGAGAATAGATATCTAGTTCGTAGCTGGAGAAAGCTGTAGGAAAAATAAATAAAATGAAGAAAATTAACAATAAAATTTGTCAGGAAAAATTTGAATGAATCCAATACAGATGAAGGAAAAAATACTAAAAGGAAATTTTTCATATTTCATGTTAGAAAATATCGTCTGAAAAAGTGAAATTATTGAATTTGTAACTCTTGAGAGGAAAAATGATGAAACGGACAATGATCCGTTAATCCTAGTTGAAAATATGTAATGGTTGTTTTTCGGTGATTTCGTTATATGAGAATGAATCAAATAGAAAAGTTTCATTTTGATGATTTCATTCATGGAAATAACATATACATTTATATATACATATACAGGGTGTACAAAGTTCGACGGCCTATTAGGCGTTTCTGGAGAACTGGACCTTTTTGAAATCTGAAAATTGGGATTATGCTATTGTTTGACATTACCTATCGGGCTAAAATATTCTTGGAGCCTGACTACTTGAAAATTTTCAGATAATTTTTATTCTGTTTTTTTGTTTTTGAATTTGATAGAGTATGCAATTCTGAATACATTCTTACTCAATTCGTTGCATTCGTCAAAATACTTTCCAAAATATCGACAAAACACTGAAGAAAAAAGAAAAATGAGAGTATTCGGTATCATGTTTGTTGTTCCTATTCTGAATATCATAAGAACAAACCGTTTTCACATTTTTGAAGTCGAAGACTGTGGAAATATTGAACATCTCTAGAATTTTGAAAAACTCGTCACAGGGTGTTCCAAATATTGGGTCAAAAATTGGGATCAAGACTGGCTCATAACTTTTGTTTTTCAAATTAGAACCCTATTTTTTTATGATTCTATTGGATTCTGCGAAGAAAAATGATGATAATGCTCTTAAATGTTGATGCTCCTGAAATTAATAATTCTTGAGTTATTTAGGATTATTTGATTTTATGTCGTACGTAGCGTTTTGACGCTACGTTCCATATCAACAATGACAAATGAATTCAGAAAAGAGGTGTGTGAGTTATTGGAATAATTTACCTTCTATGACCAAGGTCATTCTTGATATGAAGCAGATTCTATAAATTTGACGCTACGTACGACATGAAATCAGAAATCCCTGAATAACTCAAGAATTATTAATTTTAGGAGCATTAATATGTTGAAACATTATCATCATATTTCTTCGGACAATCCAACGCAATCATAAAAAATAGGGTTCTAATTTGAAAAACGAAAGTTATGGGCCTATCTTGATCCCAATTTTTGACCCAACATTTGGAACACCCTGTGAAGAGTATTTCAAAATTCTAGAGATGTACAATATTTCCTCAGTCTTCGACTTCAAAAATGTGTAAACGGTTTTGCTTAAGATATCTAGATTAGGAATAACAAACATAATACCGAATACTCTTGTCTCCCTTTTTTCTTCAGCTTTTTCTCGATAGTGTAGAAAGTATTATGACGAATGCAACGATTTGAATACGAATGTATTCACAATTGAATACTCTATCGAATTCGAAAACAAAAAAATTGAAAATATTTTAGCTCGGTAAATAAGGTCAAACAATATCATAATCCCAATTTTCAGATTTCAGGTAAGTCCAGTTCTCGAGAAACGCCTAATAGGCCGTCGAACTTGGTACACCCTGTATATTTATATGTCGCAGTCGGATATTAAAATCCGTCGTATTGCGAAATGACTAGGCAGTTTGTTAACTGACGAACGTTTTCTAAAACGCTCCTGAAATGAAGATCGTTTTACAATCGGTCTGAAATTGTCAGTCATTTTGTGAACTGCGAACAACACATCCAACGGATTGTCAAATCATTTGAACCATATTCTGAAAACGTTGCCTGTTTTGATGCAAATTGAATGACTGTTATATTTGTCTAATTAGCTGTACCTACTACATTATTCTGGATACAGAAAAAATAATATTCACACCTACTCTTTTAAGGTTTTATTATCGAAACACCACGAAAAAATAAAACTATTATTACTTTCAACCGCAGGGGCCGCTCAAATGGCAGCTGCTGCTGTTGCATTTTTGATATGATTTGAAACAAAAGCACCTTCTCGTATTACACTGATTTTTGTTGAAACCTTGGCCGCCGAACCTCAATGTAATTGTTTTTTTCAATTGGAATATTGAATTCTACAGCAATATCTACAAAAATCTCAAAAACTGAAGAATAATTTCAAATACTGTCTAGGTACAAATCTTTATATGATAAAATTTGAATGAATCATTACTTCAAGAAGCGATTCTACTAAAAATTAAGTACTTCTTTCTTAGTAGAAATAATTTAATCGATAAATTATCAAAGGACATGTTAAAATGAACTTCCAGAGAATAACAAATGAGCAATAACAAATTCATCCGCATATCCATATTGAAGGTTATGTTACTCAACAGAACAGTAATTCTCTAATTCTTGACAAAAATATCCCTCTTCACGGGTTTCTCCAAATTTGCCATATGGAAAGATTTTGATCTATCGTCATTCATAATATTGCGTGAACTTCACCAGTTGCACTTCGTTCAAAAAATCATAAAACTAGTAGTTTCAGGTAGAAAGGTCAAAAGGATATAGGATAGGATATCACAATCCGTCTGATCCGTTATACGCGGTTTAGAAACCGACTGAAAATTTCAGGCCGATTGTAAAACGATCTGTATCATAAATGCGTTTTAGAAAACGTGAGTTAGTTTACAAAATGACTAGTCATTTTGCAAACTGACGGATTTTAGAATCCGACTGCGACATATATACGATATTGAAGTTGGTATATATATGTATGTCGTTTAGGACGTACTACGCCGTCTTCCGACACCTAACCTCCACTCTTCCCTGTTTAACCATAGTTCATCTCGTAGTTGGTAATAAAAATAAAATTTAAATAATAAAAACATAAAAACCTATTCCTTCAGGAAGTGAAAATTAATAGCGTAGTTGTCTTTCTAGTATCCTCATTTATACGACTTTCAGCTTTCTTGCATAGATCATCATAGTTTTTCCACTTTTCTCGTTATCTTGTTGCACAGGCTACAAAGTGACCTATAGAATTTTGGTTTTCACCAGTGATTTCAATTATACCTCCCAGAGTGTATATTTTTTCATGCAAAGAAATACAATTTATTATATCTGAGAGTTTGCATTGTTGATCACCCCCGTTCATATCTGTCCATTCCGAACATAAAATACACTGATTTATTCTATATATTGTCCCCTTAGATTTGCCCTTACCTTTTCCACCTAATATCTTTTTGGTGGAAAGTGAAGTTTTTTTTCGGAGTCATCTTTACCACTGACTGGTAATAAAGCTGATTTGATTACTTCTTTATAGTCACAACCAGGACAAAAAACATCAGCAGTTTTCACCAAGGTAAAAAATTGATGTTCATGAGTTTCGTCAGCAGTTCTGGTAGGGTGGTGATATACGAGATGAGGTTTAAATTGTTTGGCATCATTTGTCCTTTATGAATTTTTTTCATAAATTTAACACTCATGAACCTATTTTACCTGTGACAAGTTTCTGAACTATAGAAATTATGTAGTTTTCATCAGTTTCTCACCAGTTTTCCATTCTCAACCTAAATTCAGGCGAATCACAATATGCGGTTCTCAGAATTTGAAGAAGATAATCTATCGCGTAGGTGTTCGTTATGACATATTTTGAGTCATCCATTTTTATAGGTTTCAAGTCACTAGCATTGGCATTTCTCAAAAAAGCCATCAGTATCACTTGAGATTCCTCTGATAGGTCGATGATAGCCTAAGGGCTATCAATAACGCTATCAAAAATCATTTTTTCTTCTGTAAGCAGAAGAAAAAATTATTTTAGATAGCGTTATTTCCACTGATGAAAAAACTAACTCAACTCATTTGGAATTACTGGAACCAGACGAATATGAATCTAAGCTCGAAACATCTATTTATGTTAAAGCAAAAATGGCCATTGCTGAAGAAATAGATGGGGATCATGATATTATGCAATAGCTACCTGAAATCATAAAACCAATAATTATTAATTTATGTAAAATAATGCCGCTTTGGGCAAAAAGAAGAACTAAGAAATCACTTTATGTAATGGCCTATCGATGCTATTGCATCGATAGGCCATTACATAAAGTGATTTCTTAATTCTCCTACGTTCCCTTACCCCAACAAAAAAAAAAACAGCAATATATTGATAATTTTTTGGAACGAAAATTTAAATAAAAAGAAGAACCACAGAAAAATTGGACCATTATCGACCTATCAGAGAATTATCAAGTGATACCGATTGCTTTTTTGAGAAATGCCAATGCTAGTGACTTGAAGCCCATAAAAATGGATGATTCAAAATATGTCATAACGAACACCTGCGCGATAGATTGTCTTCTTCAAATTCTGAGAACCGCATAACCTAGATAATTTCTATAGTTCAGAAACTTGTCACAGGTAAAATGGGTGCTCATGTTCATGAAATGAGTGTTAAATTTATGAAAAAAATTCATAAAGGACAAATGCTGTCAAAAAATTTGCCTCGTGTGTCACAACCCTACTAGAGCTGCTGACGAAACTCATGAACATCAATTTTTAACCTTGGTATAAAACTGCTGATCTTTTTGCCTTAGTTGTATAGTTATAACCTTTATAGTTGAAGAAGTCATCAAATCAGCTTTATTACCAGTCAGTGGTAAAGATGACTTCGAAAAAAACTCCAAACTTCACTTTCCACCAAAAAGATGGAAAATCTAAGGAGATTAAATATAAAATAAATTATTGTTTTTTATGTTTGGAATGAACAGATATAAAGGAGGTGATCAACAATGCAAACTCTCAGATATTCGAAATTGCATTTTTCTGCAGAAAAAAATATACACTCTGAGAGGTATATCGAAATCACTGGTGGCAAACAAAATTCCATAGGTCACTTTGTAGGCTGTGCAAAAAGATAACGAGAAAAGTGGGAAAAATATGATGATCTATGCAAGAAAGCTGAACATCGTATAAATGAGAATACTAGAGTAACAATCGAAATCATCGAAAAACAACTATTACTTTCAACTAGGATTCACGGATCATTGTCCGTTTCATTAGTTTCCCTCTCAAGGGTTACAAATTCAATTATTATTATTATTATTATTGAACATGATAAAAAGTTTAGGCAAAGCCTATAAACTCAAAATAAGATAAGAAAGAAAAGTTCACAGTACTTCTAAGGATATAAAGTAAAAAAAAAAAAAAAATTGTTCATCGTCACGAGTGACACTAATGGATGCGACGGCACCAGCCATCTAAAGCACTCTTGAAAGCGTTCACTGACACCGAGTTCACAACAGATGAAGGCAGGCCATTCCACACATCAAACACGCGATTGGTAATGAAGTTCTGTCTCTGTGACGTTTTGAAATTCTCCTTCGCCAACTTGAATGCATGACCCCGGAGTCGACCATCAGGATTCAGCGCGAAAAGGCATCCAAGATCAACACCAAACACATTATGGAGCGCACGATAAGCGATGATGAGATCGCCACGGGTCCTTCTATCCGCAAATGATGGTAAACTCATAAGGGAAAGCCTCTCCTCGTAACCAGGACGCGTGACACCATACGGAAGTCGAGTTGCTCGACGTTGGATACCCTCAAGCATTTCAAAGTCTCTCACTAGCACTGGACACCAGACAGGACCGGCAAATTCCAAGATGGGGCGGACATAAAGCTTATACAGGGCTGCACACGTGGATGGATCACATCTTCCAAAAGCTTTCTGTATTAGAAAGAGGGATCGCTTTGCCTTGTTCACAGTTGCAAAAATATGGTCGGACCAGCTCAGATTCTCAGTAACAATCACACCGAGGTCACAATGGCTGCTGCAGGTTAATATCGGAATATTGTTCAGTAAGTACTGACGACGGGGATTCTGAGTACCTAGATGTAAAACTACGCACTTATCTTGGTTAAGTGGCAGCTGCCAGTCCCGACACCAGTGACTCAATTTATCAAGGTCCTGCTGGAGTTCGTGAGCTGAGTCGTTAGGATTGCCGTATATTTTGGTGTCGTCGGCAAATTGAGAGCATTTAGATTGGAGGATCTTCGGCAAATCAGAGATATATAGTACAAAGAGAAGTGGTCCCAGCACTGAACCCTGAGGAACTCCACTTAAAACAGGCCTAGAGGATGAGAAGGCCTCACCAACTCGAACCTTAAATGATCGATTAGTAAGAAATGCCTCAATCCAACACAGTAGACGGCCACGAACTCCAAGACACCTAAGCTTTCCGAGGAGGAGTTTGTGTGGCACACGATCGAACGCACGAGAGAAGTCTAGATATATGATATCGACTGGACAGGATCTATCCAGAGATATAGACCAGGAATTGACAGCTTCAAGTAGGTTGGTGATCACAGAACGTCCTGGCAGGAAACCATGTTGACAGTCTGGAATAAGCGAGTTGGAGAGGGCAAAATGAAGCACTTTGTCAAGAATGATTTTCTCACAAACTTTCGCTACGATTGGGACCAAACTGATGGGGCGATAGTTGGCAGCATCACGCTTGTCTCCCCTCTTAAAGATTGGAGTTACCAATGCACTGCGCCAGATGGAAGGCAGACGAGAAGTTTCGAATGAACATGAGTATATTTGAGAAAGGGGATGAGAAAGCGACGTTGCACATTCTTTCAGCAATTTCGCAGAGAAGCCATCAGCGCCCGGGGAAGAGTTAGCGTTCAGAGCAGCGAGGTGAGCCTCAACAATGGACGGCGTAAAACAAATGTCCGAGATCTCAGCCAAACCGAGAAAATCGGGCAGCCTAGGGGAATTAGAGTTTCCAACGTTGAAAGAAGAGACGAAAGAGTCGGCTAATGCATTAGCAGACTCTTCAGAACTAGAGCAAAGATGATTGCTGCCATCATACACAAGCGGGGTGTCAACTTTGGAAGTGAGGGTTGCCCTCACATATTTGAAAAATTTTTTAGGGTCCTTAGATTGAACCAGCTTAGATTCATAATCTTTTTTAGCGTTCTTGATTAGAGAAGAGAGCGAATTGGAGAAACGTCGGTGGTCATTGTAGTCGCTCAGCTGTTTATGACGTGTATAGCGCTGCCATATTGATTTTTTATGGCGTATCAACTTGAGGATGTTTTGATCGATCCATGGCTTGGATGGTACCTGAATAATATTCTTTTCATATGAGCACTCATCTATCAAGTTCTGCAGGGTAGATGAGAACACAGACCAATACTCTTCGACATCACCGGTGCACCCCAGAACTGTGATCCAGTCGACTTCCCCGAGCTTGCGACTGAGAAGAGAATAGTTTATAATCTTCATAGTTTTCTGTAGTTTTTTGGATGCCATGGGAAATTTTAAATCAAGAGTGGACATCAAAATGATGTGATCAGATTTGCCCATAGGTGGATACTGTTCGATTCTCGACACAAGGTCGGTATCATTGGTCAAGACTAGATCCAAGAGGGAAGGAGTTTGCGTATTACGGAATCGCGTCGGAAAATCAACCAGCTGGTACAAATTACCGTCATGAATGGCATCTACGTAAGCTCTAGATGGTGAACTACACAATCTGGATGATATTGGCCAGTCAACATCAGGCATATTAAAGTCACCAGCTACAAACAGGTTGAGTTTGGCATGAGAAAGATCACTGAGGTGTGCCGCTACAGCCGCGTCAGATAGACAGGGACGTGGTCTATAAATGCATCCAATGGTAAAAACACAGGATTTTCCCTGCAGAACATCAATAAATATGTTATCAACTCCCGGTGACTCGAGGTTCGAGGTTTTCATGGAAAAGGAGTCAGAAACTTCCTCCGAAACGTAGATACACACGCCACCGTGGCCCAATGTTAAAGTGCTGTCCTGCCTGTAGATGGAATAGCCCGGTACAATATTCTTTTTTTTTCAGACGATATTTTCTAACATGAAAAATTATTTTTATTATTAACTTATTATTAATTATTATATCATAATAAATAGCTTTCTCCAGCTACCAACTAGATACATATTCTCTTTAGAACGCTGTTATTTCCGGGAGACTTATGGGTTGAACCAGAAAATTAAATCGAAATTTCTTTTTCGGTTATCGAAAATTTTTGATTTTTCAGATAATTACTTGTTAGAATCGAACTACTACTCGCTAGAATCGAACTAGTACTCGCTAGAATCGAACTAGTACTCAATAGAACCGAACTAGCTTCCGACAAAAATACGTTTTTCGAGGGCAGTAATAGGTTGTCACGCAAAATGGCTACGCAAAATTCACTCTTGACTGTTTTTGTTCCCTTAGCAAATTTTTTATTTTTTTTTCGGGACTCGCCAGCACTTGATTAATATCAAATTCCTTCAAGATTTCAATGAAAAATTCCGGTTTCATCGGGCAGCATCAAGTTGGCCCGGAAAATTCAATTGCAAATTTTTCCACTCATTAGTGAGATTTTCAAATTTTTTCTTCAGCACTCGCCAGCACTTGACTAGCATGAACTTTTCTCAAAATTTCGTTGAAAAATGCTGGGTTTTCCGGGCTGCATAAAGTTGGCCCGGAAAATTCAATTGCAAATTTTTCCACTCCTGAGTTAGATTTTCAAATTTTTTCTTCAGCACTCGCCAGCACATACTTAGCATTAAGTTTCTTCAAGGTCTAGATGAAAAATGCTGGTTTTTCCGGGCTGCATACAAGTTGGCCCGGAAAATTGAATTTTCATTTTTACAAGTACCATCCAAGATTTTCCAGTTTTTTTTTCAGCACTCGCCAGCACTTAACTAGCATTAGCAACAAATAAAAAATTTTGTAAAAATGCCACAATTTCCGGGCCAACTTGACGGACCTCGGATTGTTCATTCATTGTGCGTGTTCTAGAAGTATAATTTTCTTTTTGCTAATTACGATCATGAAATTTGAGATCAGTAACTGCATATTACTGTCATTCAAAACTCGTCATTCATTGACATACCGTTCACAAACGGTTGTTCGGGAGGCATTGATATGTCGAAGCCCTTACCCTTTCGATTGAACCTCTGATTAAAATTGAAGTCATACAATATCTGCAGCAGATGTTCAAATTTACGTGGGTGGATTCGAGTTTTCTGCTTGTCTATAGAAAATTTTCATATGTCTTCTTGTTTGCCCTATCAGGAGAGTTCACAATCTGTCGATTAAAAATAATTCATGATGGTAAATATATCCTTTTCAATGAACGATTAAACAACGAAAATGAACTCTTTCAAAATTTCATGCTTTAAGTTTGGGGTAGCATTACCCCAATGACGCTTTTCGCCGTAAATTGTTGGTCTGCATAATTCATCAGAAAAGTCGTTAGTGAAAAATGAATAATCAGAATTGAATCATGAAAAATTTACAGTTCTATTGGTCAGTTGCTGATGCATTCAAGACAATTATTATCTGATAATGCAAAGACCACCCAGAAAATATTTCAATAAATACTTATCCGGTTCAAAAATTTCAATGACGTCGGAAATTTCGTGAATAACAACATTTTGAAAATAATTAATATCATAACAAATTCATAAGAATTCTTAAATTATCACAGCTTTAAGTAGCTTCTGAGGGGTTTCACAAAAACCCAGAAATACAATATCTATATACAAAAATATATACAAATCTAAAATATCAGTATGATTTTCCGAGAATTTCAAATAACCTAAATTGTCAGAAAAAGCTGGGGCTCCCTCCTCCTGACTTTTTGATTCGTTGAATAGTTACTTATAATACAATTGCAGAGGGTATTGATAATCGTCCATCAGTTTGAATTGAGCAACGAAGTGATGAGTTTTAGATGAAAAAGAGTTAGAATGGGCCTCCTGTACAATTTTATACAGTATTGTCTCTAACTCACTTTTTATGAATATCGTTCAGTATTTTTGGTTTGAGAAATGTTGGTTGGCACAACAAATAAATAATGGAAACATGTGAATCTCAATGTTAAATTCGAATGAGCCCCGAGTCTAGTAGAACAGTGGAATATTCGAAACCTCCTGATGATAGCAAATAGTGGATAAATTACAAAACAATTACAAGCCACTGCTTTCTTGTAGTTGTATGTTTTTTGTGGTCCATAAGTGCCACTCATCTCTTGAGAAGATTCTCGATTGAGTAGGGAGTACCGGAATGTCAGAAAACGTTGTCCTGTTGAACATGAGAACTGGAACGCGGACAGATGAGGATCCTATCTATTCAATTCTGAGGGGCGAACGTTGGTGTGGCGAGAACAGAATCGACAATATAATGAAAATCTCATGACGCTAAAAACAAGGTTTATCGTCCAAATTATGGAAAGAAATCAAAAGGAAAGGATTCACCATTTCATTTTTGAATGAATTATTGTCCTCTGTCAGCTCGGGGATAACTTCATGTTTATCCATGATAACGGATAAAAACACTTTACTTAATCGTCATTCGAAAGGGAACAGAAATGGGGTGATTGCAGACTCCAAATTCGATTCTATTTTACCTGTTTCTGCTGAAGTACTCTTAGGAAAACCAATTTATTACCTACCGTAGCCGTTTATGTCAAGTTCTCTCCGATTTACATACGGAGAACCATGAATCGAAGAATAATTGGATCAAAATATGGCGACAGTAGTTTATTATTACGCCTGAGCTATACATGACTACTTATATGCCTTTCACTTCCTTAGGTAAGACTCATGTTACTGAAACGTGAAAGAACGTTAATAGCTCTTGGTCGAATGACAAAAAATCCTTGATATTGTAAATTTACCAAATACATAAAGTTTTTATTGAATTAGTATTCTAGTTTTTATAGGTGCATACGAACTCATTCCTATCAGTGAGGACAATGAGAAAACAGCGGTGACGAATAATGTCATTTCATAAAATCGACATTTCAAACCAGGAATTAATTTTCTCAAGAAAATCAGAATATCAAAAAAGTACCTAATCATCTTCTGTGGTGAAACAGCCAAAAATTCAACTTGCAACTCATTTCTTTGGTGTTCTCCATGCAGAAACTGGACTTCAGCAGAGCGTCCTAATAATAGCAAGCAGCTAACTACAATAGTAAACGAAAATAATGCTACTTCATATCGAAATTAAAAAACTTCCTTCTGCTCTATCCAACAAACGAAATGGTATAATTTTCTGTACATATACAGGGTGTATCTGAATAACCTGATATCTGAATAAGATAAAAAAATTTTTCGTTTTATTTTTCCTCTACATTGAGCGAAATACACGAAACTTAATAAATATGGTTTGTCAATGAAACCACACATTTAGGAATTTTTAGACCGCTGAAGTATGCTGAGAAAGGTTTGAAATGGTCAACCCCTAAGATGATTTTTCTCACAACTTTTTTTTATGCAAATTATCTTTTTCAAAAACATGAATGAAAAGACGAACTCAAGTCCTGACCTTTTCATCTCGAAAAAATACCAAAATGTGTAGTTTTTTGACAAATAATATTCCCCAAGTTTCTGAACCTAAGCTTGATATATATATATATATATATATATATATATATATATATATATATATATATATATTAGACTGTTTCAAATGAATCGACATTTCTTGTTTTCACGAAACCCCCCCTAATTATCTTCAGGGTATCGAAAAGAGACCTCTATGAAAATATCAGCTTCAAATAATAATATTTAGAGGTCGCTCATCAATTATTTCTATTTTCCCTACTAATAGCAGGGAAAAAATTTTTTTTTCAATAAAAAATTCCTAGAGCAGAAACCACTAGACGAATTCCATTGTGTGATACATTTTCGTGTAGAAAATCAGATACTCTACAGAAATGACTCTTACGATATTTCGATAAAACGGCCCCTTCAAAAGTTATTCTATTCGATGCTAATATTGAGGTATTTTTGAAGAAAAAAATTATTCAAAAAAATCCATTCTGTTTTTTTCACGAAACTCTATTTCTAATTATCTTCAGGGTATCGAAAAAAGGCGTCTGTGAAGATATTAGCTTTGAATATTAATATTTAGAGGTCGCTCAGCGATGATTTCTATTTACGCTGTTGATAGCAGGAAAAAATTTTCTTTTTCCAATAAAAAATTTTTTCTTCACGAACCAATGGACGGATTCCACTTTGTGATACATTTTCGTGTAGGGAACTAGATGCTCTACGAAAATGTCCCAAACGATATTTCGATAAAACCGCTCGTTCAAAAGTTATTCGAACTTTTTCTTCAAAAATACCTCTATATAAAAACCTTATACCTATTGAGGTATTTTGGAAAAAAAAGTTCAAATTACTTTTGAACGAGTGGTTTTATCGAGATATCGTATAGAACATTTTCGTAGAGTATCTAGTTCCCTACACCAAAATGTATCATACAGTGGAATCCGTCTATTGGTTCGTGAACAAAAATTTTTTTATTGAAAAAAGAATTTTTTTTCCTGCCATCAGCAGCGAAAATAGAAACCATCGATGAGCGACCTCTAAATATTAATATTCAAAGCTAATATTTTCACAGACGCCTTCTGTCGATACCCTGAAGATGATAAGAAGGCGGGTTGCGTGAAAACAAGTAAAATCGTTTTTTTTTGAATTATTTTTTTCTTCAAAAATTTCTCAATATTAGCATCGAATCGAATCGAATCGAAACTTCTGAAGAGGCCGTTTTATCGAAATATCGTAAGGGACATATTTGTAGTGTATCTGATTGCCTACACGAAAATGTATCACACAAAGAAATCCGTCTATTGGTTTGTGTTCTAGGAATTTTTCATTGAAAAAAAATTTGTTTCCCCTGCTATTAGTAGGCAAAATAGAAATAATTGATGAGCGACCTCTAAATGTTATTATTTGGAGCTGATATTTTCACAAAGCTCTTTTTTCGATACCCTGAAGATAATTAGGTGGGGGTTTCGTGAAAACAAAAAAAGTCGATTTTTTTGAATCAGTCTAATATATATATATATTCACGAAAAATGAAAAAGAGAAACCATTTTTTTGTTTATCTTCGGAGGGGTGTAACTTTTCTGGGTCGAGGTTTTTCAAAAAATTTTATACCAAATAGCGTCCTTAATTTTGATCGCAGAATGATCCCTTAAATTTTTTCGGTGTTATCCAGATACACCCCTGTATAAGAGATGGGTGTATTGAAGCGAAATGAACTGCGTTTTACAATTATTCATATCTGGCGGAATTTTCGGATCTTACTTCCTGGAAATAATGATATCTGCATATATAAATTCCTCAGTTCATAGACGGTCATAATCGGACCTTCCATAAACAAATCCTACCAGATGAAACGGCATCCGAGAAGATGAACAGAGCTGTTTTATAATTATAACCCCCTAGTAGGATATTGAACGGAGGACCTGGGGGCTTAAAGGCCGACGGAGGTAATTAAAGAGGGTATTTTTAAGAATTTTCCTCCATAATTAGGGCGATGTTTAGGTAATTTGAGTATTAATTAACTGCTTCACATTAAGATAAGACCCAAAGTTTTGTTTAATATCGTTTAAGATTGGATGGCGCGTTTCTCAATTCGGAATTTATTAAAGTTCTTCAGTTCTTCTTCCGTATCTCTGCGTCGGAGCTTGAATGTTGTTGAGAAAAATCATTCTATTATGGTAATTATTTAACGATTCCTTTGATAACACACACACCTATTTGAATATTTCGGGTACGTGATCAATCTTTTTCTTCATCTGCATCCTTTGTTTTTTCCGCTATTTGATTACCTGCGAAGAGTCCACTGACCATCTCGCATTACACTAGAGCTTAAGTTTAAGAGTTTAAATTAAGTTTGAACCCGTTTGTTGTCAACTGGAAAATCCATCGTTTTTCTGGTTCCTCTAATCTTCCTCTTTTCAAGAAAGAAAACAGGAAGCTTTCGAGTAAACAACTTTTACTTTTTTTTATATTTCTTCCAACCTTTAATTTTTCGTAGGAAGTTTGAATTGTTAGTATACATTGTCGAATATTATGTAGTAAAATGAAGGGAACAAGTTAAAAGAAAAAAAAAGAAAAACAGGTTCCATTCAATGAGCCCAACAAATATTATAAATAAATTAATATTCATTTCTGTTACTCATATAATGTGTAACTTTCTGGTAGGTAATAGCAGAATCTAATTATCAAATGTTCAATTTCGCAATCAAAATACTAGACACAGCTCATTGTTTATAGCAAAATTATGGCAGACTAGAAATTAATATTAAACGTGCAAATATTCATGTTCATTATGCTGTTCATTATTACTGTTTGTGTTATGTGATTAAAATAAAAACATTGTAGATATACTCTTTTAAGCGATTAAGTAACCGGCATACTCCAGTTTCTTTGCTGAGCTATGACATAAATTTGTATTTTTCTCATCGTAACAACAGTTGATTATGAATCATCAACTTTTTTCTACTTCAAAAATATATACAGAGAGGCCCACTTAAAACACTCCAGACGAATATTTTCGTACGAAATTTTCTGGACAATGCTTGGGCAAGCCTATATTTTGACTCCTTTTGACTGCGTGTTTGGAAATGGTGCAACCCGTCATTGGGTTCGAATGACACATAATTTCAAAGGATTCGCAATTCAATTAATGAATATGCTGAAAAAGTTCTATTTGGCTTTTTCACACATCATCAAACGCCAAACAGAATTTTCAGAATATCCATAAACGAAATTTCTCTATCTTCTTTTGTTTTCGAGATGTAGGCCGACATTATCTCCGTTTCTGTTTGTGCTAGGATGTTGGAAAAAAAAACATTATATAGACACTTTTTCCATAGCAATTCCGAAGAGTGCCATGATTTTTTCTAAGAAGAAAGAACAAAACACGACTTTTTGTCATGGTTATAGCTCAGCAAGGAAACCTCTTGGGAAAAAACATAGTACGCTGCTGGATTGCTATGAAAAAATTGTCCGAATAATTTTTTCAATTCAACATCCCAGCACGAACAGAACTGGAAATAATGACGAAATTTGAAATCGCCCAAATTTCAATTTTGACCTTTAACTCGAAAATAAAACAAGATATAGGAAAGCAGTTGATTGCATTTGGTATCAGTTGATCTGAAAAATAGGATCGTAATTTGCCCACCCTGTACTATGTTTATTTGAATTGAAAAAACAAAATTTTTTTTTCTGAGTAATAAGTTTAAGTTATAGATCAGCCTGAAACCCTTTAGGTAAAAATCTAGTAAGCCACTGAAGTGTCTGTATAATGTTTTTATTCTTACAACGTAGCACAAATAGAAACGGAGATAATAAAATAAATGATATTTAATTAGCTCAAATTTTAATTTTGACTTATAACTCCAAAACAAAAGCGCAGCTGCAGTTGATACCATCTTAAGTTTCTTAAAAAAAAATTAACAATGTGCCATTCATGCTCCTCTATTTCTATGTGTTAAAATATTGTAGTTGAGGGATCCCCAATTTCGTCCACCCTGTACGTTCGGTATCATTATTTCTATATTGAGAATTATAGTGTGAATATAAACTGCGAATATTTTAATTTTCTCCATACTATTTGAATCCTTAGTGAAAATTTGAATGTTTCGAAAAATAATTTTTCTTTTCAACACATGTTAGTTCCCATCAAAATCAAAAATTTTAATTACTGAAATTCAAATGTTCCCTTACTGACATCCAGTAACCAATTCATAAATAAGTTTGGAGCTGGCAGTATATGTCTCTGCTGCCAATCAATGTTCTCTGCAATTCATCACGGGAGGAATTGATAGCATTAATAGCATCTTAATTTCCCCAAAGACTGACGAAATATCGGCCTCAACTCCGTCTATCCATCTATCTATCTGTCTTTTATTGATTGTTTTTCGTTGTTATCTATCAGAAATGATTCCCTGCGATATTAACGTTAATGAGGATGGCCCCTGTGTTCTTAATAAGACTGATGATTAATTGAACGATCGAAAAGGTCAGAACAAGATAGACAATTCATGTGATTCGATAGTTTTCTAGAAGGAAACGTAATTTTTTCATCATCGAATCTTTAGGCAGTTTTGCCGAATTTGAAGAAAGAAAAAGAAGAGAAAATCAATCAACAGGTTGTCTAAATAGCGCTTACTGGACTGTATGATCGAGGGATTTATGAGAGAATTGGCCTGACAAAAAAAAGAAGGGTATATAATGCTGGGGTTCTTAATATTGAATACCGCAAATATTCATTCATGGATTCAAAGGTAACAAGTCTGGAAAATCAGGCAAGGGATTTTGAAGAAGGTGTTTTAACGTGGTAAAACTCCTAAATTAATTAGCCAGATATTTAAACTGAAACGCTGTTGATGTCCGGATTCATGAATGCAGTTTGGATTTTCATCCGTCAAATATAGACATTATGAAATCAGAAAATTCCATCTTTGGTAAAGCTGGTTTCATGAGTGAAAAGGAAAGGTCGAAACCCATTGACCGAATGAACAGGGTGGGAAAAATTATTGATACCTGAACTACAACTATTTAACCGAAAGAGATAGAGGAAAATGAATGACTCATTACGATCGTCTTTTTCAGGGAAAATGATAAGGCCATCAGCTGCATTCCTCAATCTTCTTTTGTTTTCGAGTTATAGGCCAAAATTGGAATTTGGTCGATTTCAAGTTTCGTACTAGGATGTTGAAATGAAAACATTATAGAGACACATTGTCATTACTACTACTATGTCTTTAGGATTTAATACTAGTCAAAACAGTAAAATCGCTTTTTTTGTATACAAACATTGTTATTTTTTTAAATTTTGTATTCATCTAGGAACAGCTTTCAGAAGAAAGAAGTTTTCATATGAGCATGTGAAGATTTAATTTGAAAGAATTATGGAATATGGATTGGCCAGTTTGCAAACAAAATGATCTGCCTATTTGGATGACTCCAATCGCTATCATCGTTTGAAACAGGATCGTTTTAATGAATTGAAATCGAATAAATCCTGAAGAAAGTCTTCAGATGGAGTTATATCTGTCCATAAATGAGGCACTCTTGCACTGAAAGACTTATTATTATTACTTTCTAAACCCATTGATTCGGCCAGATCTAAAGTGGAGACCCACAATTATAAATGTATTTCTCTATTTATATAACGTCCAAATAGAAGAATGTTTAACGTTTCGTTTCTTAACGACCTTCGTTCTACCCACCATGAATTAGCCATTCAAACAAATAAGGCTTAATCAGCTCAGTCGGAGGTAAGTATAAACTGGAGCCCGCAAACATGCAATGTATGTCCCATACTTTTTATCGATCGCGAACTACCTACTGGGCGCCACTCTAAATCCACATCTTCAGCGGTTCTTGCCTAAAAAGTATAACAATCTTCGCGTAAATAAAACGAACATGACCTTCGTGCTCGGGAATCTTGCAAAAAAGAGGATATAATTGAAGTACTAGTGGTTCGTCGAGACTCCTGAATAATGTATTCAAGACGGTACATGACTAAGGCTCTGGTACTACACAACAATTAAAGGAACAGAAAAATTTTCAAAACTTTTTGGTGATTTTGTACAGGCTGTATCTCAGTGCAAAATGAGCGTAGGATAAATAAAAAAACCTACTTTTTAAGCTTGAAGACTCTAGTTTCCCAATTCATCAATTAACAATTTTTCGGAAAACCGGTAGCCGAATTTTTATTTTTGCTCTAAGCGCATGGAGGAATTTTTTTGAGGTAGACCGATGCAAAGGTCTCATAGCCTGTTCATTTAGCTCTAATCTGCTTTTTACCAACCTCGGATATGACCATTTGTCTGCGAGATATCAAATTTTGAATGCAAAAAAATTCTTTTTCACACAACTTCTGATATCTCCGGAACAACTGACCGCCTAGCGAGCCGACAAACGGTTTCTTTTTTGCAGAAAATTTCGTACAAAAATCTGTCATGGTTGATTAAAAATAAAGAACCATTTTTCACTGAGATACAGCTTGTTGAAATTTGTTGATTTGATGATTCTAGAATAGTTATTTATGATACAAGTGCAGAAGGCCTTTTGTACGAGTATCATACATTATTTTCTCTAATTCGCTGAATTTTTATCTAAATTAATTAAAAGTATTGCCGTAAATCTCGTTTAGTAATTTTTGCTTGAAAAATATTGATTGGCAGAACTGTTTTCTATCTCATGAAATAAGATGTTGAATAAATCCGTGTCAGGAGGCCAACATGTCATCAATAAATATTACTGAAAACAGTGTTGGAATGAAATTAGAATGAAATATTTTAACATTAATAATAATAATAATAATAATAATAATATTTATTTAATCCTGCTGACATTACATGAAATGTATAGGACAAGTCAAGTTCAAAACAACAATAATCATACAAAATTTAAAATCAAAGTTATACAAACTCTCTATCCTCTAAATATTCCTCTATTTTATAATAGGCCTTTTTCAACAAAATACTTTTAATCGATTTTTTGAATTTTATTTTATTTAAACTTTTCACGGAATCAGGTAATCTGTTG
This sequence comes from Hippodamia convergens, assembly GCA_038502775.1. Lineage (NCBI taxonomy): Eukaryota > Metazoa > Arthropoda > Insecta > Coleoptera > Coccinellidae > Hippodamia > Hippodamia convergens. The sequence continues at coordinate 9,089,970 of CM076610.1, read as the reverse complement.
AAAAGTTTAATGCCCCTATAAGATGGGGAAAACTCAAATTTAGTTGTTCTGTGCTGTGGTAGACATAACTTTCTGAGATTTCTGGTACCATAATTGTGGAAATCAGATAACCCTGCAAATTTTTGTACATTCTCTTTTATGTACAAGAGACACTTATATATATAGATACAAGGAACAGTTAGTATATTGTGTTCAACAAAAAATGGCTTACATGAGTCTAGCGGTCTTATGTTGAAAATCATACGAATAATTCTTTTTTGGGCTACAAGTATGCGGTTCACTTCTACGGAAGTACCCCATAACAAAATATTGTACTGTAAATGACTGTAAACTAAGCTATAGTAAACATTTAGGATTGACTCTATAGGCAGAGATCTTTTCAACTTACTAATAGCAAAATAAGATTTATTAAGCTTTTTACAGAGCTTATTTATTTGTTCATCCCACTTCAAAGTATGGTCCAGATAGATTCCCAAAAATTTAACATTTTCACTGGACACAATTTCAGTATTTTCGAATCGAAGTAACAGTGAACTGATATTTCTTACCCCAAAAGAAATACAATTTGTTTTTTCAATATTGATAATGAGCGCATTATCATGACACCACATACTAAATCCCTGTAGAAGCTCATCACAGCAGGAAATTAATTTACTACTATTTTCGCAAGATACAGCAATTGATGTGTCATCTGCGAATAAAATTAATTTAATGAAGGCACTCACATTTAGATGATCTGGCAAATCATTGACAAAAAGAATAAATAAAAGAGGTCCTAATACTGAGCCTTGAGGGACCCCAATAATTAAACAATGCTCTTGTGAATACGATTCACCTACTCGACAAACAATTTTCCTATCTGTTAAATAACTATGTATCCATTCCAAGAATACTCCTCTAAAACCAAGGTTATAGAGCTTTTCCATCAGGAACGGTATACTAAGACAATCAAATGCACGCGATAAGTCGAAAAACAGTCCAGCAATGCAATTACCATCATCTAGACTTTTATAGACAAATTCTACGAAGGAAAGAGCCGCTGTTTCAGTAGAACAACCAGATCTGAACCCGTGTTGACAATTTGTTATAATATTAAATTTATCCAAATAATGGACAATTCGCTTTAAAACTAGTTTTTCAATTACCTTTGATATTGTACTCAGGATGGATATAGGTCTATAGTTTAGTACATCGTTAACGTCATTTCGTTTATGGACAGGAATGACAGTACTCTTCCTCAGAATAGATGGAAAAGTTCCTGATGATACCGACATATTTAACAAATGAGCAAGGTGATCAGCAACATAATTTGCCGACGCTTTCAGTATTCTTGAAGAAATTAAGTCGGTTCCAGTACTTTTTTTGTTTTTCAAAGAGATTATTACAGTTTGAACTTCATCACTAGTAGCCGGAAAAAAATAAAAACTATGCAACACCATTTTCGATGTTGTACAAGATTGGGATATAGTATCCCCATAATATTGCTGAAGGCTAACAGTCGCAATTTTCGAGAAATGCTCAGCAAAAGCCTCTGCAACTATCACAGGTTCTGCACACAGATTTCCATTCAATTTTAAAGTGATTACTTCTTGTTTTGTACCCTTTCTACCAGTTTCCTCATTGACAATCTTCTACATTGTTTTGTTCTACGGGATGTGGCGGAATGAACACATTTGACACATTAGTAGAGAAAATTTATTACTACCTGGAATATTTTTTGTTGAATTCCGAGGTAGTTATCTGAATTATTTAAAAAATTTTTCCTACAAAATCTATGGTTTTATCAAAGAGTCCCCTCCTTCCAACATGTACCTATTGATAACGAGGTCAACAAAAATAATTACTAACCATCCTTTTTTTTATATACCTACTTTATATACCTACTCAATATTCATATAATTCAACAGTCATATTGTCCTAAAAATTGCATGGTAAGTTATCCCGTATTCAACTTCTCAGGATAGTCCAAATTTGTGGAATACGGCTCAACAAATCATATTGTTGTTGACTGCATTTTTCATATATCCCTTAGCGGCTTTCTTTATTTCAAATATCAGATATAATGCTTTTAATTTTCTATCAAATCTTGAAAGCATCTTAATCCGAACACCCTTGAAATTGTATTCGCTATAAGGGCTTTGGGGATGCAGCCCCTATAGTATTCAGCTAGCCTTCATCCGTTTATTTCTTCGATTTTCAGTTCAATCTTGGAGTTCGCATTTGCATTACTTCATTAAAATATTTATATTTCTTCATACATTTGTTAGCAATCCCTCCTCCCTTCCAAAATAAAATCTTGGTTGTGCCACTGAACTTCAGTGTCGGCGATTACTTCGATATTAGAACCTGAACAAAAAGGTGCAACCTGTGCTCAAATCACAAAATCTGATAGGGATATTCCCTCTGAAATGCTAACGGCGATCTTTTCAGTGACTTCAACAACTCAATGGCTTACAGATCCCTGTTTTTAGCATTCATCCGGTGTTGATTTCTAATTAAGGGGGAATTAGACGGCAGAGAAAGAATGAAGGGGTTGCGATCGTCATTTCTCAGGCAATTCTACCAGTTGATAAGCTCAGATGAGCAATCAAGTAATTAGTTGAGTTCCTCTTGCTTATATTTCAATTAGCTGCATTTTGGCGATGATTTTCCGGTTAAAAGGATTGCAAGATTTTTTTTCCATTTGTGAATCTTTTCTCGAAGAGATTAATTAAGACATTTCATCAAGGAACAAATACAGTTGCATCGAATTGAAAAATTGTGAAGGACGAGACGGGACCACATGAAAACGAAACTCTGCCAACATACTTAGAAATTATGCTACTCTCTAACTGATATTGATTACAGTTCATCCAAAGGCGAGTGAGGGGCATAATACAGGCAATAAGCCTAGGTGCATTTCACCGTCCGGTATGGTGTGGAACTTTTATTATATCTTGTAGTGAATAATTTTGTACTCGAAGGAAACAGATAAAGATTATTATTATTATATCAGAAAGATGCCCTGAATTTTTTCACTCCGCCACTTTCGATCACAAGCGATGATGAAAACCATCCTGAATTACTAAAAGGGCATTGCAATTCGTGGGAGAATTCCTTTGAATTCATGGTCATTGCATTTTATAGAATGATTCAATATTTATCATAAATAGTATAAGATACATGTTGTTCAATATACCGAAGATGTTTTCCTCTCCTAGAAAACTCCACATTGTACAAAAAATTGTAATAATTATGAAACCAAAGACGAGCACTACCGTGTTGTCAGACTGCAACTTTCATAACTACTTAGCACGAGATCGTAGGGTTTACAAGATATTATCGTCCGAAATATCTAATCCAAGAACGAGAAAGTCATCTGTTCTCCCAAAAAGTAAAAACACAAGAACTGACAATACACCGGTGATTTTTTTCCTTTTCTATGGATGTCTTAATGAAAAAGAAATGGATGAAGTTCATGAAGAGTTTGGATCGGTTTGAAACGAAAATCAGGGTTTATTGTTACAAAGATCATTTTGCCGGAATATAATATAATAATTATGATTATCTATCAGTGGCGTAGCGCAAAATTCGGGAGCACCCCTTCTTGGGCCTATGTTATTTATAAGTTTTTCCTAAAGTTGTGATATGCAACTTGAAAAATTATTCAACAAAAATTCTTGTTCAATGCTGAGTAGGCTCAAGTATGTCTGATAGACGTGTTTGCGCCATTGAATTCTTAAGATAATTCGTGATCATCTTAAGCTCAGAAAAAGATCTTTCCGCACTGGAATAGTTGCAAAGAATTTTAAGACTATGAGCGATTCCTGCTGAATAATTGACTGTTGACTGTCTCTCGGCAATTTTCTTATTAAAATATGAGAAATCCTTCCGTTGCTTACGGAATGAATTTTTTTTCTCTGGAGCTTTTTTCTGAGAGCTCCATTCAACTATTCTTTCTTCCGCTCTGACATATTTACTAATATTTGAAAAATGATTTGATATTATAACTGGCGTTTTCTAGTTTGCGCATTTAATAATTTTGAATTTAAAAAATACGAGAGGGGTTTCTCAACGGAAAAGTTCTAGAACTAACATTCAATAAAATTGAAACCCTGAATCCAAAGGAACTGAAAAAGTTACTCTTATTTCTGAACAAACCTCACAACGTGGATTCGTATTCGAACACTTGTTTCTTTTACTACACTGTATAAGAAAATGAAATAATGAGAAAATTCCATATTATTTTCCCCTGCTTCATAAAAATATCCTTATTGGAGAATTGACAATAATTTCTGAAACATGAGATAGAATCAATTGAATTCATATATTAATATTCAATAACAAACACACTAACGGGATCTATTCGAACAAACAGCTGCCAAGTTCAGTAGAACGAGCGGGGCCGTTGTAGTGTTACGTCACACAGCAGCTATCCGTAGCCCCGCGAAATTAACATTCACAGGGTTGTAAAATCCGAACTACTTGGCCATTCCGACTGAAACAAAAACCATTTATTTCATATACTTACAGGGTTATACTGTGACAAGGTTTTAATCAATTTTGCATACCTGTGAATATTCCTCTTTAACAAATTTTTCAGTCTTCTTGTTTCGTGAACGGTTTCCATTTCAATAGCTTGCCATGAAACATATCTTTTCTATCTTGGTATTTTGAGATAAATGAAGTTTACAAGAGGTATATCAAATCACAAATACTGCTATCTAGTCATTGAAAGCAATCGATTTATAAGAGTCGAAATTTCAGTTTTTAAATTTTTGACAGCGGCAATTCTTGAAGAATGTCTTGGCACGGGATAATATTCTAACGCCAAAAACTAATCTCAAATGGTGAACAAAAACGAATGCTCAAGTGAAAGAGAAAATATGAATATGGCATTTTATGACTAGGAAAACGTTTCGGATCAAACGCCTGCCCCATTGTACAAAAATGTTATTATGCAATATCGATATTCGACCACCCCCGATCGAAATCTGCACCGTTCCAGATCGGATGTTGACGATGTAACAAATCGGAGCTCATACATCGACAATTTCTTTAGGGTTCCCTGGGGAGAGCCCGGTCGGGAACTGGACACATCAGCGTATTCTCTTTATGTCTTCTGGAAATTATACCTTATGGAGTCTCTACGGCCTCACGTATAACGTCGGGCTATACTGTCTGATTTCACGTCTCCTCGTGATTCCAACCGAGTTGTTCTTTATTGTATCAACAAAGACGTCCTCTCTATTCCTGCTGCTAGCGCTGGGAATGTCTGGAAATCTTGTCTTTCGGAATTCCCTTCGAACTGAATGCAATGGAACATGGAGATTTGCATGAAATTGAAGATTTTTATCGGCGGGCTTTAAATTTTTGATGCGTTTCTCGATAGAATAGAAGAAATATGAAATGAGATAATGCAAATGAGACACTATTTTATATTTCACTATAATAGTATATTCTAAAACAAGTTGTAGAATGAGCTCCTATTCCAACACGAATGCGAAGCATGAGTGTTGGAATTGTCTTTTGCAACGAGTATTAAACGATATTTTCTCTATTTCAGTCAAGTTTTATAAAATACTCTCGAAATTCAAATAAAATTCAGATTAGTGACTTTTGTATTGTATCTTGGCAGTTGGTGTGACTTACGTTATTTGACAGTTATATAACTGAAAACAATGCTGTAATGAGTTTCCTTACAGCACTACTTTTAGTACTGTAATGAACTCATTAGGATACTGGAATAGATAAAACATTATTTCTTGCATTCCTGCGAAAAAATTCATCCCAAAACTTCAACACGTCAGTTTATTTCGGAAGTTCAGGATTAGATTCAATAAAAACCAATATTAATTAGAACAAAATAGGTACTCAGGGCCGGACTCGATTTCTTCTATTTTTAATAAGTCATATTATGGTGATTTGCATGCGGAACCACTACACATAATTTTAAATACATAGCTGCTTATCGGTGTTTTCCCAGAAAAAAGGAAGCTTCCTTTTTTTTCTTTTGTCATTATTCTGGAAAACGGAAACAGAAACGACATAAAATTAATATTCATATATTTCATAAAACAAAATATGCGGCAATAATTGTGTGATATAATTCAATGTTTTTATAATTGGCACATAAGTACTATAGGTGTCGTCAACGTTAGCATGAATTATTATTGTTTCAGAAAATAGGTTGTGATTTATTTGAGGTTGTCAAATCGATGAGAGTAGGAGGTGATGGGTTGGATTTCTTTTTCATTTCATTGACACCTATATGATTTTTCTTCCCCAATACTGAATTAAGTCTGTCATTGTCAGATGTTGAGAAACAACATACCTACATTTTGATAGTTTGTAATTCAATTCGAAATTGTTTAACCGTCATCATTGGTTTTTCTGGATTTAATACAATTTGAGCTTACCTGATGAATTTTTTCCCGCCCGAAGAAACTACTGCATATATTAGACACAAAAGTCGACCCAAAATGTTGATCACTATTCAGGATGAGTCTTTGACTTCTACATATATTTTAACGGAAAATAGTTGAGGTCAAAAGAAACACATTTTGTAATGTTCGAATATATTTCGTAAATTATTTTATTGAATGAAAAGATCTTCGGAATCTTCCAACAACAAAAAATTGTACACACATGTTCAATTTTTTTCTTCATGATCATTATATAACATTATATTCCATACTTATAGTTCAAGGGACCCAACTCTTATAAGTAAGTTCCATTTTGATGAATGATTCAAGGTCTGATTATTTTGGAAAATGAAAGTATTTTTCCTGAAATATGCGTTTTTCGAGTGAATAATCATTTAAATAGATTTATTTCAGAAAAAAATTGGTTACTTTGGCTGAAAACAACTCTGTTCAATAAGTTCATAGAATTTAATTTGTGCTTTAGTTTTCCTAATGCTGGAAAAAATTTTAGTGGCATGTTTCCAGGGGTGACATATATATCATTATTAAAATTAAAATGCTGCTTCCCTTTGAGGGGGGCGCTCCCTGAGCCCCTCCTTTGTATACGCCACTGAATGCAGAACAATAATCTCATAGCTGTTAACTCTAGATTCTGAACAATATCTTAGATTTCACATAGTTTAAACATCTTTTATAATTGAAATAGAATTAATTCAATCACACTAAGAAAGTTATTTTAATTGAAAATTGAAATTCCTTGAGTTCGATAAAGTTATTGAATATCAAATTATTTCATTTTATAGTTCCAAAGTGTGAATCGAGCATTTGCACCTACTCCAAAACCAGATTATTCATATAGGGAACGGTGCCAAAGGCTGAAAATGAAATTTCAAATTTCTTTTCATGAAAGTATGAAATCATTTGTCATTGTCCCTCAAACATGTAAGGGGAAGGGGGGAAATCCGGAGTATAATTTCGATTTGAAGATGAACTAACGGCTGCATGTGTATTAATCCCCGTATGAAAGGACAAGTGTAAAAACAAACAAGGGTCAGGCTGGGGTAAATATAGCTTTAAATTATTTCATCTACACTTAAAAGGTGTAACCAATCTGAATATTGAAATTGCTCTGTCAGGGTGCTTTTAGGGGGGAATCCAGGGCCGTGTTCAAATGGAATAAAGCGTAGGAACTACATATTCAGTTGCAAGAAGAATCTGTTAGAAGGTGATGAATTAGATTGATCACTCATTCAATTATTTTCTTGAAATAATTCTGCTTTTACGATTCAAATCTTATTCAGGAAAAGGACACCAAAGCAACAAGAAATCAAGTGTGTATTATTTATCTCCCAATTGAATATTTCAAGGACCGATTATTTTTTGAAATTGAATGAATTTGGAGATATACGAAGTATCCCGAACTGCTTGATTTTGGCTGTTTCTTATACTTTTAGACTAGATAGATAAAAACGTTGAATGAAGTCCTGGGTTTGATTTTCGAATAGCCTAATAGTGATTATTTCACTTTTATGCCGATTTTTCCTTAAATATGTAAGTAATATATCGACAAATATATATTTTGAAGAGTTAATTTCTTCTGTGTGATATAAGATCAAAAAAGAATGCGTTCTTATTCAAAATAAAGAAGTTTTTTTCTACTCTGAGTACCAGAGGTCATATCTTATCTCTGTCTTTGATACCTATGAGCTAATTAATTCATATAACATGCCTTTGAGAAATATGCAAAGTTTAGCTATTGCAAGGTACTAAGCAGAAAGTGGCAGTTTTTTATGAGTAGAAGATCAGGTCCGGAAATGGAAATTCTTCTCTGATAAAATTGAATGACAATATTACCAGTAGGTATCCTTTAATCCTGTTAGTCAGTGAGTCATATCTGCCTCGATTCCACCCTGGAATAATCTGTGCGAGGGTGGACCTTTTGTCATATGCAGCTTCCCATAAATGTAACACTTTATTCATCAACTTGTCGCGGCCTAAAGAGGGATTATCGTAGGGGTTGGCCAGATGTCTTCTTCATTTTTATAGTTTTTAATAAATTGATTCTGCTGGAGCACTACCGTTCAATCTAATCCATTATTTACATACGCTCCAGATCAATGAGTTAGAAAATGACGTTTCTAATATGCCTTCAAAGTGTCATCCGAGCAGATAGGTTGAATGGGGTCTTGGGGGAACGGAGCTACTAGAGTTTTGTTGGAGTTCTGTTCGAGAAGATGGAATCATCTGAAACACCCAAAGGGAGACACAAATTAATTTAGGTAATCGATTTTTGCTTGATTTATCGCTAACTGATATTCAATATAATTGAGAACACTGTTGAGATTACTATACGTAGAAAGAAATGATTCATAAATATTAGTGAAGTGTCAATTGAGCTCAAAACTATCCTACGTTTTATTATTCATTGGATGAAAAATATTTGGTAGAATCAACAAAAACTGTTTACCGGTGTCGGAGGCAACCATCTACTTCGAAGTCTTGAAAGTTTCAAATTCTTGACATGTTATTATAAAAAAACAACTATTTTACGCAGAATCATGTGGTTGGTGTCTCTCCATCTGAACAATCTAATAAATATTAATTGACAAGTGTATCTATTAAAATATAACTAATTTTTATTCAACTGTTAGTTCTAGGAACCTACTGTTTGTAGTTAAAGAATAATCATTCAGTTCATACCTTTGAAATATAACTCTGATTTGAATCCCGTGAAAATGGTTTCTGTGAAAAGGTTTGTAGGTATTGAAGTTTACTTTTTCACTATCGATGAATGAAATGATGGGTTTTGTTTTCCATTGGTTCTGTACTGGGATGCGCAAATATTTTTCAAAGTTTGGAAGTTTTAGAAAACTCGAGAAACATCGAAACTATATCCAAACTAAAGACTGAAATTTTTTTACATCTTTAACATTTTTGAAACATAGATGAATTCAAAATAGTAATCATCGAAATGAATACCATTTTCAATTCCCAGGCTCAGAGATCTTTTATCATGAGGTTGGAGAAATGATATTAGATTTTGTCACTGAGATGAGAGATATACCGGTTTCGGCCTTGTTGGGCCTCATTAGTATCCCGTACATCTCAGGACAAAATCTTCATAAAGAACTTCGAAATTTAAAGCAATTGGTTGTGAAGTAATGAGTGAAATATTACAAAGTACTAAAGTGGTGACATCCAATTGCGTCAAAATGAAGTTTCACATCTCCAATCAAATGCAAAAAAAGAAATCTGTACTTCCTCGTTCACTGAATGAGATTTTAGCAGTGGCTCTATTCAGGGCCCGCTTGCTAGTTTCTCAAAGTGATGGTAAAAGCCCAATTCTTTTTGCGACTGTAAAGCCAGATGTTTTTAAGAAAAAAAAAATTCTTGAAACATAGATGAATTCAACATAGTAATCATCGAAATGAATACCATTTTCAATTCCCAGGCTCAGAGATCTTTTATCATGAGGTTGGAGAAATGATATTAGATTTTGTCACTCAGATGAGAGATATACGGGTTTCGGCCTTGTTGGGCCTCATCAGTATCCCGTACATCTCAGGACAAAATCTTCATAAAAAACCTCGAAATTTAAAGCAATTGGTTGTGAAGTAATGAGTAAAATATTACAAAGTACTAAAGTGGTGACATCCAATTGCGTCAAAATGAAGTTTCACATCTCCAATCAAATGCAAAAAAAGAAATCTGTACTTCCTCTTTCATCTATGTTTCAAAAAATGTTCTGGATGTGGCCTCCGTAAAGGCAAAGAATTTTCTTTTTGTTAATCTTTAACATTGTTCGAAAATGACTATAAACATGAGCTAGTGAAAATCTAGATCATGAAGTAAACTGCAAGAACTTGCTGTCATCGAACCAGCGCAGCAGTTGACCGGTATCTGAGTTATTACTCGTCATCGGTACTGCTCAACGACTTCGCCGATAACAACCAAAAAGAGCCGCCGTTGTCATAGCCGAAAACTTTAAGCAGTACTGATTACAAGAAACCGGTCAACTGCTACGCTGGTTCTATGATAGAACGTTCCTGCAGTTTACTTTATGATCTAGATTTTGACTAGCCCATCCGAACGTAAGAGAATTTTTGTCGTTAAAAGTCTTCGAATGAATATTTTGGAGAGACATTCAAAATTTTGTTGGTTTTTAGTGATAAAGTATTTCAGCATGGTGAAATGTTACTGAGAATTGACATTAAACATAAACTTATTCTCTCTATTTATCCATGTTAAATTATAGTTCCACAGTATTTCACCAATATATTTCAAATCGTTTCAAATCGTTCATGAGAAAATTTTTGTATTAAATCTTGTTTCCCTTGGTGTTTATTGAATTTTCCTGTGGAACTCTGAAATTCCGAAATACTATTTTATACATTTGTTTTCAACGAAAATTGTAGTTAGGTATAAAGCTCGACAAAATAATGAACATAATTTTCATAGAATATTAAGGAAGTTTATCAAATTAATTTCTTTTTTAGTTTTAGATGTCATCATCATCTTCATTAATATAATTATACGTTCACTAAAGCATAAAATGAGAAAATTAATTCATTATACTCTAGCCTACATCAGGGCTCTTAAACAAATGTATTTCAGAAGAATAAATTATATTCTTTGGATGGTGAATTTTTGTTCTTTCCACACTATCCTGATTTTTTTATGCTATTCCTATTCGAATAACCTTTGGTTATAGATATCCCCTGAACTTTTCCACATCCATGGTACTTCCAGTGTTGCCGGTCCTCTCCTATAATTAGTTTGTCAGCAATGAGATTCACACAAGCTGATTCCAAACTAAAACCAACCTTGAAAGTTCAGACATCGATTATTTTCCAGATTTTCCATGTGAACTAATGTTTGGATTTCTCTTTTTCTTGAATTACACACTTTCTTCTGTAAATTCATGGACTATCGAAACCAATAAACAAAAGGAGAATTATGATCATTCAATCAGAAACTACGAACTTAATACTCACAACAAGAATACTCATACGCAGCGAGAATTCGAAAATGTTCTCCATCTTGAAGAGATAATTCCAACGAAATGAGTAATAAATATTTCAAGCGAGGATTTCGAAGTCGTTCAAACGAAAATTCCCATAGCAGACACCTCAGAATGAAGGTAATAACTAACAGCACTTTTCTATATGGAGAGGAATAACAAACCTATATGGCATTTTTAATGTCATAGTCGTTTATTATGAGTACTCGATTCGAATACATACAACGATATAGTGCTAGATATTTTATTTATTGGAACGAACAATTTACATGCTTCGAATTGAATAACAATAAGTGGAATGAGCAATGATTATTTTCACCGAATGTGGAACTTCCAGAAAGAGACATGGCTGCACATCTGTTCGCATTATGTTTTTTATAAGTTGATTCTGAGCGAGTAATGAGTGAAAAAATATTTATTGACTCAAGGGTTTTTCCTAGTTTGTTCATTGGAAATATAACATTACCTGCTGTGTGATACAGATTCATGGTACAAACCTTTTTAACTTCCTGTTTTCCTTGAAAAAGCATCCATTTTCGTTCATTTCACTACATGTTTAAAATCTTTTTAATTATTTTCTGGATCGAATTGAAGGTGGCAGACAATTAACTTCTACGATTAGGATAAGTCCTCATACAGCTCTCATTTTCCTTCTCTGAGTAGATTTGAATATCCATCGTAGCCATACGAATATGCTGCTCGTTAAAAATTGAAACTGTTAAAACAGTTTTTCGCAATTAGAGATCAACAGTTTCATTCAATGACGATCCAACAGAGCCTTTGGGAACTTCAGGTTGGTCGAACACGAGTGTAAAGAGTCAACACAGAGCCAATTCCTTCTATGTAAGCCAAACTGCGATAACACGTTTATGTACTGGCAAGGTATTTGCTACTTTTGGTCAGAATCCCAGAAGGGTTCACCCAGTCGTGAACACAACAGAAATTTCCATTCATGGAAATACCACTTAATGATATTATTACAAAATATACTTACCAGTTCAACTCAAGAATCCTACAATTATATACCTACCCGTGAAAATGGAGATATGGTTTTACCAGAAAACTAAGGGAAAATAGCCATTACAGAGGTGCTAGGGAGGAAAAGTAAAGCATTTGATGAAAAACAAAAATGAAGCCTCCAGTCATGTGATTTATTCGAAGCATGAATAAACTATAAACCACACCTTATTGGTGGACAAACTTGAGCGAGGATCTCAAACTACAGGAAGGCTTAAATATTGCATAAAACAGAAGTGTTTTATATGTGTTATTCCTGGTAAACAAGGCATGGTGTTCCACAGGGCTCAGGGCTGGGACACTTCTTATTTGTGATATATATGAATGACTTACCCAGGAATATTGAGTCCGATCAAACCATCATTTTTGTAGAGGACAAGAATGTGGACATAAATTTAAAAAAAAACTCAAAGAGCATTAAAATTTGCACCCGAAAACTAAATCTAACTCCATTCATATTTCGGGAGTGGAAAACCTTAGTGTTGCAATCTGGCAACAGACACCTCTATCGTAATGTTTGCAATTTTTGATGTTATGTTTACTCAAGACAGTTCATCGATGGACTCAATCCAATTCTTGGCGTTGAACCTCCATTAAAGACTAGTGCTTATCGATGCTATGGCGGATTCACTAGACGTTCGCTCCAAGACGAATTTCGTGAAGGTTTTCCAAAATAAATTGTTATTCCGGATACCAGAGATGCTGTGCTCGAACTGCTATTGAAAGATCGTCATGTGACCTATCGTGAGATTGTGACAATCTTAGACATCAGCATACATTCCATATTGCATGAACATCTGACAGTCAAAAAAATTTTTTGCCGCTGTATCCCACACAACTTGACAATCGTTCGAAAAAAGGCCCGTGTTCATTGCTCGAAAAATGTGCTCAGAAAAAATGTGATCGTGGTGCTTCGAAACAAGTCTATGATATCGTGGATTTACGCGTATGGGCCCTAAAGTAAACAGCAGTCGACCTTATGGATTTTTGCAAAATGAGCTAAATCTAACAGAAGTTGTTAGCAGACGGAGCACTTGAAACCAAATGATTGAATCTGTGTGGTACAAAACAATTTAACTTTTGAGCACTCAGAAAGTCATGTTTCATAATAGTCGAATGGCTTATTTTCATTCCCGTTCGTAAAAAATAAACTGTTTTTGAAACCTGAGGAAGCGATTGATGCTTCCAGAATGCTTGTTCTTGAGATAGCTCAATCAGAGTTGAAAACGTGCTTCAACACGCATGCAGAAGTGTATAAATCTTCAATGGGATATTTTGCAAGACAATAATTTTGATTTTACTTTCTAATATCGAAAGTTAAAAATCGGCTACGTACGTTATAGCTATATTTCATCACTCAACTTTATATAGTACTTTAAATTCAATAAAACTCAGAGTGCTTTAAAATTTGCACCTATGTAAAGTAAATCTAACGCGAAAAAATAGAGAGAAATTCTCCTCTATTTGACTCCAACATTCTAGACACCGATGCCTCTTCATTTCTGTAAAAGTAAATAACGCGATGTCGAAAACACAGCATCCGCTGAGGGTTTCGAGTTGCCGTAGCCGTCACATTGGACATTTTTCCAGGATATCGAAGTATTTTTCACAGGACCGAGTGTTTGCGATTGGCGATCAACTGACAGATTAAAATTTCATGTCAATCGAAATGAAAATACGTCTGTTTCTACTGAGACGACCAAATTAAATCCGGATTTAATTACCATTCCATCAATGTTCGACGTGCGAAGCGGATTTTTCCGTTCCAAATTGAAAAAAAGTGGATTTTTATAGGCGCGTAGCGCATACGCGACGTCCCAAGGGAGAACAAAAATAATATCAAAGCGGGCAAAAAAACGCAATCACAATTTCCGCCAGATCGAATCCAATATCGGACGAAAATAAAACTATGCGAAACGAAATAAATATTCCTTTTTTACATGGTGACATCCCCCATGGAGAATTATAGCTGTCCGCTGGCCAACTGATAGCGGGACAATCTACTTCTGTCAATAAACGGGGGGGTAATATTTCCCCTGTGTCCAGCGGGGTGGCAAGCACTCCTCGCACACTTTTGTTCAGAAAGGTACGAAAAGCGTTACTGCATATAAATTGCTGTGTGTAATGCATAAGGTTTGATTTGGGGACTGGATTTATTACGGCAGAGGGTCGAGCCATTTCCATTTTTCTTCAAACTTCGGAGTGTATCTGAATTTATGCTTGCGGATGGGGGTTGTTTTGGAATTCTGCAAAACCCGTTGAATATAAGGCAGAAATCAATTGATAAATCAGGAACGCCTCATTCTGGATAGCGTTTAATCTTGGAAAATCAGTTCATTGAGTAGGTAGTTGTTACACCTTAAAAGATTCGAACTATTTAATTCTTGAATTCACTCTGTTCAAACAAAGGATAATTGAGTTTCCAAACAATAGAATAATGAATTTCATTGAATGTGAATGCATGTGACTTGGAAAAGAAACAGTAGGGTTATGTTTTGTCTTTAATTCGTGATTCATTGAATTTCGAGGAGAAACCATAAATTGAATATAAATTTTTCGAATATTTTGTCTATTAGCGCACTGTAGAATTATTACTAGTTTCCGAGGTATTGAACTGTTTACTTACTAGAACAATTGCTTATATTGATGCCTTATGACGTTAAGAAGCCTCGTAACACATTATTAGACTTTCATCCAGTACCATCATAACAAGTGAAAACCGAAAGTACCCTATTGGATGATGAAGTTCCAAAATCTGCTGAGTTGTTAGAGGTTGAGAAAATTATTTCGTCAGTTAGGCATTTCTGTAAGCAATGCAATAGACCTCGGCTACCGTCGTAGGCTTCCATCCACTATGCTTTTGCATCGCGGTAATATTTGCTCCTGAATCTGCTAACAAAGAAGCGGAGGATCTACGAAAACAGTGGCTTGTATATTGATTACTGCATTACAATGCATAATTCGATTATGAATAATTACAAATGAGATAAATAGGATAATAACTCTTCAACGACCGCATAAAAAGACATTACAAGAGTCTTCCGGGCCTATTGGCCTTAATCTATTAAGAATCTTTTCACCTAACTTTCTTGTTCTAAGATTGTAACTCGACCTCAGAATTACTCAACAGAGTGGTCCGTAAATATACGGTCAAGTTACAATCTCAGACCAAGAGATGAATACTATAGATGTGGGCGAAACGTTAGGTGACATAAATTCTAATAAACCACAGACCAAGGCAAATAAGCAAGAAAGACTTTTGTAATGTCATTCCTATGATAGTGGCAGTTTGGCAACAACTATCTATGTTTTTCTTGACGATTTGGTTTTTTTGCTTTATTCTTTTCTTATAATTTGTCCTTCATATTCAGAAGTTTTCATGCATTTCTTTTTCAATGGATTTTTTCATTTCGTTCGTTTCCTTTCTGCATTTTGTCATTTATCGATGTTATAAAACATAATGGCCCTCTCTGATATGAACCAACCTGACCCATAATTTTGCGCTAACTTTCTCAAAATTTGACAGATTGGAATGAAATTTAGATTTTCAAGTAAACTGAAAATCTGATAATGGAAAAACGGAAATTTTCACCACGAACGGAAATATTTGGGACGGCTTTCTCATAGTCCAATGTCTTCTAATTGAGATTTTACACGAACATTTTCGAAGAAGAGAGGTACTCTAAAGTAAAAGTGTTACATCCCTTCCTGCCTTGTCAGCCGTCTATCATCCACTCCTGGCCATAGGCCTATTTCATGATTTTTCGGATTTCTTCGTTTCTTTTACGTTCCCTCAGACTCATGATAAGTATTGTTCTTTCCATCGCTCAGTGCCTCACCCTAGGCTGGTTCATGGTCTTCTTTGTCATTGCCATTGTTTCCATGCCATAAGTCGCTACTGGCAAAACTCTCCTTTTGAGGTTTATAGGAATTTAACCATTTCCGAAAGCTATCCAACTAAGTCTTATGTTTCTCTTAATCTCCGCCGTTTGATTTTCTTTTCCTATTCTTATTGTGCGTCCTAAATATATATACTCATCCACATTTTCGAGTTTTGTACCAGTATCATTACCTTTACATTTTCTCGTTTTTTTTTAGTTTCTCCATTCGCAATGAGTACTCCGAATTTTTGCACATATGTTTTTTTTACCAAGCGTGAATTGGCACCTCTTAACTTGGCGCCCTAGGCGACCGCCTACCTTTCCTTCCCTCTAGCAACGGCTCTGCCTCTCTTTAATCTAGTTATGACGGAAAATACATCTTGTCGGTCATGCTTTTCTAGTTGGACTGATTTATCGTTTCGTTGGTTGTAGCTTATTTGGGTGCTTGACTTGAGTATTCTCGAACGATTTTCACCAACTCTTTTGAAGAATTCGGCTTCCAAAAGCGTCTCTATGATAATCTCTTTTTGTGGAATTTTTTTATTTTTGCTTCTACATATGTTTTCCCTGCCAAGAAATAGTCGAGGTATATCAGCCAACCACTATGACAATGAAACATTCCATACTCAGACTTTGGAGGTAACGGCCTATGAAAGCGGATTTAATGAAGTTGATAAAATCTGTACAGAATCCATTCGCCGAGATTATTCCGGCAGGATCATTAACGCGTGGAACACGAGCACCGGGGAATCCCCAACTCGAGGCACGCCTGTATATACCTCCATATTTTCCTATCCTTACACATAAAACAGGAATCCTTCAGCCGTTTTGTCGGCAGTTTATGCCTGCGAAATGCAAAACCCCGACTGTTTTACATTTCACTAAGCTCATATTTAATGGCGACGGAGTCTGTGAACTATATGCTTCGGATTGGGGCGCATATGCTCAGGGCCCCTCTCTGCCTTGCCAGATTTAGAGCTGCTTAGATTTTATGGACCAAATGAAATTACGTTCCCCTTTAAAATATGATGAGCTTTCCCGATAATGAAACCGACTCAATCTCGGATATCTTCCGCTTCTGGTGTCCCCTCTCGACGTCTTTCTCCTCCCTTTTCGTTTTCACCTTATGTCGCCCCATATCGCTTTACCGATTCATATTAGCGCTTTCGCGTTCTTAATCAAGAAATGTTAATTTATTGAAGAGGCAGAGGTGAAACTGAAACTCCTGATTGAATTTAATCTTTCATGATTGCGAAGAACTTGGTGAAGGGAGGAGGGGGTTGTACAGCAAAATTTCTGTCCGTGTTCACTGGGGGTGATATATTTGTATTAACAATCTAGGTGCTATCGAAGAGGAATTTTTATCATCATTTCAATTCATTGAAGGCAACATGTTACGATTTAACTTTTATTTGTTTCTCATTCGTAAACGCCAGTTTCCAAAAACACAATATTAATCAAGAAAGTTTATTTTATCAAGTCACTAACTTGTAGAACTGACAGCTAACTTACAAGTTAGTAGTATTATTCACATTAGAAAATTTTGTTTAATCGTCATATATGTTGAAAATCATGGAACAATTGTTATTTCCGGTAACACAGATTTTTGATGAGAGAGTTGATACTGATGACGATAAACCATCTGTTGACTCAGAAACTACTGAACTCAAGGACTGCAGGACATTTGTACTCTCCTTACTACCAAATAATTTGCTAGACATTTCGATTTTTTTGTTGACCGAATCATCGACATAACTCATCGCAATTCCGGTGCGCTTTAGTGCTAAAATATCTCCACCCGAATCCGCAACCATAGTGGCTCCAGTTCTGCGAAAAGAGTGGCCGGTGTATAACTCTGGGTCTTTTAAACCTAAATATTTCGCTATTTGCTTCGGGACACCACCAATAGTGTGCTGGCCAGCATTAAGGGAAATGCACTTTCCATGTCGGTATGTCGAAAAAAATCTTAGGCTTTCTGTTCCAGGAGGCCGAAGATTTACATATTTTCTGTATAACATGCAGGGCTTGAAGCTGCAGCCATCATCGGTTATGGTGAATCTTCTTGTTGTTAAATTTTTTGTTTGCCGCAATGTCACAATGTCGTATTTTTCCATATCTTCTACATCATTTCAAGGAGAGAATTTCGTCACATCGACAACATCCCAAATATTGTTACAATTTTCGCCAGCAACCACTGGTCATCAGGAGCATGTAAAAGAAATTGTTCAGCCTGTTCTTTACTTAATAACTTGACCTTTTTTGTTGATTCAAGTAGACCAACAAAACATCTTCAGTTACCCCAACCACACTATTTTTGTTTGGCCACTTTTTGAAGTCATCGTTTTCTCGCTCGTACCTTGAAGCTGATTTTGCAGGTAATAAACTTGATGCTTCACTGCTGGCTGCCTCAATAATTTCTTTTGGTACATTCATTTTCGCTTTCGCCAAAACAAATGTAAAGAAAAATAAAGAGACACGTTCATGGCAACGTTTCCATAGCTTACGACATTTGCGATAAATTATTGAGATTTTGTTGGAATTTATCTAACCTTTTTACAAATGAGAAACAAATAAAATATAAAACAATACACGCAAGGTAACGAGTTTTACTGGCTCAAGGAGGTAACTGCCTCGCCTGCGGCTCGTCAGTTATATCCTATATTCTCCAGTAAAAACCCTCTTACCTTGCTAGTAATGTTATATACTATTGTGCTTCTGAAAACTACATAAGCTAATTAGGTGTTACTCAAGGATCCGGTTTCGTACCACTCAACTTCTTGTCATTTATTACTGATTTTCCCGACCACTTTATGGTATATCCACAGCTATCAGATCGCAAATCATTGGGAAACATAGTTTGTGAGGATCTCATTTTGCAGTTTATCAAGTGGTGATATTGATGTCCATTGCACCTTTTTCTGGATAAATGGACCTACCTAAGACGGCTTTGTTGAGCACGTGCTAAGCAATGCTGAATCTGGCAACACTGCATAGTTCGGTGAATCTGTTTGTTTTGTCAAAGAAATGTCATGATCATATGGTTTTGTTTCGGCACCATGCACAGCGAAGTAGAAAAACACATATATTATATGTATTAAAGTATTCAGTATTCTCATTTAGAACGACATAAATTTTGTGACGCGGGCGAACAGACTCTGAGTACAATCGATTATTGGAAACACGTAATACTGAAAAATAACTCATTTACAATTCGAAGGAAATGAATGAGTATGCATTAATTTCAACGATTCTCTATCAGCAACTTGAATTATATTTTTCTATAGATTCGTTTTTCGATATTGTAATTTCCAAGCAGTGGTGAATATCTTTCATGGTAATATTCAATCACAGCAGCTATTTGCCTGAATGTAACAAATTTGTAAAATTATAATAAATGTCATATTTATATGAAATCAACTCCCTCATTTTCACCAGATGGAATTGCATGTATTTATTGTAGGTTATCTGCATTAATATCTTCAGGCTCGGAAGCAGGAGCTTCACCCTCATTCATCTCCAAAACAATGTTGAGCAAAACAGCAAAAGCTAGGGTTAATCTAGTTTCTAACCCAACTCTCATACCATATGCTCTATTCCAAATGTCTAGGGAAGCCAAAATCAGTGAGATATAACTGATGTGATAGTAGATATCTTATGTCAAAATCGTCGACGTACATATTTTCGATTTCATTAATCAATTTCAAAAAAGTTCTGATTCATAATAATTACTGATGCACAAGCTTTCACAAATCAAAAAACAGCACGTCAAAATTGAAGTTCGTTTGTGACGTATATTCAAGGCATATCAAGGCAGTCTTCTTAATCCTTGATATTAAATTGGTGGCTTAAAGTAGACACAACGTATGAGGTACTTAAACTTTGGTGCAAGAGAAACGGCATATCAAACCTAACTTCAAATCTAAATTGGACTTAAGAGAGACTTACATTTGATCGTGCTATGGTGCAAGTGAGGATAAATGTCTGGAAAACTAACTCATTATGATTCTCAATAAGACTTCAATTATCATTGCAAAACCATATTATCGCACAATCCCACAGCTTCTATTGAGTGTGGCAATTGGTAAATAGTATCGATGATAAAGAGTGTGATAATTTTTTTTGTGTTGTGTTGACCAGCTATTGAAATTAAATTTTCAAACAACATTTTTGGAAAAGTTTAAAAACCAAGGGAATACTCGTTTAAGGGCCATTCACTACCAAGACCCTCTTGGAAACTAAATATTCTCTTGTTCATACTCAGCTGAAGTATCTGTATATGATAGGATTCGAGAAGGAAGGTGGAAATTCAAGTTACCTTTTAATGCCTTAAGCGGTATTAAAACCATGATGAGCTGTGGTTGATTCGAAACATTCTTTGTGACCTTGTTATATGAACAAAAAGGTATTTTATTTTTCAATAGATATAATGGATCTTCGTTGATTAGTCATCATATACATATTTGGACATAGATGATATATATTATTGGTGATCTCTCCAGAATACAGTTTTTAAATTTTCTGGGTAAATTTGAGGTCTGAGTTCTTCGGAAAGAAATTTACCAGATGGGTTTGGAGGTGTAATCATCTCTTTTTCTTACATCTCAATGTGAAAAAATACCTACTCAATCCACTTGAAACTTAGTAGTGGGAAAACAACGATTTGAAGGCTTATTTGACATTTGGCGATGGTCGTATCATTTGAAGTGATTTTTGTCCACAAAATAAATCGACACAATGAAATTTTCAGTTTTTGTTCCGTTTTACATGAGAAAAGATTAGTTCTTCTGGTCTGGTGAAAAATCTTACATTGCCTTCAGAAATTTTATAGTGATAGTTCATTCTTCGATTTTTTCCCCAAATACATATGCACGAATGTAATTCGTTGAGTAATTTTCTATCAAAATTGATTCTGAACATTTCATGAAATACTTATATTTCAGAAAAATCGACAACTGTGTCTAACATTGAATTTTCTGAGCTGGCATTCGGATATTCATCCTGCGCTTGGCGCTTCCAGTCACATCCATTGGGCGCCCTGTCATAATCTGTTCCCGGAGGACCCAACAGCATAAATATTTTATGGATTTACGTTGTTCTGTGCATTATACTTATCTTGTTTGTGCTTTTTGATCTGTTGCGATAGTCCCTGGCGCTTTGGAGACACTTTATGGGGGGCTGAGATTCCTAGAAACTTTGTTGGGAAATCCACCTTGTTTGTTGTGCTTTCGTTTCCTAGATGTGTTTCAGGTTTTATCGAGGTGCTCTAAAAAATATGAATTTGCTTCATTTGGTATCTAAGAATTAATTGTTTGGGTTTTAGGATACGAACCAGAAGCGGAGGTAACAGGACATCAGGATGTTTTATGAACGTGGTCTCGCAGGAAGTTTTAATTTTGTTCAATCAAGTCTCTGTAGCATTTGCATTTCTCAGTAAGTTACTTTGAAATTCATTAGCGATATTTCACGTTGACATGGAGTTGAACAGTGTTATTTAGTTAATGCATATTTAATCAATTTCCCACCTTCATATGATTGCTCCTTTCCTCTCCAAATACATTATTTTTCATGAAAGATATGAGTACACATTTTTTTATATTGTCCGCATTTATGTTAATATCCAAGAAAATTTAAATCTTGCCCTACTGTTAGCTGAAATCGTTTGTGAGACGATAATATATTGAAGGACTCATTGCTTGAGAACACAATCCATAAAAAAACAACAAATCAAAAGAAAAGTTTGACCTCATAAAAATGTAGACAAAGTTTGGAAAATTGAGTAGCAAATATTATGTTGTCCAAATGTTAACCCTCGCGCTGCTAGCACTCTTCTAATCTATCATCAAAATTAGCAATCACGCGTCTACACATCTCTGGGGTGATAGTGGCAATTTCGGTGCGTATATTATGCTTAAATTTTTCTAAACTGTTTTCAAACGTTGTTTGTTCGCATACACTTTCTGTTTAAGATATCCCCATGAAAAATAATCAAGAGGTATTAGTTTGGAGACTCCTCGGGGGCCACTTGATGGGCATCTTGTTGAAACCATGTTTCCACATCGAAACCCTCAAACTCTTGTAGCTCTGGAACCAAAAAGTTTCTTAACATATCGGCCATATCGCAGCACCGTTCACTGTTAAGTACTCGTCTTCGTCCGTCTTCAGAAAAATATTGGCCAACCATGCCTTCACAAGGGTGAGCACAACTGCTTGATTTTTAATAAGGGGTGTTGCGATAACAAATTTTTAAAACCATATCTATTACTATCTGTCAAAATATCCATTGATAATGAAAAAACAGAAGAAATAGTAAAGGGCTATGTCATCATCATCATCATCATCTTTATTCATGTTATTACAACTTTGAACATTGTTTACAATCGTCAATAAAAATAATGAAAAAAAAACAAAGATACTCACAATTATACGATAAGGACAACATACATTAATAAAAATTATCGGGAGTGCAAGCACCATCATTGAGGAATTCGTCGAATGAGTAATACGCCCGTGAGGTAAGAAAATTTTTAACTTCTACTCTTAAATGTTTTTCTGGTAGTTCAACAATGTTGTGGAATTTATCTCGGGAATATTATTCGTATCCGATATTTTATCTCAGGGTATCCTACGGGTAAGTTTACGTACCCCTACTATATATGGATCTACCATCAGCATCACGAAGCACGACTTTGAAATGCCTCTGATCTTCCCTTGCCAATATACAGGATGATTTATTCATTCATTCTACCCGAAATTTCATTCGACCACCCTAATAAGCCACACTTTTTTTCACATTCATTTGAAATGCATAATCACGAGAATATGATTCATTCATTTAAATTTTTGTCACACCTCTGAACGTTTTATAATGATCAAACGAATATGAATATGAATTTTTTCATCATATTATATCTTGGCAATAATGACAAAAGAACATTTTCTTTATTTACCTAATAGAGAAAACCCATATTCAAATCCTCGAAACCCACAAAAATGAATGATGCTTGATAAAAGGTGATTATAATTATATAATAATAATAATAATAATAATAATAAGTGTTTATTTCCAACAGGTTTACACCCAATTACAGGAAAAAAAAATTACAATCAATGAAATATTAACATGATAGTGAATTACAATATAAATAAATACACTCCTACTGCTTACAAAAACCCCTGACAGAAAGAAACGACGATACTCAAGAACGTTTTCCTAATTCAATTAACAAACAACAACATTCTTTCTCAGCCCACCGTTTCTAGGTACACCGCAAGTACTGTACCCAAGGAATCCGCGACAATATCACACCTATCAGCTATACCATTATATGTACTACACATAAAATAAACAGGTGAACGTAAGTACAAATTGGAACTTCCCGAACTCAAATAAAACAAATATTTCCTCCTACTCTCCATCCTCGGGATGAGAAATTGCAACATCCCCAACAATGCCGGACAATCCAATTTATTATTCAATAGTTTGTGCAGTGTATTCAGTGCTAACATTTCCCTTCTTGTTTCCAAACTCTGACCTCCAAATCTACTAAGCAACAACTTGTGATCACAGCCAACCGGAGGATACTCAGCATCTTGTTTCCAAACTAAAAACTTGTAGAATTTCCGTTAAACAGATGCCAGCCGCTGTATATGACATTGGTAAATGGGTCTCCAAATAAGACTGGCATATTCAAGTTTGCTTCTCACGAATGTGTTGAACAAACACAGAAACGTGCTTATATTCGAAAAATATTTACAATTACGAACTATGAAACCATAAACTCTACAAACTGAGGAAATGGTATCCTCCAGATGAGGTATAAAAGAGCACTTCTCATCAAATATAACACCCAAGTCTCTAGTCAGCTTAAGACGATCCAATACTTTGTCAGCGATTTTATATTCAAACTTGATTGAACACTTCTTTCTGGTGTAAGAGACAACATGACACTTTTCCACATTCAGATCGAGATGGTTACGATGACACCAATCCACAACACGGTCCAAAGCAAACTGCAACCTCACGCAATCATCGATATTAACGATCCTCAAGTATAACTTGAGATCATCAGCGAAAAGCAATCCAGGCTGACCGACCTCATTCATTAGATCGTTGATGAACATCAGGAATAAAAGAGGGCCCAAATTGGAGCCCTGAGGAATGCCCGATGATGCCAGGAAATAATATGAACGCCAACCCTCAATCCACACATACTGGCGCCTCTCATGCAAGTATGAGGCCATAAACCCAGTTAATTTTTCCGTAAAACCAAATTGTCGTCTAAGCTTGGTGATGAGCCGCTTGTGATCCACGCTGTCAAAGGCTTTACTAAAATCCGTGTAAACTACATCCAGCTGCCCAGATTGATCCACGACCTTTATCAGTGTTTCCGAAAATAAGGCCAGATTACTCAAGCACGATCGCTGTGGCATGAAACCATGTTGCTCGTATTTTACAAAATTTTTTATTTTCGGGAAAATTGAGTTGTACAATGCTATCTCGAACAGCTTTGAAAAATTTGACAATATTGAAATCGGCCGATAGTTCGTTACCACGGATTTATCACCTTTTTTCAGTACAGGAATTATTTTAGAAATTTTCCAAATTGCGGGATATATGTCTTTTTTCAGTGCTAAATTAAAAATATGGGCCAAAGGTGATGCCAAAACATGTATGCAATCTCGCACCAGAAAACTAGGTATTCCATCCGGGCCCGCCGTGCTCTTATTTTTCAACTTCCTAGCAGCATATATCAGGTCACCCTCACTTATCTTATCAACATGAACAGTGGTTGCATCCAGGACGTCCTCAACATCATCAGCATCATCTCGACAAGGTGTCCGATATACACCCTCGAAATATTTCGCGAACCAATCTGTAATCGCACTAGAATTGCTGCACGCACCGCCCTCACCATCGCCCATCTCCCCAGGAATACGCGAGTGACCCTTCCGATCACGAATAAAAGACCAAAAATAGGCGGGTTCAGTTGAAATTTTCCGCTCAGATAGTTTAACATAGTTTTCATGTGCAGTTGATATGGAATTTTTCAACGCTCTCCGTAACCTTTTGTATTCTATTAAGTCACAACTATATTTGTATGCTTTATACCTGTCCAACACCTTTTCCTTTCTAAACACAAGATCTATTACTTCAGAATTATACCAAGGAGGAAATCTCCTTTTTCTTTTTGATTTTCGAAGTACAGTCTGCCTGAAGATCTCATCAAGCGCCGAATACAAGCAAGCACACGCCGCATTAGGGTCATCAGTATTAGATAAAACGGCGTTCCAGTCAGTGCTCAAGATTAAATTGTACATTGTTGGATAATCTGCTTTTTTGAAATTGAACTCTGTTGGAGGATTAGACCTATCAACACTGAAGTCATTACTTCGCACAAATGAACTTTCCAAACTGAAGTGAATAGGTGGATGATGAGGATCAACATCCACAAATGAATATCCACCATCAAAAACATTACATCGCACATTAGAAAATATCAAATCTAGTAATCTATCATTACGATTGTAAACACTATTGTACTGCTTTAAATCCAGTATTTCAGAGAACATTTTAAGAGTCATGCTCCTACCATCATCAAGAGAACCTTCTGCGTATAAGGGAGCATTAAAATCACCTACAATAATTGTATTTTTAGTTAAAAAATGTTCCTGTGCGCCTAAAATATCGAAAAATGATTCATAAGTACTTACATCTACATTCGGGGGTAGGTACACAACAAATATATGCAATACACTAGATTTGAGCTTAATTCTACAACAAACAAAATCAATGGATGGAAAAACATCTCAAATGTTCGAAAAATTAATTATATATATAATTATAAAAGCGGCTCGCAACATGACAGTTAATTTTAACCTGGACTGGTCTGAACATATAGGTACCATCCGTCTGAGCTAAAGCTGAGAGAACCACCCATATTATTCAGAAATTATTCAACAACTGTAGCGTTCAGACCATGAAACTACTTTAATGAGATCTACGTTAGACTATGGGTCGGTTTCACAAAACTTTAATTGTTCGATTAAAAAACCTCTCGTCAATCCGAACCAATCGAATCCCTCGTTTCGAAATGTCAACTTATCGCGGTGGCCCCAATTAATTTGACGATACAATCAAAGTTTTGTGAAATCGACTCTATGACTATGAAGTTTGTCGGACCTGCATGGTGAGTTGCCCTCCAGAGTGATATGAATCTGCTGGAGTCGGTCCAGAGGTGGTGTACTAAGATTCCCTTTGCTTCCTATGTTCGACCCGACTATGCGACCAGACTGCCAATTTTTGGTCTGTTACCGTTCAAGAATCGTCGTGCTAGAGGCGATTTGATAGTTGCTTTTGGAGCAATAAATGAGTATTTTGGTGTTGACCTGCGAGATCTGTTCGAGTTCAACAGGAACAACCTTCGAGGACATGCTTTTAAGCTGACTAAGGACCATTCCGTTTCAATACACGTAGAAATTTCTTATCTTCTGTCTTCTTTTCTCCTAAAAAGAGTCAGGACCTGTGGTTGAATCTACCAGTGTCAATAATATGTTCAAAAACCGTTATGATCGATGGAAGCTGAGTGTGGGTTCTTTGTGAAGTGTGATATTTTAACTTTTGCACTTCTGGACTGTAAATTTAATATACGTGTCCTTTTTCAGGTTTTTCATTTAGTTTTTCTAGGTGGAATGCTGTTTTTTCTTTCGTTGCCACACCGTTCATAGGTGTTTACCTCAACTCTATAACTTTTTATAATGATAATAATAATACTTTTTACTCATAGAAGATGCTCCA
Organism: Hippodamia convergens; assembly: GCA_038502775.1. Classification (NCBI taxonomy): domain Eukaryota; kingdom Metazoa; phylum Arthropoda; class Insecta; order Coleoptera; family Coccinellidae; genus Hippodamia; species Hippodamia convergens. Next base: position 9,062,853 of record CM076610.1, on the reverse strand, counting down.
AGTGGAAATCACCAGTTTCCACACTTTCATCTGCACATTTCATCACCAGGCCAATTGCTTTTCTTATGGTCAAACTATCATTGCGGATAACATTTGTGAAATGTATAATCATAGCTATTACTTGCTTCAATATTTACAGAATAAACCATTTTTTTTAAATGTCAGGTTTCATAACGATGATATTTACCATATCAGAATCGCTTCTCGCTAATCTGGAAATATATTCTGAAGGGTGTCTTCCCAATTTTCCTGGAATCAATCGGTCGAACGCAGTAGATTCTTCTCCGTCATAAAGTCTCAAAACGGTAGGCTCAGTAGTAACATAAAATATCCATTAGCAAAATTAATGCACAACGAAGAGACTGTAGCATTTCGCATTTTCCGCTAATACAGAATGGGTTCGAGAAATGTAAATTCGGGATATAAAACCCGTATTGTGAAATATTTTCATCGAGTTTGTATCTGAACAGCGGGTCATAAAACTCCCCTCCTTTCGCTTTATGGCTTAGGGGTTGGGCGAATAAATCAGAATCAGGTGTACCACCTTTTCGATATTTTTCCGATATTTTAGTTGATTGCTTCGGTGCTCTGTTTCGATGTGGCTTCTTTCTCCAGTGATATATTTCGTTTCCGCTGGGAATCTAGCATTTTCGAATTTCGGTATTCAATTAGGTAGGTATGCTATCAATAAAGAAGTGGAAATGAAGGAATTTTCATTTGGTATAATACTTACCTTGCCATTTCAAATAATAATTTAGAGATATTATCCACTTGTTAGAAATACGAGAAGAAGATTACTCTCTCAGGAAAACAACAAAGGGTAAAAATCATGTGAGATATGGCTGTTTATGTTGGAATACCGCAGGTCAGCTATATTTTGTGGCATGATCGTGTCGTTTGAATTCATCTACCAAACCAAATAGTTGCGTTGCGGCAAATTAGCAACGTCGTTTTGAAATGTACGATATTTCATGTGTGCCATCCAAAATTCTAGTTACAAAAACATAAGAAAATGAAATTAGGGCCAACCAAGTGATTTTATATAAAAAAAAAGATAAACATCATTATCTGCTTTTGAACCTGTGAGAAATCACAGAGTTTATGAGTTACGTTAAATTTTCCCTGGAAAAAATCAATCGTTGAATATTCCAAAACATCTTTCCTGACAAACGCTTCAGGAAATAATTGATTTGTGCATTATCGATTTCATTGCGTTCCTTCCGATCTGGTCAATTGTATATTCATGGCGAATTATTGAAAGAGGATTTTTTTAAATCCACTTCATCTTTTTTTACTCAATTATTTCCTGAATACCCAATTGCAAAAAAACTAAACCTTTCTTCTTCGATGTCCTGATAAATTTTGCGTAGTCTATGGTGAAATTTTCGCATTATAATTACGGCGTTTTGCTCCGATCTAACGTATTTCTTGAATAAATCACTGTTTTCTAGAAATTAAGATCCTGAACTTTTCTTGGTTGAAAGAATGTCTCTATTTCAGTATCGTAATGAGTTCAATACAGTACTAAAAGTAGTGCTGTAATGAATTATAACATTGTTTTTATTTGTGTGTTTTCGTTTTGTGGTTGTCAATACTGACCTCCAAGCCTATCAATTTCCGTAAATAATATCATAAGGGTATTAATTTTTCACGAAAAAAACACGTTGCTGAGTAATATTTTAACAAGAAGCATGAGTGCTGATGGCACTGCATCTGCACGAATTCTTTTTGTTAGAGTATATTTCTTTGCATTGTGTTTTTTCGATTTTTTCACAGGAAAAATCAGATTCTCGAAGGGTATTGACAAGATTATTTCATGAGTAACAGATTATTGTGAATGCATTATGTATGGGTATTAATTTGACAACAACTCTCGAGTTGCTGCTCAACTGCTGACAGCTGCTGCCTTGAAGTTTTCCCATCTTTCTCTTCATGGTTTCTACCATTTGTGGTTCAGAATTGCGCATTTCTGATTTTTTGAAATTGTGACGAGGGAATTAGGCATATCAAATCAATTCGAATTCCGTAATTTGTCGAATTTCTTATGTCACACCAACAATACTATTGCACTATTTGCGTCTATTGAATGAAATGGGGAAAATATGCGTTCGAAAACTCGATCCTTCGTAGCCCATTTTCGAATTTCACATTCGTGTTGGAATAAAAGCCCATTCTGAACTTTTTTTATAATATACTATCACAACATTGAGCAAAAAATTTGGAAATTTTTTTCAAAATATTTTTGAATCAATTTGATTGACCGTAATTGCCCATAGCTAAGGAAGATCGCTTCACACTGAAGCAGTATTTTTCTGGGTGTGAACGACTCAATTTGGACTTTTCGGCTCACCTATTCCTTCAAAATCTAGTATTGATGCAAGATATAACACGAAGGGGGATTTCACCTTCTTATCACCCCCTCAGTGCCACATTGAGGGCTCAATAAAATAATTAATAGAGCACGTCGGAACCCGGGGAGGCATATTCAAATTTTCAATGAACCCGATGCTGGCTGAGCCCTTCCAGCCTCGACATGAGGAGATTATCTCGTTTGAAACGATTAAGTTAATGTATCTCACTTCTAGATTAAATTTCGTCAGAAACGGAAAGGGTTAATGGAATTCTCAATTGGCAGCACAGAGTTTTCGCTGTGGAAAAATGGCTATTTCGTAGGATGGAAATGGAAATGGCCATTCTCTAATATCCTTACGATTTAGGGAAAAACGACTAGGAATTTGAGATGCGCACATCACAGATTGAATTGCTCACCTGAGTCGATTGAATACGATGAAGGAAATTGTTATGAAACACTAGATTTATTTTGCAGAATCTTCCCAAAATTAATTGCACTCGATATCTTAATACATCACCTACTTGCTGATAGGAACTGCTATGCTGGTGCTATGAAGCCTGTTTATTTCAGGACTCATAGTAAAAACTGCTTTCGTGAAACGAAATTATTCTACAGAAACAGTTATTTCGGAAACTATGCCATTTTGCACTAGAACAATTATCAGAGGCGGAAGTAAAAACATATATGGATTAGACAATAAATTTCAAGAAAGAATAAATGTAGATCATCTGCTTCATTTGAAAAAAACTATACTAACTGACAGAGAAACTGCAATACCCAGGAGGAGCTATTTGAATTAAATTTTTTTTTTGGTAAAACAAAGATAGTACAGCAAGGAGTAAATGATGAATTTGGAGAAAAAACGAGGACTATACAATTATTTTTTTAAATTTGTTAATAATATGTTTGTCCACCGCCGTTATCTTTACACTCTCCAAAACGTCTTGACATTGATATAAGATGATCGATTTCTTCTTCAGGGATACTATCACAAGCTACCTGTACACAGGGTGGGCATATTTCGATGTTTTAGCACTACAACTTTTGAACCAGAGGAGATACACAAAATCTGATACCCTATTCTCGATCTCTTTTTCGGAAGAAATTAACAAGAGTTTCATTCATTTTCGGCTACCTTCTTTTGTTTTCGAGTTATAGGCGAAAATTGGAAAAATGGCGATATCGAAAAAAATTTATATCTCCGCTAATACTTATGATAGAGCTCTGAAATTAAAACATTCTACAGGCACTTTTCAACGTGGAATCCAGTGACATGCTCGTCTTTTCTGCACCATTTTAAATTACGAATCTATGATCCAAAGTTATGTTTTTTTAAAAGAAAACACTATATTTCTGTGACATTTTCTGAAAGCTTAATTTTTTCTGATTTCGAAAATAAATAACATCGTAAAGTTTGTATCAATATGAGTATAGAAATTGGTCAAAAACCTTTTTTCATGTGAGTCTCAATACTTTCTATGGTTTCAACTGTTGATGAGCACAAAAAAATGTAGCTTCCTATAACAAGAGCATAGAAATGAAAAGACTACTGGAAAGAAATTGTGGTAATTATACGATACTAAATTTTTCGGGCTTATCGACAATTGAAACCATAGAAAGTATTGAGACTCAGATGTTCTTGACCAATTTCTATACTCATATTGATTTATCGATACGAACCATACGATGTTATATATTTTTGAAATCAGAAAAAATTAAGCTTTCAGAAAATGGCAAAGAATCAAGTGTTCCTCTTCAAAAAAACATAACTTTGTGTCATAGCTTCGTAATTAAAAATGCTGCAAAAGGGGCGAGCATGCCACTGGATTCTACGTAGAAAAGTGCCTGTATAATATTTTAATTTCAGAGCTCTATCATTAGTATTGGCGGAGATATAAATTTTCCCCGATATCACCATTTTTCCAACTTTCGCTTATGGCTCGAAAACAAAAGAAGGTAGCCAAAAATGAATACTACTCTTGTCAGTTTCTCCGAAAAAGAGATCGAGAATGGGCTATCAGATTTTGTAGTAGTTGTAGTGCTAAAACATCGAAATATGCCCACCCTGTACTTCAAGTCTCAGAGCCACCAAAGTGCGTGGGGGCTGGGGTAAATTTCCAAACCTTCTACCCATGATGTCCCAAACATGCTCTATGGGCGAAATATCGGGAGCTCTGGGCGGCCATGGCAAAAGATTCGCATGGGTCGCTTCAAAAGAGTTCAAACTAAATCTGGCAACATGAGGTCTCATGTGCACCCATGGAGAATCGAGGTTCATTAGAAAAGACGACCTGATGCCATTCCTCATTCCAATATGTTGTCGTTCTCTGCACCACTGTAATCGTTGATGGCGATGCTCAACCGTGAGAGGTACCATGAGATGGGATCGATAATGCTGTAGTCCAAAAAACCTTATACGGCAGTAAACTATTCGGACAGTTACAGGATGGCCGTGTTTCCTAATCACTCATCGGCCAAAGATCCAGTTTTCGCAAATCGGTCTATAATGGCCATAAGTCTTGGACGTCAAACTTGAACTTTTGTGCTCCTTCGACATCCGGTGCCTACTCTTTTTACCCTTTACTGCATGATTTATTAAATAATTGAAAAAAAAATTTTTTCTGGGTGATTTAATTGAGGCTTCAAAATGAATATAAACTTTTTTTTTCCTAAGAAACTATATGCATTTATTTTTTTTTCAGAAACCATATATGGGTTCGTATGCATCAAAGCCTTAAACCCTGTGGACATATATGGTTTCGTATGCACACTAAGTACATATGATTATTTCTATCAAAACCTTATCATATTGACATAAATTCAAGTAAAGGAGAATTTTATGAAATTCTGAGGAAAAACTTTGAAATGTTGATTGTGTCCTTCACAAATTGGAATAAATTTAGAGTTGTCGTTGAAATGTGAGAAACATTGCTTATAAATGAAATGGAGGATATAAGAAATAAAATCATCATTGTTTAGGTCATGTTCAGATATCGCGTAAGTACGCTTATTTTGTCCATAAAACCGCTCATCGGGGTATATTCTTTCACCAAGAAAGAAAGAGGTAGCTCCACATGAAGAAACTTGGAGCAAATTAAAACGAAACCATATCCTCGTAGTCATTTACAAATCATACTTATATGCATACGAAACTATATATGTCTGAGCAAAAAAACATACGAATGCATACGAACCCAGATATGGTTTTGAAACAATTGGTGTTGAAAATGCATGGAATTGAAAAAGAAGTGAAAATCTATTTTAATGAATACAAACTAGAGGATATGTCACACAACAAAATATTTTTTTTTGCTGGAGAAACTCATCTTTTCATTCCTAATTCTTCTTGCTAAGTGGAGAGACGCACATGCATATAAACAATCACAAACAATGTCTGGAAGAGTGAGATTATATATGAGAGGAATATGACCATAAACAAAATAGATGCATTTTGTTTTGGTTAATGACATAACAAATAAAATCCGTCAGGGTTTATATATTAGATTTCAATTTTTTCCAGAAAAAATCAATTGGAAAAGTGTCAAACCATATATGGTTTCCTATGCGGTAAAGGGTTAAAGACATTACCTTGAAACTTTTGAACTTCGTAACGTTTCGGAGTCTATTCAAATGTCTGATGAAGGAGTCTGATACGAACTCCGAAACGTGACGAAGCTCAGAAGTCCGAAGTGTTGTTTCTTTTTTCATTGTTAGGCCACAATTTTTGGAAAGATTCGGCTCCTGAGGAATCAGTGCACAAATTTAACGCAGGAGTCTTCTATTATTTAATTTTTTTTCCAATTGATTTTTGTTTCAGAAACTGGGAGAGAAAACCCTACCAAAACTTTCAGAAATATTGACTGTAGCCAATAAAAGCAAAGTTGATTCTCTTGACATTCCCACACCAAACTTCTTGTCTGACTGCGAAACTTAGTTGCCCTTGTTTTTCGAAATTCCTCGAATTTGGGACTGAAATTTGCCGCTTGGCTTAGACGATTTTTCATGCGGGTTCAGTGATACAAATAGAATTAAAAAATAATTTCAGAGCAACTGTCAACTTCTGGAGACACCTCGAAAAAGATGTTATACGATAGCCCTACGAACCCCTCGACTGCTCGATATGCATTAAATCAGATTTAATTCCTCATCCAGAGCTGCCAGCAATAAATGAGCTGTTTGGCGTCCCCCAGGACATCGTTTCAGTTCTTCCCGAATATCCATATTGATATACGGCAATAAGGGTTTCACTCATCCGGCGTGAAGTTATTAATGAAGGCGCAGAGCGTGAAATGACGCCGCTGGACGCACGTCGCCGGGACGGCCTATTAACGGATTACGGCGCCCCCGCGTCGTAATAGGGGTGGCAATCTGATACCCGCGCTTGTCCAGATTTGCAACGAGCGGGCACTGTTTTCGGGGTCCCTCTGTATGAGCGTGTCGGAGATTTTGTCTGATTGGTCGTTGGGGGCAGTAATTAGGCCTCATTGTACGGTTGAAAGGCTACATAACAGTCCCAAATTCGCTTGAAATTGAGCTACCGATAGGCTTTTCGATGACAAAGATATTGAGATTTATTTAAAAAGCTGCTTATTTGAGAACGCGATACATATTTCGTCGCCATACGAAACTTAATAAGAAACAAACGAGACGTTGTGGTTTATTGTCTGAATGAATATAATGTTTGAAGTTGAAGTTTGAGAAGAATACAGTATACAGTCCCCTATTGATTAGAGCAGGGCTGTCCAACTTCACGTAACCCAAGGGACACATTTTGAAAAATTCCGGTGCGGAGGGCCGCATTGAAAAAATTTTCAAATTGATGCTGCTTTTTCAGATATGTGCTTCCCATCAGTTAACCTACTGTGAGGCTTAAGTTTCGTAAGTTGGGGTATTCTTCTGGCAGCAAATTGAAAAATTCCAATTCAGTTCTCGTCCTTTCTTGGTGAAAAGGATCTGTTTGCAACTCACACTATCCCAGTTGGAGGTGTGCTCTACCTACATTCTGAAGGGGCTGAGCAGAAACTGAATTTTTTTTACAATGTTTCGAAATTCACTAAACCTATTTTCGACTCCTTCTGCAGTTTTTTCGATACTTTTTGTCCGCAGTTGATAGAACTTCTTCAAAATAAAATCCTTCATTCCTTCATAGGATGTAACTTTTACTTCGGCTTTAAAATCTCAAAATTTTCAAAGTACGATTGCCCTCTCCCATAATTTTCAAATTTTCAAATTTATTCATCATCAATAGAATACACTCAACTTCATTTTTATAATCACATTAGGTTAGAAGTCTCAGACCCCGCGCCCAACCTAGGCATTATGCCTGTCTTGTTCAGCGCAATACCCTGAAACCTCCAGAAGCTGTACAATATCTACGAAAGCAGCATCAATTGATGGAGTAAAGCGGTGGGAGTTGGTCATTCGGCGTGCTCCATGATTTGTTTTCTATTTTATCTCATAAAAAAAAGTTCCCTCTTTTCCGAGTTGATGGCTTATAATTTCATCTTTAGGATGTCGTAAAATATGTGTGAAAATCTGAGTATATATTTTCTAGTTTCTAGGTTGTATCTTTTTGAGGTTCTAATATACTTAATATGTTTTGGAAGTGCGTTAAAAAATTTCGGGCCAAAAAATAAGAAAGATCTTTGGGTGAGTGTTTTCCTAAAGAGCTGGGTGTCAAGATTCAACTGGGAAGTTGACCTGGTTAGTCTACTACAATTTCGTTGTTCCGCTGTTGGTAAAAGCGAACGTATTCTCTTCAAACATTGATGTACGAAAATTAATTTAATATCCAACATTTCATTTTCTTGGAAAAGTTTCTCAGTTGAGAAGAGCCGGTTTCTTTTTGTGATTATTTTAAGTAAAGTATTCTGGGTTGTCTGCAGGATGTTCAATGTTGTATTGAAGGCACTACCCCAAATTGTTACACAATAACTTAAGATTGATACAACCAGCGAGTTGAACACCATTATCATGTTCGGTCTTGATAATATTTCTCTCAAGGAATAAAATCTATGAAAGAAAGATCTCAAACGTTTGTTCATATGCGTTATGTGATCAGACCATCTGAAATGTTGATCTATAATGACGCCCAAATATTTTATAGATGAAACCTTCTCAACTTCAGGACATGTACAAAGATTTGTGCCATTGCAGTTTGTGTAATGTATAACCAGTTTTAGTTGATCAGGTTGGCCAGTGATTGTTGGGGTGAATGCAATAAACTTGGTTTTCTCGATATTTAGAGTTAGCTTGTTTTGACATAACCATGTATGAACCCTTGTTAGATCATTTTCGGCAGTATTTTTGATAGACTCCCATGTTTTCTCAACGTATATGAGTGCTGTGTCGTCAGCGTAGCACACTAGGCGTCCCTTCAAATCTGTTATATTCGTGATGTCGTTTATATAAACCAGAAAAAGCAGTGGTCCTAAGACTGTACCTTGCGGTACCCCCACTTGTATAGTAGAGTGAGCGCTAATCGCCTCGCCAATTTTAACTTTTTGTTTTCGATTTTTCAAATAATTTTTTACTAAGTCGAGGGGTAAGCCACGGACTCCATAATCTTCCAATTTGTCGATCAATATCTCGTGAGATACAGTATCGAACGCCTTAGCAAGATCGAGAAAGACTGCCGCGCACTTCATAGATACGTCCAAAGCTCCCAGAGCATGCTCAACAAAATCAGCAACCGCATCCTCAGCACTCAAGTTTTTCGTGAAACCGAACTGTCTATCGTTTAAGATCTTATGTTTAGTAAGAAAGTCAAGAAGCCGCTTTTTTATTACTTTTTCGAAAATTTTTGCAAGATTATTTATTACTGATATTGGTCTGTAGTTGTTTAGTTGATGGCGACTACCAGACTTGAAAACTGGTGTAACAATTGATTCCTTCCACTGCTCTGGAATTTGTCCAGTTTCTAAGCAACTGTTTATGATATGTGCCAACGGAGAAACAATGTGCGGATGAATATTTTTAATTGTTTCTACGGTTAAGTTATCTGTACCTGTGGTGCTTTTATTCTTCAATTCGGAGATAAGAGTAATTAATTCATTTTCTGTCACAGGTGTAAAAAACATTGTTGATCGCGGACGCGTACCTGTATTGGTTTTTTTCTTTTGCTTCTGGCTTTTCGGTATCCTTGCTGCCATGTTGGCCCCCAAATTAGCAAAAAACTGGTTAAAGATATTAACTTTATCGTGAACATCTGTTATCATTTCTCCGCTTTCATTCATTATTGTTGTCGTATTAGTCCTTCCGTTATCTTTCGATTTTCCGTTTGCTAGCTCATTAACGACATTCCAAACTTTCTCACATCTATTTCCCGATTCTCTTAGTTTACGTCGATAGTATTCATTTTTAGTTTCCCTCAGTAATATGTTTAATTTGTTTCTATATTTCTTGTATTCCTGTTCAGCGTCTGTTGAAGAATGTTTAATCAGTCGTTTTTTCATTTTATCTCTATGCTCTATCGACTTTACTAAGCCTATTGTGATCCAGGGTTTTATTTTCCTGGGATGGTTATTTTTTTCAGTTACGTATCGTGTTGATTCATTTAAGTATTTATTTAGTACATTTACAAATACGCAGTATGCAAACTCAGGATTTTTTGAAGCGAATACATTTTCCCATTTTTCACATTTCAAGAGATTTATCAATTTCACATAATCTATTCTCTTATATTTCTTATAAATTCTAGACTTTGAATTTTTTGAAAAATCCTCTGAAGAAGAAGACAAGAATATGAAAGGCGCAAAATGGTCTGTCATACTAATTTGAAATATGACAGGATCGATCTTGATTTCACTTTTAAGTTTGTTATGTGATCTGACAAATATATGATCTATAATAGTTTCTGTCGACTTTGCTACTCGAGTAGGTTTATTGATGAAAGACTGAAACCAGGCCAAATTTAGGACATTTAGATAATCATTTGTTAGTTTAGAATCCTTCCTCGCTATATCAATATTTATATCCCCTATATATACCTCAATATCACACATTTGTAGGTTATTTAGATGTAAATCTAGATTAGTTATGAATGCTTTTGGATCAGTTGAAGGAGGTCTATAATATGCAGTCAAACCAAATTTTAAGTTATTCATTTTAGTAGAGCAAGTTAATCTCAAAAAATTTGTTTCATTTATACAAGAAATCTCAACATCGCTTGAAATATCCTCTTTTATGTAAATCATACACCCATCGCATTTATTGATTTGTGATTCATTATAATATAAACAATAATAGGGAATTTTGACATCATTCATATTCGTGATGTTACCAGTCTCCGATAAAACAACCACATCAATAAAATTTTTGAATTTTTCAATATGTACCAACAACTCATCAAAGTTTCTACGAAGGCTTCTTATATTGAAATGAACAACTCCCACGCCACAACTGTTTCTCATCTCAATCTCGAAGTTCTCGAAACTATCACATATTTTTGTATCGATATCATTATTCTCGTCTACAACATTCAAAAAATCTATCATGACCACCTCTGAAACACTCCGAAAACCCCAAGAAAAACTCAAGCTTACATAGTTACATACAAAAAAAATCGATAATTATTTCTGGTTAAAGAATTACATACTACAAAAAAAATATCAGAAAAATCCGCTCATCAGTGAAAGCAAAAAAGCGAAAACAAAGGACACATTGTGTTGATTTGTGATGTTCAAAACTCACGGCATAAAATTCATGACGTCTGCAAATTGTTTCCTATTTGTTATTTTGAAAATTTTTTTATTCAAGTTGATGTAAATTTTTCCATTCAGACTCCATACATTTTTGAGTCCAAATTTGTTTATCAGTGAATTCATTTGTTCTAGTCGTTGTTCCGTTAAGTCTTCTCGCAGAACTAAACCTGTTCCTTTGAACAGTTTCTTCTTTCCATAAATTTTCTCCTTAGTTCCCGAATTTGAGAGTCTCAGAAAAATGCCTCTTGCTCTTCCAGTCTCTCTTTTGCCAATTCGGTAGCATTCCAAAATATTTTCATCGGAAAGTTTTAGTGACATCTTTGTATTTATAATATTTTTTAGTTCATCTCTAATTACCTCATTTGGTCTTTCTTTCATGTTGAATACTCGCAGATTACACGGATCTGCTGGCTTGATCTAAATTGTCTACCTTCTCCTGGATCTTTATGTTTTCACTTCTAACATGTTCATACTCTTCTTCTATTTGTTTAAGTCTATTTTCCATCCTTTCGCTCAATAGGTCATGATTTCGTTTGATATCGATGACGGTTAATTCGATCTTTGCGAGTGTGCGTTCCATTGTTTCCGTTATCGCCTTCGTTACGTTGTTTACAATCTGATTTATCAGCGATTCGCTGTTTATCGCTTTCTCGATTGCTTTGTTTACCGACGCTTCAATTTCTTCACGAATTTCTCTTGTTAAAACCATTATACAAGTATTGAATGTCGATTTTTCCCGTCTTCGTAAACCTTTGAATAAATTTCGTATGTCTTTTACGTTATTAAATTTATATTTCACGGGAGCTCAGAGTACGGATGTTTACTCGCTGCTAACCATCTGCGAATGAATAATGTTAGTTATTTCAACAACTACTTTCATGAAATCCATTTGAGGTGACAATTTTCCATATTGCACCTCTTAGTGAACAATACAATGTATCACAAGACTGTTTATGTGCTTTTATTTCAAGAGTTCTGCAAATCCAATTTCAGTTCCTGACATCGCTCTGGATCCATCTGTGACAATATATGGACGTTCACGGAATCCCCAGTGGTCCGATACCACCTAATACACAGCTTCAAAATCCATACCCTTAATTGTACCATTCAAATTCAAGCATCTCCTGTGAAAGGTTTTGGCAAAAATTACAACCTGGCTGATATCCGATAGACCAGTACTTTCAACTAAGGAAAGCGAAAAATACACACACTTTTCAACTGAGTTTTACAGTTTTTTGGATATACCTATATTGATCAATATGGTCTACTCGTCTTGCAATTGTTTGATGCGATACAGAGACTGCTTCGAATTTTTTCTCATTTTTGTTCCACTAAACTGTTATGCCATTTTGATGACACAATCCATCAGTAAGAGATTTTTTCGCTTTGGCGATTTCCAGAACCCCTCTGCGGGCCACAAAAAATAAGGTCGCGGCCGCATGCGGCCCGCGGACCTCGTGTTGGACAGCCTTGGATTAGAGTAATCTTAAATATGCATAACTTATGGCTAAACTTCATCCATCTATTCAAAATACCCCCATGGGTTCGCAGATCTCGACATCCTTTCAGTGCAAATTGCAACAATTTATAGGGAGTCTGATCATGGCTCCAAATATCCAGTGATAATAAGTAGATTTTATGAAGGAAATAAAGTTAAACAACAGTGAAAGAGATAATAAAAAACTCAACGGCTGAATTTAATTGAACCATTCTTCAATTTATAAAAAATTATGTTCCCAGAAAATCTACTTTCTCCAGAAATATTAATCATTAACTTTGACAGATGATTTATTTATAATAATCGATAAAAAATCTGAAATGGGATGGTTTTGGGTGTCGTGAATTTTTATGTTCTTGACATAAACCCAAGACACACACTTCGCTAATTGTTTTATTAAAAACAATAAATGTTCGTCTTTTCTTGGTTCTGCTAATTGAAATATTAACGATCAACATGTCGTCACGATTATCAAGGTCTTTCACATCCATTTTTGTTAATTCATCGCATTTGCAAACTCCATAATGCCATATAATAGTGCCATCTGAAAAGAAAACAATCACAATTTTCAATCAGCACCCATTTCTCAATTGAATCATTTTATGAAGTGCTTCTGAAGAAACTTATAATATTGAAATAAAAAATACCTATTTTCATATGCAAATAATCTCTATCCAGAGCCTCTGCTAAAACTCTTGAAATTTCTCCTCTTTCTCGAGTCAATGATTTCATCGGAACATAGCCACTGGCTTCTCTTTTGAGGAAGGCTACATATTCCGGAGACTTGATGTCTGTACTTGTCTCTCATGTTGAGTACCTACCTCAACAAGTTATTTTGCTCCTTAATATCGATGATTTTAATTTATACTTATGTATGCTGCGCAAAGTATAATCGGATTGAATTTTCGGAAATCATTCTTTGTATAAACTATTATCATTTTCATGTCGCTCTTTCGATTTCGCAGGCAGCACATTTATGGACATTGGTTCTGCCTCTTTGGCGAAATTTTTCATCTTCTCTTCATCCCCTAGAACTCGTAGTAGCCAATAGAAATCGCAAATAAATTCGAAAAGTAAAGAACGAGATAGTTATGCTTGTTTGTATTGTCGGCATTGTTTTAGCATTCGTGATTCATTCGCGTTTGGAGATTATTTAGAAATTCCAAAACATCATGATCAGTAGATTAAGATTTTCCTGAAAACTTAAATTGGGTTTTCTCTCCCAGTCTCTGAAACAAGAAACAATTAGAAAATTTTTTCAATAATATAAGCGTAAAAATTTGAGCACTAATTTGTCAGGGGCCAAAACTTTACGAGAAGAAATTGTTGCCAAACAATGAACAAAAAGAAAACACTTTGAACTCTTAAGCGTAACGTTTCGGAGTCTAAATCAGACTCCTTCGTCAGACAATTACTAGTTTTCATTCAACTTCGTAGAATCGTAGATTTAGAGGCGTTCCTGCTAGAAGAAATATAATCAGGTTTGAGTTGGAGCCTTCCAGGAACTGTTCTATGTGTACCTTACTCAGTCATACAAAACCAGGGAGGCCGTCAATTATTTTGATGAATCCCTCAACATCCTTACGATCCTTCCCTGTTACCTCATGGGTATCCAGGACTGGCAACAGTTCTCAGTCTTGACATTTGAATACCATCTGTTCAGTTGTTTCAATCTCTGGCCTACAGAGCCTGGAAGTTCCATCTGCTTTCCCATGCGGTACAAGAAATCTTTGCGATCAGCTCGTGACAGCTTCAGGAGCTTTCTATTATCTATATATCTAAAAATTTCTATGCCTGAGCAAGTTCAAGAGTGACCACCCAGAGAGATTTTCTAATCCAGGATACCGCAGGCCAGTGAAAATGACTGAAGGGACTTAATTCAAATGCAAATTCTTAATGGTTCAACATTGATAATATGAATATTTTCAACAGAAGATTTTTTACCCGTGAAATTGAAGCAAAATATTAATTTTGTTTGCTTTTGTATCTATGTGGAACAAGCATATTGCATTTTGAGTGCACTAAATATATATACGAGATTTTATTGCTCTGACATCATATCGAAACGTTTCTGATGCTCTCCAAACCTGCGGAATAGAGGATAAAAAGCCTCTGCCATAAAACAATTTTATGTACTATTTTCGAAATTTACCGACCGCAGGAATTTCAAACGGTATAAAAATAGACAAACAATGGCTTTTTAAAAAGAATCAGCTGTTCGGCGTTTCATCATCCTGAATGATGGTATTTTATAATAGAAATATTATTGGGATACACTGAATTTACATCATAAATCGAGCAGCTTTCTCAAAATGACATCGGATTCAGTTTATATCGCGGTTGATGAAGCGCGAACTCTCTTGTTACAAACGGATAATGTTTTTGTTGGCTTTGTCTTGAGCCATTGATGTACTGAACGTCTGGAGATGAAAGGCATTAGACAATGAGCAGTGCCGACGTTTATGCTCTGCTGGAACTGATTTGTAGATATAAGTATATCCGAATAGTAGGAATCACACTGCTTGAGTGGGAGAGAGAAACATTCATCAGGATTCCAAGTCATAGTCTTCATTGAGTTCAGAAGTAGGTGAGAAGCTCAAGACGAAAATGAAATAATAACAATATTCGATATTTTTCATGGAAGAAAGAAGCAAGCACTATGAGAAGAAGGGCCAATATTTGCCCCTCTGATTCCACTTACTTGACAGCATCTTCCACTTCGATAATAAGAATATATTTTCCAATGTCTGCAATCTTAATTAGCTATTAGATTAATGAAGTTTTAGATCAAGTTTCAGATGCAGAAGTGGAAGTTGGACTCATCGAGAGCTTGTAAATTCTTACTTTTCCTTGGACGACCGACATATATTCCTTCGTCCAGATAAGTAGACCGTCAGTAGGATATGGCATTCAGCCATGGGATGCGGCGGCACTAAGGAGGCCCTCGAGCCGAACGAAAAGCTTTGAATGTGGCCCCAATAACTATTGAACTTGCCGATTGACGATATTTTTCTGATGATATAATGAACAAAACCTAAACAATGAAGGTACAGTTATTATTCTTTTTCTTAAATGGATAATTAGTTTCATAACAGATCGTTGCATGTCAGTTAAAATCGACGGGTTCACGTCACCTTCTTAAGGGATGGAGTTAGGGGTTCCGCAGGGCTCTGTCCTGGGACCGCTCATATTTCTTCTGTTCATCATATTCATCCAGGTATGTTAGTTATATTTGCTGATGATACATCCATGACGGTCTCAGCCCAGAGTCCTAGGGAACTGGCTGCAGTTTGAGGTGAGCTGATTTCAAAATTTGTCGAATGGTGTAAGTTGAATGCCTTGATATTAAATATCAAGAAAACGGATTGTATATACTTCCGAATCCGCAACCCTAGTTCAGAACGTTTGGTGTTGCAATGTTTGGGGGAACAGGTAACTTCCAGGGATACGGTGAAATTCCTGGGAGTGCACTTGGACTGCTCTTTGAGATGGGGTCACCAAGTGGAATCTGTATGTAAAAAGTTGGGTAGTTCTTATTATGCTATCAGCAGGGTTAAGGACTCATTTTCAGTAGTGTACCTTTTAAGTATTTACTACAGTTTAGTTTACAGCTACCTTAACTACAATGTTATGTTATGGGGAAATTCAACTGAATCGGGTAGAGTGTTTATTGCTCAAAAGAGGATTATAAGATTAATTTTTAGTATGAATTCGCGAGATTCATATAAGCCTTTCTTTAGTGGATATAAAATTTTTACTCTTCCTTCATTGTTTATATATAGATGTTTAGTTTATGTGAAGGAACATGAAAAATCAATGGTTAAATTGTCTGATTTTCATAAATATTTTACAAGAAATGTTGCTACTCTGTGCATTCCTACACATGTAACAACAAAATTTGAGTGTTCGCCTATTTATCAGGCCATAGTCTTATACAATCATGTACCACTTTCTGTTAAAATGTTAAGTGAAATAAAATTAAAAAAAATAGTAAAATGTCAACTGCTCAAAAAGAGCTATTATAGTATTAAAGAATTTCTAAATGATAGTAATACTTTTGATCTTTGATTTATGGTTGTTTAATTTTTTGTCTTTGTCCTTGACTTGTCTCATACATATTAATTATGTCTTTTGGGATTAATAAAGATTATTATTATTATTATTATTATTATTCTTGCTAAATAGAGAAATATTCCTGAATTATATTCAATATTCTGGTTTACAGTAATTCGATTCGACATATCAGCACCCAGTGCTACCCAATTTTTAGGAGTTTTTTATATAGCGTCAAGATTTCGGCATTTCTCTTTGCACGAAGCCACATGATCGTTTTATTGGGAGCTTGGCGGCTTATTTGATGTGTTGTTTTTCAGGCGGCTTGCGGCTTATCTGTTATTGCAGAAATTATTGTCTATTCTTCAAATAGGATAATTTTATGAAGAAGGGAAAAATATTTTGAAATCTTTTTATTTCCATCTCCATTCTAGAGGTGAGGTGAGAGAAACAAGTGTAACAAGTGTTTGAATACGAAACCACGTTGTGAGTTTGTTTACAATCAAAGACAAACTTTTGAATATTCTGACTTTTTCAGTGCCTTTGGTTTCATTTTTTATATAAAAAAATAGTAATTGAATGCGCGAATAAGAAACGGCAGTTTGAATATCTTATAATTTTTCAGATATGTATCAGAAAAAATGTCAGAGCGGAAAAGAAAATATTTGAGTGAAGCTTGCAAAAAAAAACTCCAGAGAGAAAAAAAGATAATGCACTTCCTAAGCAAAGAAAGGTTTTTTGATATTTTAATAAGCCAATGCCTGAGTCACAATCAATTATTCAGCACAGTGGCGTATCAGGCTTCGAATGGGGCCCCAATAATTACCGATTCGCTATATTTTTCTGATGATATAATAAACAAAACTAAAACAATGGAGATAAAATTATTACTCCCGAAAAATAGAGAAATATTCTTTAATGGTTTAAAAAAACATATAAGTTTTCCAATAATTCCAATTGAAATTCGAATTATCACTCAATTACTCCCAGTGCTACCCTGTTTTCAACATTTTTATGACATACCGCCAAGCTTTTCGGGATTCTCTTTAAACATCGCCAAATGATCGTTTTATTAGGCTTAAGATACTCAAGAATTATCTTAGGAATTCAATATCGCAAACACATCTGTCAGACATTGAGCCTACTCCAGCTTTGAACAAGAAGTAGCCTGAAGCTCGGACATCGACAAGTTGATAGATATGTTTGAACAAAAAAAATTGAAAAGATTAATGCATTTTTGTTAAATGATTCTTCAAGTTTTTTATCAAAATGATTTTTTTTCTAGTTATTTTTATATCAGAATCTATATTATTTTGTTTAGAAATTCTTGTTATTCAATATAATGATATATCTTATTTTTATCACATTTTCTTCAATATTTTTCTTTGAAAAACGTCAGGGGAAACTTATCATGAATAACATAGATCTATGGAGGGGGCCTCCGACTAAAATCGTGCGGGGGGGCGCAGATTGAGAAATCTATATTGAAAAATAAAGCCGAAAAATGACCAAGCAGTCGAAGCCGTTAGGAGCAAAAAAAAAAACATAGGGAAATCGAAGGAATTCCTCTGAGCAGTTTTCCAAAATATCCGCGATGATCATTTTCATTCATCTCAACTTATTGCTCCATTATCCGAAGTTAAATAAGGTTTTATCTACTTCAGTAGCGTAATGAGTTCATTACAGTACTTAAAGTAGTGCTGTAATGAACTCATTACAGCATTATTTTCAGTTATATTTTTCGTTTTGTCGTTGTCAGTACTGACCGAAAATTCAAACTCAGTAATCTGTCAGATTTCGTGAGTCACACCAACTGCCAAGATACAATACAAAAGTCACTAATCTGAATTTTTATTTGAAATTCGAGAGTATTCACAAAACTTGACTGAAATAGCAAAAACATTGTCTAATATTCGTTGCACAAGGCAATTCCAACATGCTTCGAGGAGCTAAATCAGCAACTTGTTTTAGAAAATACTATTATATCATTGAAAATAATCGATCAATGCAGTAAATATGAATATATCTACTATATTAGACTACGTTTGGGAGCAGTTCTTACTCGTTCTGAAATAATTTCATACCAATGGTTCGTAAATATTCTTCGAAAAAATAGACCAAATAAAACGCAGATAAGGTCCTGTGTATTGTGTATATCTTATTCCAGCTGCCTCATGTATTCAAAGTAGGCATCGCATAAGTTCTCAAGCTGAAAAACCCGCTTTCAGCATGCATATTCCATCCCTTTTTCCCATTTTCCCAGAGTTATGAAATCTATAAAAAGCTGTTCCGCACATCGCCTTACTGACATAGAATAGTCGTAAAATATCAACTCCCTATCATTTTCGATGTCTGTGGAACTCCCCAGACATGACAGACTGACAGACCACTTATCATCTAGCCCCGCGAGCATCCCCATAATATGATGTTATAGCTTGCCAATGCTCTCAATCATTCTCGTCACTTTTTCGAGCCCTACGGAAAACCTGGTCCAGGTCCGCAACCGGCGAAGATGACTCAGCGTTAGACGGAAAATCGAGAAAATTACAGAGAATGTGGAAAGAACATCAGTTTGAAGCATGCCAGAGAGAATTATTCAACACAAAGAACAACGATGATCTATGTTCAGCAAAATTATCGTTCGAAAACTAAATGCTGAATAATTAAGTGATAGGAATTTTTTGGAGTGATTGTAAAACTGTAGAAAATATTTATGTAGAATAAAAACCTTTTTTTTCAATGTAAACAATATTCTCATATCAAAGTCATCACTATGAATTTGTTCCTATCGGTCAATTCCAAGAAGGTCTATTATAAATTCAAATCAGTATATAAGGTCTAAGATACCTCATATAGCGGAGTATTCAAAGTTTAATGAACCATCAAACTATAATGGACCTGTCATGAGTGTATTTTTCTTACTATTGTAAAATTAGCAATGTACGGGTCTTTCAATATTTTTTTGTTCAACGAGATTCTCACTCCTTGGTCAAGAATCTTGGGAATATTAAGCTTCTTTGGAAGTTAGTGTTTTCTTACCAAAAAGAAAATTGTTCTTTGAAAATTTTCGTGCATTTCGTATTATCAGAAATTCAAAACATGAACTCTTAGTTATTTTCGTATTAACGTGCTATCATAAAGGACTCGTTATGGAAAAGCTTTCAAAAAGAACAAATTTTCAGAATTACTATACATAGTTCAAAGAGCGCGACATAGGTCATGTAATCGTATATCCACGATGATCTGACAATACCTCCTATCTAACATTTTGACTCAATTTGTCTTTTCACCTTTCCCCAGAAGATTTTTAGCCGGCCGATCGATTGAAAAGTATCCTTCATCAATGTAATAGTCAAAACGAAGTTAAATTCATAAATGAGAAATGGCAATACTGAATACAAATAACCTATTTGGGTCTCCTGAAAAGTTGGGTTGTATGTACATAGGAGGTATTGTCAGATCATCGACGATATGTATATTTAACACTAAAGATCTTGTCCCGATCCTTGTTGATTGGTTATTTTTCCTAATTATTTCCGGGATGAAGAAATACAGTAAAATTTAGTTTATTTTTTCTTATGATTCATTCACAATACGAAAGTACTTTTTTTTCTGAAAAATCTTCTGGCTAATGCTCTTTGCAGAAATTGTGCAAAAATGTGAAATACTGCCCTGAGCAGGAAAACGTGCGGCGAATTTCTGTGAGATTCTCCGTGGTTTTCATACACCTACAACAGCAAAGCAAATGTAGACGTGCTGGAAAAACCACCCTATTGAAGCTCGGTATATATTGAATTCTACAGGTGTGGGATTCTTAAAATATCATATTGGGGAAACTTGAGCCCCAATATATCTTGGTTCGAGTTTTATATGTTTTGTAGACGTTTCTATATTGATATTGTGGGGCGCATATATAAGATTTACTTCCCTCTGTGAGCACTTCAAGATTACTTCATTTTTCCAGTTGAGATGGAAAGGTGAATAAAATACAACCTCGAAATAAAAACTAATCAAGTTGAATGATTTTCTTCAATTAGAAATGTAGCAACCCTTGCATTAAGTAGAATTAGATTTTCATAGTTCGTACTCCTTTATGTCCACTTAGAGTTGAATGAACAAATGAGTTACTGCAGAGTTCAACAAATGAAAGAATGTGGTGAAATCATCCATAGTGTATGTTTATGGCTCGTATGTTGAAGTTTTATATCTTGTTTGATGTTCTACACTCACCTGCAAAATAATCGATGAACTCAATGAATAGATGAAGTTTGTTCATTGACAAGTCCCATTTTATTGCTTTTTTCCTAATTGTAGGTGCATTTATAGGAAATATACCACATGTTTCATATTTCAAAATATAAAAATTACTTTGTGGAACCAAATCTATTGTCGAAGTTCAAAACTAGCTGTGGGGTGTCTCAAGTATTCTACCGAGCAATTTCTCATTTTATCATCAAGAAAATTTTTTTTTACTTCAACTTTTGTAAAAATTACTGAGGTATCTACGTCATGAACACAACTCAAAACCGAACATAATGGAAAAATCTGAAAAGATAATAGATAGATAATATTTTTTAAATGATGGAGGCTACAATATCATTCAATATTTATGAAAAAACTCAGTCGACGGGCATGGGGCATCTGAGCTGAATCCATTCGAACGCAGATTATGTTAGCAATCTCTTTATCCGTTTCAAATTCATTACCTACTAAACTTCTTCATGGGCAATTTTTCAAAGTTGTCAGCATATATTAATTCACACTGCATATGAAATGGAACAAGGGATTATCCCAAGGCACGACTAATTGTATATTAATGTACCCGAAATGAAATTGAGCCATTAGGCATACGACTGGGAGCAACCTGCCAGCTAGAGGTACGATTTGCATACGCACATGCAGCTGCTTCGATTAAGTAATAAAATATTTCACCGATAGTGGCTTATGGAAATTGGAAGGCAGAATCAGAATTCAGAGTTTTCTCTTTCTCATCGAATTCACGTTTGGCACAATCAAGGTTTCACAGCATAATGACATTTCATGAATTATTATTTTCAAGTATTTCACACGAACAGGAGCGTTATATTCTGCACAAATAAAACAGAACAGAACAAAAGTTTATTTCTTGCTGTAGTACAGGTATATGCATAATTCTTTTTCATTACAAGGTAACTACAATTTAGTGAGGTGATGGCCTCAACTAAATAAGTATATTTGTGATCTTCTTTTCATCCATTCTTTTCTGCCATTCGATAGAGTTGAGATATAATGGCAGTCCACAGGATTATGTAGTAAAACATACATAGGGGGATTCACGAACAACTGTTTATCTTTTCAGTGCAAATGCAAAATAATTGCGGTAGTCTGAGTCATCATTCGAAATATATCCTGAGCATACTCGTTCAAGAGGTACAGGGTATTTCATGCCTTTCATAAAAATTTTCAGGTCATCAAAATTTTGTATCGTTCTAAAGTGATGAAAAGTATTTCTCATGATCAATTCATGATCGTTTATTCATAATACGTAGTCATTTCGAGTATAAAAGATTCATGAGACAATATTTTTAATTTTCAAATTTCTCCCAGAATGATGCTCGTTGTGATCATCTTAAATTTGTATCGTTCTTAAGTGATGAAAAATATTTATTATTTTCAATTCATGATCATTGGTTCATAATACGTCATTTCGAGTGGAAATATTAAAGAGACAATATTTAAAATTTTCAAATTTCTCCCAGAACGATGCCCATCGTGATCATCAAAATTTCGTTTTGTTCTTGAAAATCACCCTACCCTGTATATCAATTTTTCATATAGAAATTCGAACTGACTAACAACATCAAATTTATGATACCTACTATACAGGGTGTTCCTAAATTGAACGTACAAACGAAAAGGTGAGATTCCTTAAGTGAGTTTCAGAAAAAAAGTTTCATAAACATGGGGTCGCAAACGTTTCGTTTTCGAGATACAGAGTGTTGAACTTTGAATTTTTTTCAAGTTTTTTTCTCATATTATCTACACTTCATAAGATATTCAACTGAAATTTGGCATAGATATTACATTTGGGAGTTCTCACCACGTGACATGGCAATTTCGATAGAAGATCTACAGGGTGATATTTTTTCTGGAACACTGCCACCTGTTCTTCTGCAGAACTTTTTTTTGGTGAGCAACTGTTAATTTGAAAAAATGTAAAAAGAAGCTTTGTTCTTATACTAAACTCTTCGGTCTCTTGTAGTTTTTTCGTATCTACCAACGATTTCGAGAAAAAAAAAATTTTAACGATTCTTTCGAAATCCTCGTGAAAATCCAAATTATGATGGGAAGGCCACTTTGTAAGCTGTGGTGAATGAATTCAGTGTCAGTTTTTATGGAAATTTTCCTGATCTGTAGCGATGATTCATAAAGATTCGATAAACTCGTATAATCAACACAAAAAATGTATTACAACAAGAAACGTAAAACTAAAAAAAAATCATAACAAGAAAACTTCAACAGTCTGTATCTCGAAAACGAAACGTTTGCGACCCCATGTTTATGGGACTTTTTTTTCTTAAACTCACTTGAGGAATCGCTCCTTTTCGTTTGTACGTTCAATTTGGGAACACCCTGTATAGATTCTAATCAATAATTACATCTCACAGTAATAAGTTTTATTGAATGCATATGTCCAAAAGAACAGCATGTATGCGTTAACGCGTACATATGCTGTATTGTTTAAAATTCTGTCGTATTATATTATGTTGTGCTCTTGCTGGGGAGAAAAGTTTAGAAAATTTGACGAATTGTCTCAGGATTCAAATCATGAAAAGATATTTCACTTTGAATTTGTCGAAATTGTAGGTAAAAAAACCTGAAATGATCGTGCTTTTCCTCTCGATAGCAAAAATACACTTTGCTAAATGGCGTACTCCACAAATATCCGACATGACAGATAAGGCAATTTTTTCTTGTGAAAAGTTTGGAGTGTGAACATGTCTTTTTGTATTGTCGTTTTCAATCCTCTCTGATTCTCAAATGTTTGATCTAGGTTCTATATGTGAGAATAGTGTGGTTTAAAATTCCATATCGAAAAGATTTTTTCGAGTATGTATCTATGTTTGAGAATGTTCTTAAGATCTCGATTTTTACTGTTGGGATTTTAGAAAACACTAGTATCTTTATTTAAGATAACGGGTTAGTATGACCCCGAATCCACCTTGTTGCAAAATCTATATTTCATGAAAGTCTGTGAACGCAATTCGGTTGAAGAATTCATAGTGATTAGTAAAGTCCCGAATATAATCCTATAATTCAAACTTTGTTGTGTTGTCGGGACCAACTTCCCTTTTTAGAGATGATCAATGTTGAATTAGCTCGGTTACTCAATTGCTCATTACACATTCATCCGCCAAATGCATTACACTCAATAATATACAACCAAACACATGGTTATGTGCAAACAGATAAGAGGATACCTGAACCTCCATTACACTGTTGAAATTTATTGTTTAATTTCTCAGCAAATGTATTCCATTAGGAATTTGAATAATTGAAACACCTTAGGCAATCGCAGTTGGCGTTGGAGGAAGATCATAAAACTCGCTCACCTGCTCACGTAGATTTTATAATCTGAATAAACATACAATTAACTTTTTTTGGCGTAATATAACGCCAAGATAAGACATGATAAATCATTTAACTAACTCCGCTAATTACCATACAAAGTTACGCCAGTGAATGGATGTTACTCATCCTTTGTTTCGATTTGAATAAAAATAATTCTGAATGGATTGTACTTTTTAAGATCTTGATTCACATAATGTTGTTGTGTTATTGTTGGCGGAAGAGAAGCTACAAATTAGACATGTATTCTCGTTTTTCATCAACTGTTTGGGTAATCTGAATTGAAACATGATTTCATGTTTGGCTATAATAAATTCATCTGACTTATTATTATATTTTTTAATTCATACCCACCTATAGGCGTGGAAGACTAGCCATAAGTCTTAGCAATATTGCTTATTCTTGTTGAAAATCTAAGAGATGAAAAAGAAAAAAAATGTGGTTACTGAAGGGCGTCTGACTAATAGGAACCGCGATTTTAGATGAACAAGGTGGTTTGTAAATGTAAAGTGCGAATATGAGCTTATTAGAAAAACTCACAAGAGATTCATTTCTTCTAGCAATAAGATTCTTCTCTTGTAGTTTGTATGTGTGAAAACGAGCTACTGCCCATCATTTGGTGTTGTAGAGTATAAGTTGCAGCCATTCAACATGCAACATGGACAATTTGTTATGGTTGGGAGAACGTTTGATGCAACTCTCCGAGTTTAGCAAAGTATGGTTGGAAGAGTGTGGAATTCTATCGTATTAGGAAATACTACACATTATCATGATGAACCATATCATGAAGTCATCCAATTCGGTTGATGCTCTCTTCTTCGCAGAATACCGAATTAACCACTTATTCCGGCAAGCTACCAAACTTGTATCGATTAGGCCTAGTCCCACTGTAGACGTTTTAACTGCTAGCAAATGCTTTGCATAATATTCCTCGAACCTTCCTTGAAAACCTCATCGACACAATGCCGAATAGAGTCAGAACACTACATATCGTGACGAGCGTAGGAGGAAGCTGCCCCCTCCCCCTAAGAGCTTCACAAGTATCCATTGAGAACTCATGCAATTATAGCATCTCCTCAACTCGAAAATCACAATGTGGTGATCTTAAATTATCTAGGAATAAGGAGAATAAGCAATTCTTCTTCAAAATATAACAAGGTTGTGTTTTTTCCATTGTGCTTCACATAAATTGAATCTGGGGATTAACGATATGAATGCTTTCTATGAGATCTGGAACACCAAGGGTACCACCAAAGATTTTATAAACTTCTTTAGCGAATCAGTTTTACGAAGAGAACTAATACCTACTATTTCGAAACTCTGCGAAAAAAGATGGAGTAGAATAAACAAGACGACGAGAGTGTTGAAGGAACATTTCTCTTCTTCAATAGGGGCTCTAGACTCTCCATCTCGAGATGAAAAAATTGCCACACAGAAAAATGCTTTCCAGATCCACCCCGCTGCTACAAAAGGTTCTTGTATTCTTTGCCTTGTTTTTATGGCAAAATACGCTGTCAGAGCCTAAAACGTAAAGGTTTTTCAATCTGTTTCCATAGAGGCATTAAGAAAGTCTTCCGGGATTATTGGCCGTGGTCTATTAGGAATTATTCCACCTAACGTTTCGCCCACAACTGCGGTAGGCATCTTCAGAGGATTCTTGGTCTGAGGTTGTAACTCGACCGCTGAATTTCCGAAAGTGATGCTGGATTCGATCCGTTGGCCCAACTTATACCCTGATCATTCCCGAGAGAAGGTAGTGGGTTTATGCGCGCGATGTTGATTGGTCTATCGCTCCACTTCGTATTGGCCAAAGGAATTTCTTCCCTTCTGTTCATGTTATTCTTATGTATATATCTCAATGGCTTCCATGTTCATCCTAGGATAGAAACTTTTGATGTTCGAAATATCCTCTGCCTTTGAGAAAACAATATTGGGTCCATCTGTTAGAGCATGTTCCGCTAGTGCGGATTATTCTGTCTGATTGAGTTGACAGCATCGTTTATGGTCCTTAATTCTCGTATTGATACTTTGCTTCGTTGTACCAATGTAGACTTTGCCGCAGTCATAAGGTATCCTGTAAATACCGGGTTGAGAGAGTGGGTCGACTTTGTCTTTGGTAGTTTTGATCATTTGGCCAAGTTTTTGAGTTCGCTTATAGACAGTCTCTATATTATGCCTCTTTAGTATTCCACCAATTCTATCGGTGACCTTGGGGATATATGGTAAGATAGCTCTTCCATTGGGGGTGAGTTGTAATGTGTTATCATCCGTGTGGAAAGTTTTGGTCTTATTGCCTTCTGAATTTCCTTAACATTATATCCGTTAGCGATGAATGCATGCTGTAGATGTTCAAGTTCATCCTCCAGAAATTCCGGCTCGCACAATCGTCAGGCTCTGTCTACGAGTGTTTTTATAACTCCTCGTTTCTGTTGAGGGTGATGATCGGACCCGCAACGGAAAAAACTTTGGAAACTTTGAATGTTCTACGGTGCACTACTTGCACTGAGGAGCGATCATTCAGCAGCTTTCGTAGGATCAAAACCTGTCTAAGGAGTACGATGCTTGAGAGTCGACTGAACGGTTTGGCTAAGATAATCATTCATCGTGAAGCCATAATCGAAAATTTTGAAGACTTCAACGACAGAGTTGTTGAAGAATTTGATGAGAATTCAAGATGGTTATGTGTTAGAAGGTGCTTGTGAAAGAAGATACCTTTTTCAAGGTAGACTCTTCATTTTGATATATTCTCTACTATGCTGTCGGTTTAAATCAGTCTTGCGCCCATTTCTGAAAGATGAACCTCCTGCAGATATACAAAATAATACATGAGTCATTTTTTTATTACATGTTCTCGAATTATCCCCTTTAAATTTTAAGTGATGCTGATTCAGATTATAGTCATGGCCTAAGGTTGAGTATATTCCAGAGTAACCATGGACCATATTGAATTTAACATTGATTCGTTGCCCATTTCGAACATCAGCTCTATCACCAAGAAACCGCAAAATCATGAAATCGATCCCATATCATCAGAAGTATTCGGTTACCAACACAAGTTAACAGCTTTCGGACGATCAATGAATTCTGCCTTCCTGTAGAACACGTCGACTTCGAATGCGTTCCGAAAATTCATCTGGATTGTCCACCCCGCGACATCGGATTCTTTCAACGATAACCGATAACTCTCTACTCGCATAACTGTCAATAGTGTCGGAAAAAATGGCGTATCACGTATAATTTATGCCTGCATGGCGAAGAAGGAATCATGCGGCGGTATGCGAAAAAATGGACGGCAAGATCATAACGAAATATTTGTCAACCCGTCCCGCGTCAAAAACAAGTGTTCGAGTGGTCGTTATTGAAATTCGCATACAGTGTGACACCTAAAAACTGAAGAGATATGACGAAACGCCTCGGGATGCCAGATGCGGGATCTTGGCTACGTTTTTCTCGCCATCTTGACGCTTCTTCAGCACCAGTGGCGTGGAGGAATTTTTCTTACATTCCACTCTGCTTCATTGAATATAGCATAGAAATTTTATGACACCATTTTGGCAAATACTCATTGCAAAAGCAATACATATTTTGCAAAGATGAACCAAAACAATGACATTTAGTTAATGGACAGGAACAAAGATAAACATTCACATGAAATAAGATAGATGCGGATCGTTCAATCTGTTCATTGATATCATTGAGTCAGGATCGGTACCTACTGCAACCCCTTGCAGAACATTCTAGAGTCTAGGTTATGACACCTTCCTGTGAAAATAGCGAGATGAGATCCATCAAATGCTACATCTACTCGAAAAATGACAATGTTGCTGCAGTTGAAGATCGAAATCGAAAAAAGTTAGATCTATTTGATGTTCGTTGTCTCAAGCTGGAATTCGCCAAATGCAAAATTCGTGAGAAGCACTGACCACTTAGCTTGATACATAAAAATATACATATAATAGCAAAATACATTTCGGAGAATAAAAGTATTCTTTGTGACATGTTCTTTCGAGCATTTAGGCCGTCGTCGTAGATTAGTTCTCGACGTTTCGCCAGTTCGAGCGTCTGGCATCTTCAGGAGTTATATTTCAGGAGATGTTCTCACTGGACTGAACACCGGTCCAATCAAATCAAAGAATTTGATCATACTTCTCCATATTCCCTCATCCATATTTCAAATTTGCGAATCCTAGACAAGAAAAAATGTTCAAAACGAATTCGACCATCCAAATGATCATTTTGCAGAGCTCCATATGAGTCTTAAAAGGCCGAACTTCCGCTATAGTCGTATTTTCAAATGAGTGAAAATTTTATGAAATGTTTTAAACTGAAATTTTCATGCCTACTTTCTGAACTGTCACTTCCTAGTTATAATAGGTCGATATACCGAAACGAGAGGCACCTGCAGAGGTACCCAATTATCTATTAAGATAACTCAACAATAGACAAGAGGGGTGAACTTGAAATAGGAAAGAAATCGATGCCCAATTTGGAAAACAAATTTGGTTTAAGAACGTCATAAAGCCTCCATTTCGGTTGAGGACGACAGAACCGTTTGGTCCGTCCGCTCCAATTCTGCTCGCCGTTTCTTTCGCTGTCACTGCGCCTTCAGCATCTCGATCGTCCACGCCAATCGCATCAATAAAAATATATACGGTCTCGATTGACATGATACACGACGCCGAACAAATTCCTCGTATGTGTAGATCTAGTTCTATTAAAAGCTCGGCCTCAGGGTTGTAGGTAACTTTGGACTGAAACAAGCCGCCGCCTTTACCATGCTGGTCGTGAACGATCGCTGACAACAGGTGTTTTTAGATAGGCTGCCGCGCACATCTCCAGGACTCGTTAGCCGCTTTCATTGCACTGGTCGCTGGTTGTTTACCGGCCTCTGTATGTGGCGATTTTTTAGGGGCCCTCCGTCATAATCGATCGCCGATCTATGATAATTCTCGATGGGTGCCGAGAGAAGTTTTTAGCCGCTAAAATCTATTATTTCCTATTTATTACTGTAAATAGAATCCAACCATAAACATTTTCATGTAAACTATTGCCAAGACGAGGCCGTATTTCTAACATTGTCAAAAAGCTATCAGATCCCATGTAGAGCCAAGCTGCTAACTCTACACTCTTCATCTTCACAAGTCCTTATTTCACAAACTCTATGCCTTGGTCGAAATAAGTGTCTTAGCCGTTTCTCTCGCGCCACGTGAGCGTAATCTGAAAAATTAATTCGCTGTTCATAACTTTTCTGTTCTACAATAGTTATTACAGTTACGAAACGGCCAAATCACTTATTTTGATCAAGGCATAGAGTTTCTGAAATATGGGCTTATGAAGATGAAGAGTGTAGAGTTAGCAGCTTGGCTCTACATGAGATCTGATAACTTTTTGACAATGTTAGAAATACGGCCTCGTCTTGGCAATATTTTACATGAAAATGTTTTTGGTTGGATTTCAATTGTTTTCTACGTTGCTTATGACAAAATCCTTTCATTTTGTTCATTTTTCCTCCAATAATAATTAAATAATATATAATTATTGGGAGATCTACTTCATGTCAAACTAATTCACAATTCATGTTCAAAATCAACAATATATGAAGTGGAGAAATATGCCTTTACCTAGCTAGGTTCGAGCTGCGATGGCGATGTATTTGAGAGCTGCCATCACAACCATTGTATAAAGAATTATATCATTATACGATGAAGACAACGGGAAATTGCACAATGGAAACTGCGGTTGAGGTTATTACAGGGAAATTTTATTTGGTGTAAATACTCATAAGGCTTATTACGAGCGCTTTATTTTATCACCTTATTTAAAATGTTTGGGTAATTTTCCCTGATAATTCTTGAATATTTATCAAAAGCAGTCCTCGGTATATATCAATTTTCAGACCTTTAGCATCAATATTCGCGGAAGTCTCATAGAAACTTATACATCCCTCAGTTCTAAGGGTCGGAGGGTGAAAATTTTAAGTTTAAGAATTTTTCCGTTATTTGTGTACTGAAACTAGCTCACGTACCAAAATTTCAACTTGATACTTAGTCTTAGCTAAGGAATGTGAAACAGATTGACCAGTCTGACACATCTATATGGAGTAGCGGGTATGCTGAAGCGAAGCCAAACGTCTCCAACAGCTCAGGTGAACACAAAAGTCTCCCTCCTGTCTCCGAGCTCTTAGCGAGGGTAAATCGAGCATTTATCGCATAGCAGTAGCGGAATAGTCGATGCGATGGACACCCACAACCTCTTCTTTCAACCATCTGCCAAATACGACTAGGCATCCCACGAATAAAGTCATACATGAAATTTTCAGGTGAATCGTTCTCCTCTTAAATCAATTCTTGAAATGTTGCAGGTGGGTTTTTTGAAGATTGCTCTCCCTGAATAATCGCATAAGTGCTCAAATGGATTCATATCCAGTGAGTTTGCTGGCCCATTCATTCTCTGGATATTGCTCTCTAGAAGAATGTTTTGAACCCTTCGTGTGTGGTATTATTTGGCGTCATCATCCTGAAAAATGAAACACCTCTTCAAAGTCTTCTAGTTCTGAACGACTATCACTTTGTAAACCGAATCTTGAAAAAGTACGTTGCTTCATTGCGGTCAAAACCAATCTTGGTAGCTCCATGTCCAGGTGATAGCCGAGATGCTGTTAAAGTTCTTCTAGCCCTTGAATTTGAGAAATGCAACCATCCCCTCAGGTTGAAACTACCCTCGCAAAATGAATTCGAAGAACCGCTTATTTCATAATATCCCTGATCACAAAAAATATAACTTCTATTTTTCCACCTTTGATGAAAATTCAATAGCTTACGTCTGTTCTCAGTCTTGTTATTCTACACGCATCCGCATAATCTAAGGCTTCGCCTATTAAATCAAAAAGTGGCGCTATTTATCCCTAATCAATTCCAAGCACCCACCCAGACGGTAGCACGTTTTGACAATCAGTTACACCATCAAACACGTCGACTACTCAACGAAATATGAATGTGTAGGTTGTTCTTGGTGAGAGCTTGTGAGAATCGTATTGTTATCGGTTAATTAATATGAGTGGTTGAGCGAGGCAACGGTACAAGAGTGCCGGAGACTGATGTTCGATGGCGTGATAGAGGTCTTGTACCGGCGGGAGACTTTGCTGGAGGTCTTCTCCAAGGTCTAAGCCATAGCGGTATTGTTATGTGAATGCGAGACAGGAGATAGTGTTTTGAAGAGTTCGAGAAATGCAGAAACGTTTCGGTGCGAAATCGAAATCGCAACTAACACAAACCTCCTGTAATAAATTGAAATTTGAAGCAAAAACCCACGGGTTTACAATTTTCTTTATCAAATTTGTTGATAATGGGTTTGCCCACCGCGGTTATTTTTATACTCTCCCCAACACGTCTTGGCCCAAGGATGTCCCATACGGTCAGCCATGGTAAAAGATTTTTAAGAGTACCTTCAAAAAAGTTTAAACTAACTCTGGCAATTTGAGTTTCAGCACTATCTGAATTGCTAAAATATTCGATTCTCGAGCTGGTTAAGATGAGGGAGAACATATGGCCTAACTATTTCTTGAAAGTAACGCAGCGCTGTCATGTTAGCTCGAATAAAAAATAAACCTACTTGCATGTGTAATAGCACCCCATACCATAATGCGTCATGTCCGGTGTACATGACGCTCAACATCAAAATGGGTTTCATCTTTCTCCACGACGTAGTCTAATCCTTATTCTTCGGCCGTAATGTGCACTCAAGAAAAATCGAGATTCATCAGAAAAGACGACCTGATGTCATTCCACATTCCAATATGTTGTCGTTCTCGCACAACTGTAATCGTTGCCGGCGATGCTCAACCGTAAGAGGTAACACAAGATGGAGTAGATAATGCTGCAGTCTATAAAATCTTATAGGGCGGTAAACCGTTTGGACAGTTACAGGATGGTCTTGTTCTCCTAACCACTCATCAGCCAAAGATCGAGTTGTCGCAAATCGGTCTCTAATGGCCAAAAGTCTCAGAAGTCGATCGTGAAATTCAATTGTGCCCCTCCGATGTTCAGTGCCTAATCATCTCCGATTTTGGGCATTATCGAACCACGGTTGACAACATCTCATAACAGTAGTTGGATTTCTGACATCCCTGCCTTCAGTAGACTGATAATTCGACCTCTTTCAAATTCACTTAGCTGGCGATAAATTCCGCGTACACGTGCTCTAGGCATTTGAACAACAACTAACCATCGACGTTGGATCTCTTCCGAATGCTGGTTTGTGGTGAAATTTAAAAAAAAATTTGCAAAAAATTACTCTAATATTTAAGTAACAGAAAAAAAAAATGTTAACATGAAAAAACCTTCACGTTTTTTTTTTCCAAATTTCAACCATTTACTCCTTGCTATATTTTCTATATTTTACTGAAATAAAATTTAAATTTAAACAGCTCCTTTCGGGTGTTGCAGTTTCTTTGTCAGTTTGTATACAGGGTATACAAAGTTCGACGGCCTATTAAACGTTTCTGGAGACCTGGACCTATTTGAAATCTGAAAATTAGGAATATGATATTGTTCAACATTATCTACCGAGCTGAAATATTCTTGAAGCCTGATCACTTTCAATTATACAGGGTCTGAAAAAAATTTTTCTTCGCAGAATCCAACGCAATCATAAAAAATAGGGTTCTTATTCAAAAAACGAAAGTTATAGGCCAAT
Source organism: Hippodamia convergens (assembly GCA_038502775.1). Classification (NCBI taxonomy): domain Eukaryota; kingdom Metazoa; phylum Arthropoda; class Insecta; order Coleoptera; family Coccinellidae; genus Hippodamia; species Hippodamia convergens. The sequence continues at coordinate 9,029,945 of CM076610.1, read as the reverse complement.
CTGGATTACTCTATGAACGAATGAGAACTTGAATTGGTTTCGGATATTGAGGCATTTGAGTTCGTTGAGTTTATGCAATATCCTGTCATATTTCCTGAGTTCATATACCAGGCTGCACACGAATTTTTCATCTTCTGTAGTCGGTGATGGACAATTGAAGTCAAACAAGTTCCATATATGAAATTACAATAGGAGAGATGTGATAAAACCAAGCATTCTGAAGTTTAGAACTTTTCTATTGGAAAAAAAATCATTTTCAGTTTCGAGAAGCGCTCCTTCACTACTTGGTCAACCTGTGGTTGGGAGGTTAACCTTGAGTCTAAATAAAGATCAAGATACTTCGCCTCCAGGACCTCACCATTGATAGAAAAAGCAATACCATACATGGAGAGCAAGTCCTTTTTATTCCCAAAGCATATAGTCTCACACTTTTTCAGATTCAAAGTAAGGTTGTGTCCCAATGATAGTTTTTATATGTTGTCAAATCAAGCCTGCAATTTCCCAATGCACTCTGAAGGCTTATCCCTGGAAACTTGTGTGTAGTGCCCAATATTGTCAGCATAAGCATGGAAATGAGTGGTAATTTCATTCAAAATGTCATAAGTGTAGATAAGGAAAAGAGGGGGTCTCAATATAGATCCCTGTGGCACACCTGTAGGAACGTTACGAGTATCGGAGGAGAGTCTCCAGTGTTTGATCAACTGGCAACGATCATTGAATTAAAATCTCAACAACTGCAATGCTGCCCCGTCCAAACCATAAAATTTCAATTTTGCTAAAAGCAGATCATGACAGATTTTATCGAAAGCATTCGAAAAATCCAACAACACCATCGATATGATCTAAGCCTCATCCAAGCTTTGGAATATGTCATCCGTTACTTGAGCTAACGCTGAGATGGTGCTGTGCGAAGGACAGAAGCAAGACAGTAAAAAAAGATACAAGCTGATCATATACATAATATCTTTTCAAGAATTTTCGACATTACTGGAAAAATCGTTATAGGACGCAGGTCGGAAAAATCAGCCAGACTTTGAATTTTAGGTAACGGCTTCACTAAACCACATTTCCAGTTTGAAGGAAAATAGTTATGTTCGATGCTAACATTAACTATATGGGTAATGTACGGTATTATGAAAGAGCCACATTTTATGTCAACATTTTTTTTGATCGACGCCACTCGCATTCGACCTCATTTCAGAAATTATTCTCCCTACTTGATCCGTTGTAGCCATCACAAATGAAAAATGAAGAGATTGACCCTACTTCAACGGCGTCACGTGGATTTTTTTCTGGGGGGATAAAAAAATTTAGGATGTAGTATACAGGGTGTACCAAGTTCGACGGCCTATTAGACGTTTCTGGAGACCTGGACCTATTTGAAATCTGAAAATTGAGATTATGATATTGTTCGACATTATCTACCGAGCTAGAATATTCTTGCCTGAACACTCTCACTACGGGGTATGAAAAAAAAAAATATGTTTTTTCGTTGCAAATCGTGATAGAGTATCAAATTGTGAATACATTCCTATTTAAATCGTTGCATTCGTCAAAGCACTTTTCAAAATATAAAGAAAAAACTAGGGAAAAAAGGGACATAAGAGTGTTTGGTATTATGTTTGTTATTCTTATTCTAAATATCTAATGCACTTACCGTTTTCACTCGTCATAGGGTGTTCTAAATGTTGCGTCGAAAATTGAGATCAAGTGTGGCTCATAAATTTCCTTTTTTGAATTAGAACCCTATTTTTTATTGTTTGCGTTGGATTCTGCTAAGAAAAATAATGATAGTGTTCTAACAAGTCAATGCACCTGAAATGAATAAATCTTGAGTTATTCAGGATTTTTTTATTTTATTTATTTATCTATTTACTACCAACGGCAGAGCCAATTTTCCATTTAAAACAATATTACACAATTATGATGTTACAAAAATTAAGAAACAATTCAGCAAAAATACATCAAAGAAAAAATATCTTACCTAGAGTAAAATTCATATATATATATATATATATATATATATATATATATATATAAGTTAAATGTATTAAGAGTCTTTAGAAATCTAAATACGACGGTTTAAGGGTATAGAGACTCACGTATCGCTGGAGTAAAATGCGGACTCTTTTTTCTTCACCAAGCTTTCGCAATCAATTTATTGCTTCATCAGGGTTTCTAAAATTACAGATATAGTTAAAAACATTACACAATACTAATAAATTTTTTCGTTTTTACCGAAAGTGAGGATTTACAAAACTGACTCGTCCGCGAAACATATTTACGTACATTCACAAACTCACAGATCTGAACATACTAATGAACGATAAACAAATAGTTACAACTTGAACATTTAAAATTTTTCATTCAATATTTCGCTTGTTTACATATATAATATGTTGTAAAGTACCAATGTGTGGTGTTGTCAAGACAGATTCTTCTTCTTTATATTTATTCATCTAATGGACCTTCATAATATTCATTTCCTTTAGTCTTTTCTAGTAGGTAGCTGTAAATATTACTCAACTTGTGTGTGTCAGATTTCTTGTTGATCGTATTATCATGCTTATTTATTTGTATCATTTCATGGATGAGTCTCTTGTGATAGTTATTCTCAGTTTTCAGTATTTCTACATTTTGAAAGTCAATACGATGGTCTAAGTCATGGGAATGCGTCGCTAGTGCACATCGATCTTTATATCGGTTTATATCTGATTTGTGAAGACTTATTCTACTTTTCATCCACTGGGATGTTGTTATTGTTATGTTATTTATATATATATATATATATATATATATATATATATATATATATTCTTATGAAAAAGAGAGCTAAAATAATACAATAAATGTTGAAACAAAAAGTACCTAAGCTGAGGTAAAAAAAGAACGGGGTATCATAACATTCTTTGTATGATACTATAGAATCATACGATACTATCAACACTTGTATCATACGATACTATACAGCCAGGGGAAAAACCCTCAGCCGAAAAAACCTGCCTCCCCGTAAGGGAAATCTTGAAAGACATCAGTTTGATCATCTTCATGATATCCGTCGATGGTCTCGGATACACAGATTCTTCCCAAAACGACTTGTAATTCTTAATCTGAAATGAAAAAAGACAAAAGCAGAAAAGAAACCAATTGTTCAGAATAAATCGAAGGCATTTTGGAAATGCATTTGCTACTTTAAAAAACATCAACATTAAGATTTCTTGGCCAAATAATGTTCGGAGATTTATAAATATTTATGACAGAAATGTCACAAAATTTGAAAGAAATGAAAAAAAAACTCCATCAATTTCCCCTTTCCGAATCTGTTGAAAGTTACGTAACTGATAATTTTTCAACATAACAAGCTAAACTTGTAAAAAATCAATTAATACATAACCTTTCAACTGTCCTCTTTCACGACGATTCTGTTGCCGTGTGGGTTTCTTGCAGAAGAATCTCTTTGATACCATGTTCATCATTTAATTTGGAGACGTAATCACACTTGTCTTTCGAAATTCCTTCGATATTCAAATTCAAAATCCACAAATTGTTGCTCTCTGGTCGTGAGGGTTTTTTCAAACCAGATACGACCTTCCAGGTGATGATTTTCCGGCACTTCAAATGTTTGAAGACCGCTACGGGACCCCAATGAAAGGCAATCATCTCCCATAGATAAACCAAACATGTTATAACACAAGAAAACAGAATATTTTTCAGGAACAAAAACTAAGACATATTACGAGAATTGTCATTCTGCGTAAAATTCATAAAATTTGATTCATATCAACAAAGATAAATGAATTCAGAAAAAGGTCTGTCACCAGTGAATTATTGTAATAATTTATCTTCTATGAACATAGATCATTATTGATATGAAACACATTTTATGAATTTGACTCTACGTGCGACATAAAATCAGAAAATCCGAAATACCTCAAGAAGTATTAATTTTCAGACACTATCATCATTTTTCTTCGCAAAATCCAACGCAATCATAAAAATATAGGATTATAATTCCAAAAACGAAAGTGATGAGCCAATCCTGATTCCAATTTTTGACCCAACATCTGGAAGACCCCGTGACGAGTTTTTCAAAATTCCACAAATTTACGATATTTCCACTATCTTCGAATTCAAAAATGTGTAAACGGTTTGTGCTTAAGATAATAGATAGAATAGGAAAAATAAACATAATACCGAATACCTTTATCTCCCTTTTTTCTTCAGTATTTTATTCATATTTTGAAAAGTATTTCGATGAATGCAACGATTTGAAAAAAAATGTATTCAGAATTGAATACTCTATCAAAATTTGAAACGAAAAGACAGGAAAGAATTTTTTCCATTTTTTTCCATACTTTATAAAAGTGATCAAGCGTCAAGAATATTTTAGCTCGGTAGATAGTGTCGAACAATATCCTTATACCAATTTTCAGATTTCAAATAGGTCCAGGTCTCCAGAAACGTCTAATAGGCCGTCAAACTTTGTACACCCTGTATTGTCATATGTCCAGTGTAATGATTGTATGACTTATTTTTTTTATTTTTTGGAAGTCATTATATTCCTGGGGAGGGGGCTATTACCACCATAACCCCCGCCACCCCCCCTGTATGCCCTGTATTCTCCATGAAGTAATTCTGAAGATCCAAAGTGCTATGATCAATTGTGTTAACAGAAAGGAAATATTAATTTATTTTGTTTACATCGCCTGAGTGCTTAGGTATATCCGAAAATTTGTGATTAACCAGCTTGACGTCCTTTAATGAAGACCACACTTTTTTAGAATTATTTTTATTTTCAGTCAAAGCATATTATTTTTTTTCTTATTAACAATATGGTATGATATGATATAATATAATATAACATAATATACTGTTATGTGACCTAAAATAATAAAATATCTGAAAAAATTTACGCTTCTTCTAATCTATATCATAATTCGATAGCAACATGACGTGCATTCAGGCATCCAATAAAGAATAAACCATCGGCGAAAGGACTCCCCGGCTTTTGCAGCGGATAAAACTGCCGGCATACACGTTCGGAGATATGAAAGGCAACGAGCGGGGCCCATTGACCGGCACAATCAAATCCCATAACGTAACCTTTCAACTTTCAATATAAAGTATCGGCAATAAAAATCACCTCCGTGAATCGGCGGCGATCTATCAGACCGATATTATCGGCGGACGGCTATTACAAACTTTCCGTTCTTTGCTGCCGTCGCTGCTACCGCGCTGCATCGTGAAGTATTACGTTGATTTCAGTTTGACAGGACTTTTATTAAAAAGCGTCGATACATCATCCTCCCTTGATGTTATGTTTTACCCTGGATTACCGCAGGGACTGCGGAAGTGGATGGAAACGGCTGTAGAGGTTCTATGCAGTGCAGGCCCTTGCACCGTGTCCTGCTGACCGATTCGAAATGTATTATTGATTTTTATGACATATACATTACTTTTTCACAACTTCAGTATCTCTTCGTTACCTTTAACAATTTAACAATCACTCTTAATTTGTCTTCGAACATATATTTCAAAAATCTTCATTTCCTTTGCCGAATTCGTTTGAAAAATCCTTTAGTGGCGACGCTAGGGGAGTCAGGGGGGGCTCAGTCTTTCCCCTGAAATTATGCTACCCCCCTAGAATATGACATAAAAAATCAATCATGAAAAAGTAAGCCCCCTTGCTTTCAAAAGCTGGCATCGTCACTGTTTGGATTTGAATTGAAAGAACAACAAGAACAATTAACACGAAGGATGTGTGAAGGTGAAGCTTCGATTGACAAGGTAATTCAACTCTCAAATATTAATTGAAATAAATCTGGATGGATTCTGTACTATGTTCTGTAACCTGTAACTTCGATCTTTCGATCTCAGTCAGTACATTCTTTCAATAATTTGTTAGGAACAATTCAGTTCGGAATAGTTGTTGCTCAAGAATGAACCTACAAAAAAACTGGTAAACTTTCAAAGGCAATATCTGACTTCTTCATCAGAACATATCTTGAAAATTTTCGGGATCCTGCATTGCCTATCTATCACATAAAAATTTATTAACTTAATTATAAATTTCCTGATATCATTTCCTTTTTCAACAATTCAATTCAAGTACAAGTCCAACCCTACTGAACTTGAATTTTTATTTTATGATAACAGTACATATAATTATACAGGTTGTTGAAAAACAACACCAAAAGATTTCGAGAAGTAGTTCATTGTCCTGAAAGAGAACTAAGGTACCTGAGCCAATTAAGATCACATTAAGCAATTTGATATTTTTCCGAATATACCAAGCCAAATAATTGAGGATTCGAAGAATTATCATCTATCAGTGCAGATCTGAGTATATTTTCCGAAGTATTAATATGAATCACTATAAATGGCCTTATTTGGAGCAAAGTGAACATAATAGAGTCATTACTAAAGGAAAAACAAGAGAAGTGTGAATAATTGGAAACAATTTATTTTATTGGAATTCTATTTTTATAACACCAAAAACATTTTGTATAACAAAACGCCAATGAATACAACCAGCTTTGTCACAAGCTCAAAAAAACTTATCTGCACTATCAGAACGTGGCATATGCAAGAGAAGACACTTGTAAGGTTGAAGATAAATCACGCCCTTTCACTTTGGTCACCAATTGTCTAAGGTTAAGATTTAACACTAAATGTCCCAGCTAGTCAGAACATGAAACCACCTTACATTTATATGAGGCAAAATGAGACAATATGCTTCTAGTCTGGCTAATGATAATCAAAACTTCAACAGTCGAGATTTATTCTTCTCTGATGACAATAGCTACTTATAATATCTATTATTACAAGTTGAAACATCAAAATATGAGGACAAGAATATCTACAATTATGAAAAATTCGTTAGAATTTCCATTCATGAGCGTTCTTCGTTCTCAGTTAACTTATCAGGTAAGGGAAATGATTATCCCTCGACTTCTTCCAGAGTTGAGATGCAGTAGATTTCCAATGCTTTTCCAACTAGAATGACGAATCTTCGACTTCTCAAAGCTGGTCCAAAGCTGAAGTTCTTAAATCTCCAGAAAGACGTTGTAACTTCGACTTCTTCCAGAAAGAATGGTGTTGCAGGATGTGAAGGTTTAATTCCCTCCAAGGAAAGGTGTTGTAGGTTTAATTCCCTCCAGAGGAAGCGTTGAAGGTCTAATTCCCTCCAAAAGGACATTGAAGGTTTAGCTCCCTCCAGAAAGGTGTTGAAGGTCTAACTCCCCCAAGCTTTTAAAAACACTTGCATAGTTTTTTGTATCAGCAGGATCCCACAATTCCCCGAGATCTCTGATAATCCTCGTTCACATAAAGAAAATTCAAGAAAAGAAAAATGTCCACGTGTTCAACGAAACACCAATCGAGAAATTGAAAATCAGAGGATCAAGGAATTGCGAAATGTTCTAATTCAATCAATCAATTATAACTTAGATAAACTGATCAAGAAGGAAAGTTTATTCATCAGATAATTGAGAAAATCAGATGGAAAGTCACATGATTCTCAAAATGGCGGAACCCCTCAAGTACTTCGCTCATATGAAACAAAACGAACTATTAGCAAAAATGAAATAATGGTTGTCTGATTAACTCTGTACTCACCGATATTTATTAATCGCCACAGATAATTAAGTTCACTCGAGAACGAGAGAACAGTACCACAACTTTTCAGATGCAGTGCGAAAACGAGACGACGTGCATTCAAAATGGGATCGTCGATCGTCTAACGGAGAGATTGCAGGACTAGCTCTCTGACGCGTGCGCAGCACATGCCGAGCTCTTCAAGTGATCCCCGATACAGGATGTTCCGAAAATCTTTGAAATTTGAAATCGGTTACACACTGCATGCCAATGGATTCTCAGCAATCGGTAGTCATAGGAAAAATAAAATAATTAATTTCTGATATAAAACTGATCGCTCTTAATTCAAGAACTCAAAATTTTTTGCAAAATTACCATTTCAGCTCACAGACGATAACGGCTTTATCAGGTTATGTACCTTACTTTGTTGTATAAAACTTTTTCTAACTCCTTGTTTAGTTTATCATCTACGAAACCAAAATACTCAGACACATAGATTTTCAGAAATTTTAAAATACCATTAAAGGGACAAGTATCATTTTTTTCAACCTTCTACGCTATTTATGGGGTTGAAACAACCACTCCCATGAAATATATCATATATTCCAGATGTTCATGGATTTTTGATGTTTTCTCCAAGAAAATTTGAATTTAAACAATTTTTTTATCATGAGCATTTCCAGCACGAGAAATTTTTACATAAAATCTGAAATCTTTGGTGTTCTTTTTACATGCCCTGATACTTCCTCCAGTTGCTCATTCAGCAGAGACATAGGTACAAATCGGAATTCCTAGATCTCGTTTGATTGCCTCAATTTCAGTGAACCTACCTTTCTCGAAATTTCCCTTTCTGATGAAATTAGATTTTTTTACGGCATTCAATGGAATCGATTCCGAGCCTTTCGGCCGTTCGATCGGACCGAATCCGTCTCTTTCTTGGGCTCCGCCGTATACGCCTTTCGGAAATGATGGCAGAGCCGCCTTGATAATCGCGACATTTAAATTCATATGCACGATCCCCATGAAAATACCGGGAAAACTTATGCTTGTCGAGCGGTTTTATGAGGGCAAGGAATTGAGACTGAAATCGATTGGCGGGATAGCTTATTAGTCATTCTGGATGCATACGTATCAGGCCGATTCTGCGGGATGATTCCTGATGGAAACTGTTCCGAAGTCGGTAGCCATCTTTCAATTGGAGGTGTATGGAGAAATTTCAATTTTTGAGCGAAGCTGCCTTTCTATTAGGAAACTGCAGGATTATCTTGGGTTATTCGGGCAGTCTGGAAAGGGGAATAAGGGCTAAATAACCTAAAATAGGACAGCGTTTTTTAAAGACATTATAAAGTGTGAGCTTTTAGTTGACCTTGGCCAATGGTCAGTTCTTTCTTCTGCATGATATGAAGTTCTATAGATCGTTTACTGGAAAAGTGGTTCAATGAAATCTGAGGAAGAAGTCCTGGTATATCATTTTATTATGTCTGTCTATCCGGCTCCAAACATCATGAGTTCGAACGACAAGACCTAGCTAGAGCTTCGAAATTTATAGAAAACCATTAACCTAGCAGTCTGATTCTGCTGCCAGTTAATTGATGTCCCAAACAGTTTCGTTGGTTTAATCTCATGTATGTCCTTATAAATTTTCAGAAAAAAACTAATAACATCGAAATGAAACTTTGTGACTAATTGTAGAATTTGTGAGGAACATATTATTATTATTATTATAATGAACAGGGGTCGTTGAGGATCATAACACTGAAAGCAAAAAAAATTTAACTTATGAAAATTGTGAGAGAACAGAATAAATGAAATTTTAGCGAAATGCTGTGAGCAAGAATAATGTTGAATGTAGAGTTTAAAAGGTTCGCTCTTGATGATGGTTATGGTAGATATTGGAAGGAAAAGAATCGACAGGGTATCCCAAATTGCTTGATTTTGACTGTATCGGGTACTAGATAGGTGAAAACGTTGAAAGGAGTGCAGAGGCCGATTTTCGTGAAAACACCATCAGTGTAAATCGCTTCACGATATCTTATTTTTTTTATTTTGATATATTATCGATTTCGAAAATGTACCGTAACTTTTTAATTCATGAAAATATTTGAAAACGATTAAAACTTTCTAGAGGCACTTGTGACTGCAAACGAGCCAATATATTAAAATTTTTTATCTCGTGAACAAAAGGGGGTACAACTTTTCATTTTGTTTATTTTTTATTTTATTTTTAATTTTAAGTATGAACGCATTCTTTTCCTTTCTATTACATTAAAAAAAATTATAGATGAAAAAATTCAAATAGTGTTTTAGTCCCAGTATTTTTTCAAAAATTTTCGAAAATGAAAAAGTTATGACACAACTTAGAAATCGATTAAATATCAAAATTTTTCAAAACTTCAAAACAAAGGAAGATATCGTGAAACGGTTTTCACCACTGGTGCTTTCACGAAAATCGAGCCCAGGACTCCTTTCAACGTTTTTCCTATCTAGTCCACAAGTACGAGAAACAGCCAAAATAAAGGAATTTAGGATACCCTGTATAATTATACTTCTTCCAAGAAATACGTGATAAGTAAATGACATTTTGTTGATATCATGGAACTATGGTGGTTTCTCTGTGAGTAACATAAATACCAAATTTCTGTACCTGACTGATTCTGTACCTATGGGTCCATCACAGAGATAGAATTCATAAATATAAAGTAGCTAAAACAAATCAATGAATGCTCAATAAAAGTATTCATTTCTAGGATATTTCTGTAGAAAGTTTTCGTTAGTTCAAATTAATAGTTATAAATATTTTATATCAAAGTTCAACACTTATCAGAGTAAAAAATACAGTTTTATGCGAATATAAATCTCACTAACTAAAATGGGATATTAATACCAACATTATTTCAATTTTTCACAGCTGGCGGAGATGACAATGATTCTTGAACGCATTTTAATTATGTACCAGGTCATAAATAAAGAAAATAAAGTAAGCAGTAGTTCACTTCACTATTTCTGAGTTTTCAATTCCTGCTTCTGAAACAAGAATATGTCAAGAAATTTGTAAATCATGGAAATGCTTCTCCGTATATTTTCAAACCAGTTTTCATGAGTGAATAAGATAAAAGAATGTTGCCTAACAATGAACGAACAACAAAACTTCAGAATGGGAAATAATTATTCAATATTTTTATGGTGAAACAAGCAGAAAAGGCATATGAGAACTATGAGAAGATTACTATGAGTAATAAAAGAATATAGTAAAAAAATAAGTGTTCTGAAATCTAGGAAAATTTAAAAAAAACAAATAATGAGCAAAGGTTTCGTTCATTGAAGCAGATAATTCAGTAGATATGGAAATGTAAATTCATGAAAACAGATCCATCGATATGACCTTTCATGAATGGAAAATAAAGAGAGTTATTCTCATTCTCGACACTATCGAATTCGTCCAGATAGAATATTCCAGAACAAAAACCGGAATAAATCCATATAATCTCATCGAAATTCTTACGGCACAACCTCATATTATAATAACATAACTGTCTGTTCACACGTACTTGCCTCAATGCGCTTTATTCTACAAACAAAATGTTAATTCGGTTATTGTTTATGATAAAATGAGGAAAGACCTGCTGAATAAACAACTAGAAACAAAAGGTTCGGGGACGAACAGCTATCGTTCGATTCATCTGTCAGCAAATGACAGGTATGTCAGGATTATTAATTGAGGTATTAAGTGAGGGTCCCACAGTTACATTATACAGTAATTGCATCGTAAACAGAGAGAGCTGGACTGTGTGGTTAGTATTCCAAGCTGGTATGTCTATGTGTGCTTGTTGTTGCTTCAACCGTCATTATGTGCCCCAAAATTGAATTGGTAATACGTATTATTATTGTCGTCAAAATAATGGATTTCGTTCACTGCCGTTGAGGTGGGATGGCTTCAACAGACCCTTGGGAAATTGTAGTAACCGCTGAGAATTTCCTCCCATCCGATGATTTGTATTGTCATTTAGTAACTATCTCAATAAGATGAATGGCCGATAATGATGTCAAAAATTAGCTCATTGATTTTTATAATCTTAGGCTTTTGATGATTAAATCGAATTATTCAATACACCAATTAAAAATATGAATATATTTATCAAATTCATGTAAGTATACAATAAATTATATCATTTGATATATTGGCAGGTTGAAACTGAACGAAATAATATTGATTGACTGATTCTACTGATTCTGATTGATATAATTCATCAGTGAATGTCAACAGCTTTCTGATTCATTGGAATGATTGCAGGAACATTATTTCATAACTTCATCGCAAGGAACACATAGCTTGTTTTGCCATCATGCTGAATTGAACACTATAGAAACTAACTGAATTTTTTAAATACTAGTAAATAACATGTCCCAGTATCCACGACTAATATAAAATATAGCTCTTCTGATATCAAGTTTGATCACGAAATGACAGTATTCCATCATTTAGTCCAAGAGCTAGTGAACCTCTTGAGTAACGGTTTGCCTGTAAGGCTAGAAATTTTTATAGCGATAGTTCCTAGCATCCTGAAGACGGAAATCATCGCCTGATGATGATAACATATCAGATGATGATGAAGATTAATAATAAAACTTATTTTTTCATTCCCTCAGACAAACACATATAAATTTCAGCCTTACAGAAAAAAATTCATTTTTGTTCGTATTTTACACCCTTTTCAAGTCGCCTGGCAGGTACTTGTGCTCGTCGAAATCGCCTGTCAATTTTTTTTTAAACTTCACAATGAACGAACAAAATCGTATGAAAGTTTCAAGCTTACAGGAACAAGTTTATTTTTTTAATTTTTTTAACACTTTCAAAGATATAGATCTTGATGACTTGCGGGGGTGAGGGGTGCCAGGCGATGATTTCCGTCCTCAGCATGTTAGGAACTATCGCTAAAAAAATTTCTAGCCTTACAGGCAAACCGTTACTCAAAAGGTTCACTAGCTCTCGTACTAATTGCATAATATATGAATATTGAAGATATTGGATGAAAAAGGCATTGAAGTTCTACACAAAATATTTAACATCGTATACGAAACAGGACAATATCCACAACAATGGCTTAGTTCAACATTCTTCCCTCTACCTAAGAAGAATAATGCAAGAAAGTGTGGAGACCATCGACTGATTAGCCTGATGAGCCACATTTTGAAAGTATTTCTAAAAATAATTCATCAGAGGATTTATAAAAAATGTGAAAAAGATATTAGTAGCTCACAGTTTGGGTTTAGACAAGGGATGGGCACACGAGAGGCGATAGTCCTTGTACAGAACTGCCATGATGTAAGAAAAGATATATGCCTTTGCTTTGTTGACTACGAGAAAGCATTTGACCGAGTTGAACATCCCAAACTAATGCAACTTCTCAAGAATCTTGATATAGATCAGAAAGATATCAGATGCATCGAAAATCTATATTGGTACAAGACTGCACAGATGAGGCTCAATAATGAGCTGTCCAATGACTTAGAGATTCGGAGGGGCGTGCGACAGGGATGTGTCTTGTCCCCGCTTTTGTTCAACCTGTATTTGGAATGGGTCTTCCGGGAAGCATTAGAAAATGTGGAGATCAGTATTAAAGTCAATGGAGTGTGGATCAACAACATACGTTATGCTGATGACACAATGCTCATCGCTGATAACATGCAGGACTTACGAAGACTGATCAACACAGTCGGTCAACATAGCAAATTGATGGGTGCAAACATAAACACTAAAAAGACGAAGTTAATGATAATAACAAGGAACCTGAATGCGTTTGAAGACTCACAGTTAACATTTAACGCAATGCGCATAGAGAGAGTGAAAAAGTTTAAATACTTAGGCATATGGTTATCTGCAGACTGGACCTCGGATATCGAAATCAAGAGCAGCATTGAACAGGCCCGACAAGCATTCCTAAGACTGAGAAAAGTATTTAGTTGCTCGAACTTCAAACTTGGTCTGAGGTTGAGATTTTTGAAGTGCTATGTGTGGTCAGTACTTCTCTATGGAATGGAAGGTTGGACCCTTAAAGTGAACAACATTAATAAATTAGAAGCATTCGAGATGTGGCTATACCGCAGAATACTCAAGATACCGTGGACTGCAAGAATGACAAACGTTGAAGTACTGTCCAGGATCAACAAAGAACGTGAATTGTTAACTACCATAAAAAAGAAGAAGACTGCATATCTGGGGCACATCATGAGGAGCGAAAAATATGAATATTTACAGTTGTTGATCGAGAGTTAGATAGAAGGCCGTAGAGGAGTAGGAAGAAAGAGATTGTTCTGGTTGCGGAACATAAGACAGTGGACAGGAGTGAATGACATACAGACACTAATTCATACCACAAGGGATAGAGAAGAGATGGCACATGTGATCGCAAACATCCATTAGTGGATAGAAAACGCATTCGAAAACATTGATGAATAAATCTATCTGTGATCCGAATTTATTGTTATACTCATTGCGGTTTTCGAAACGTCTTTCCTCTATCCATCTGACTTACCGCTACTGATACTGATACGTTATTCTCATTTGCTGAGCATACAAACATTTTCGGCCTTTCGCGTCTACAACATTCTTTCTCCAGAATGCTTGCAGTGCCATGTGCCTAGAATAGATGCATGCAGACGTTTTACTCTTGCCGTTCTTCAAAAATCGTGAAATAAGATATTATTTGGTGATATCATATAGTTGGTAAATACCTAAAAGATTGCAAGGTGTTCAGTTTGATCCCACTGTTCTTTCAGTGGATTAAAAATCGACACTGTGTCAAAAACAGTTGGAAATTGAGTTATTATAAAAGCTATATTCACTAATTCAACGTCTCCTCTTGGAATTTTTTGTTACCTAAACAGGTGTTTCATCTATCCCATGGGTTTGGGAGAGATAACGTATGACGTTTCGGGATAGATGACGCACAATATTTTTTATTTTCAGACCCAAAAGGCCTATGTACCTGTTACACTAGTCGTAGTACAAGGGTGAAATGGACACAGGAGGAATTGACGAGTGCGTTTTTTACAAACGATTCCACACACGACGAAACTCTTGATGAAAATGAATGCGTAGGATGCTTGGAGCGCTACGAAAATACCAAATCGACAGCGGAATGTCGCAGGTGGCTTCTTGGCACGTTTACATCCTTCAAAATATCTTGTGTGCCCTGTGGGAAGGGAACAATTTTTCAAAAGTGAACCCCTATTAGTAATCTCTCCCATACGTCGTCTCATCCATGGTGTGCGAGAGAGATTGCTAAAATCAGAATGTTGTATTTTATTTAATTTTTGTAAAGTGTTCAAGTTTTTCTTTGCGTTGATGTTATATAATAAGAGTTTAATACCTAAGGAATTATTTATGATTTTATGACCACGTTTAGTTCAAAACCGTGGTTTCGCGGCGCATTTTAAAAAAGGTGCGTTATCTCCCCTTGTTTTACCCTAGTTGGTTCTTACTTAGATCCAGATACCTTTCGAATCTTGTAGATTCAAAGTTCCAAAGGAACTTTTTGAAGTATGGATCACTGGGAGATTCCGCGAAAGTTTCTCCTGCTCCAGAAACTCTTCATATGTACTCTTTTCTATATCACAGAAAGGTTCCGAGCCAGTGAGTGGTTTCCTTGCACCATCTCTGATGAGTTTATTGGCCTCTTCGTAAGCTTTAATTCCCGAATGTCCGGGAACCTAAATCAAAGAAACATTATTTTTCCTGCCTACCTCATTGAGTTTGCTCCGGCACTCCCAAGGCGACTTTGAGTCGATGACATAGGAGCTCTCTGTTCTTTGATCTCAACTTGAGTATTTGAGTGAATAGCTATATCGCCCATCTGATAGTTTCCGTCTAGGTTGAGGTCTAGACATCTTTCGATTGATAATATTTCGGCTTTCAGAATACTCATAAGGTAAAACAGGGAGAGATGACGCACCATTTTTAAAATGCGCTGTTTTGAACCAGTTATGGTCATAAAATCATAAATAATTCCTTAGGTTTAAAACTTTTAGGGTTCAACATCAACATGAAGAAAAACTCGAACATTTTTCAAAAATAAACTACAAAATTCTGATTTTGGCAATCTCTCTCGCACCTCATGGGTGAGACGACGCATGGGGTATGGGAGAGATTGCTTAGAGGGTTCCAACATAATATGTTCACTTTTGGGAAATTCTTTTCTCTCAAGGCATCAAAGATATTTTGAAGGATGTGCACGTGTCAAGAAGCCACCTGCGACATTCCTCTATCGATTTTGTATTTTCGTATCGCTCCAAGCATCCTACGCATTCATTTTCATCAAAAGTTTCGTCCTCTGTGGAATCGTTTGTAAAAAGCACACTCGTCAAGTCTTTCCGTGTCCATGTCCTCCTTGTACTCTTACGACTACTGTAACAAGTAGGCTTTTTGGGTCTGAGAATAAAAAAATATTGTGCAACATCTATCCCGAAACGTCATGCGGCATCTATTCCAAATCCATGGGATAGACGACTCACATGGTTAGATTACAATAAGTTCCGAGAGGAAACGTTGGATTAGTGAATTTAGCTTTCATAATAATCCAACTTCCAACTGTCTTCGACAAAACGTCGACTTTCAGTAGATTTTTAATGAAGAGTTGGATCAAACTAAACACCTTGCAAACTTTTGGGTACTTACAACTTTATATCACGAAATATCTTCTAACTTTATTGCACTTCCAACACGATTTTTTAGGAACGGCAGAAGTAAAACGCCTGCATGCATCTATCTTAGGCGCAGGGCACTGCTTGCACCGAAATCTGATTGCGTCGTCTCTCCCGCCGCGTCATGTCTCCCTGTTTTACGCTATAGGAGCCTAACGATAGTGGAACTACACAATAGTAGTCAAGTTGTTCCAGCAGGAAGGTGTGTTTCATACTGTCAAATGCTTTAAATAGCTGTATTGCAATATTGATAGTTTTTCTCTAGATTGATGTTTTGACATCTTTCCATTGCTAATATTTCTGCTTGAAAACACGCATGCAGGAGCATAACGACAGGTATAAATAAATTCGTGGCATGAAACTGTGCTAGAATGAAATATTTTCGAAAGATTTTGTTCCACAAAATGTGGCAGAAGGAACAGATTTGACACAGAATCAGAGAAATACCTGTTCATGCAAAAAGTGGTGTAGCTTGATGTGAGCAAAGTTTCTTATTCAATATGAATCCTCTAGTTTCAAAACCCGACAAATCCGTTTAGGACAAATGTTGGAAAATCTCAAAAAACTGTTCTGATATGTTTGAATAGCTTTTTTCCTGAAAAAAACACCTCAATTGTTTGAACATTAGATCTTTCAGTTGAAAAACAACCTAGTTTTACAAAAAAATCAATAAATATCGCGATAAATCAGATAAATAAAATGGAATTGTCGGATTTTGGTTTTGAATTTTGGATTTGTCGGGAATTGAAACTTAATTGCATGGGCAGAAGTTTGTTATTTCTCATTAGAGATCATGATGATGGTTACAATTATATTCAGTTATCGGTATCGCATTTGTATTGCTCCATTTTTGATATAAACAAGATAATTGAGCAATTTAGACTTTTAAAAAATCTGATAGTTCTTCGGCTGGCTCGCATAGGTTTGCCGGTTCTGAATTACTGATATTAGGGTATTTTTCCAGGATCTCAGAGAAATACAGTAGTTTATCCAGTGTACGCCAATCTACACTCCAATGTTTTTGAAGTAAGGCCTTCAGGTCCTTCAATTTTTCTTGACCTGGACTCACACCGCCGTCTATTCGAGATGGAATGATGCTATTTGCCGACTTTCATTTTTTGAATACCCACTTGTATTCCCCAAGATCTGCTCTATGAGAATATTCACCTCGAACTGTTACAGAGTGTTACCACTTTTTCATGTGTAATCTCTTACTCTGATTGAATTTGAAGTGCCATTGTCCTGGTGCTTTGATGGCTTTTTGGGATGCAGCCTTCCAGTCGTTAACCTCTATTTTTGCACTACCCAAAATGAAAAGAGTTCCATGCTCTCTCAACATCTCGAAAAATTCAACAGGAGAAACGATCATATCTTTTCTTTTAATGGAAATGTCGGGTTTTGATTCGAAGATAGCTTGGATTTGTCGGGTTTTGAAACCAACCTCATATTTCAAAGCCATTTTCTGTCGAATTTATTGGTTTCTGAATTATAATATTTTACTGGATTGTGCACGAGGAGAAAAATAATTCATTTTCGTATCTAACTCATTTTTCACCATAAATGGAGTTGTCAGGTTTTGAAACCAGAGGATTCATATATTCTTCCGATACAGATATCCAAGGACCTCCGTGCCCTTTCAACAGCCGCCTTTCTAATGAACAAATGAAATCCCGTCATTCGCAAATATCCCATAATCCTCCCTTATAAAATACAAATCTGCGTATGGAATGCGACGCTCGGCGACGCAGGGGGCGCGCTCTGCCCGCGACACGAAACCCGCAGAGGAAGGCGAAATCTTCCCCTAGGTGTGCAGGCGTCACGCGGACTAAGCCGATTATCAAATTTTATTCTGTTCCGCTTTTATTACCGTCAATCATGTATACGAGATTTTTTCAATTATTTCCAGGCGCTCCTTCGATCAGAGGCTATCCGGAGCTGTTATTTCCACCCCTTAGAGTTTTAATTTCGACGGGGAAGATAATGGACATTGAAAAATTCATTTGAAGGCCGAGGGGATTGGCAGATTCGGTGATTTCTGCAGTTAACATTGTTCTTTCTGATTAGTATTCCATTTGAAAGTTTTGTTTCGATAATGTGACATACAGGTTGATATACAGGTTGTCCCAGAAGTCGACGTCAAGCCGACGGGTAACAGGCTGAGTCATAGTGGTCATCAGAAAAATATTTAGAAAAATCTAAGTCGTGATTTTCTAAAATTATATTGCATTTTGTGTTATTCGAGAAAATACACAACCTGTGATGATTCTCGAACTTCGAACTCCTGTTGCTACAATTTTTTACTTTTTTTGAATTATATTTTTTTCCATATTATCCCGAATAGTGCTTCTGTAACCTGTAATCTGCAATTCTAATCTAATTGTTCCAGCTTGAAAATAATGTCATTTTTTTGTCGAACCAAATATGCAAAATGAATATTTCGACCAACTTCAACTGTTTGTACTGAACAAAAATTATACTACATCAGTTTGGCAAGTTGCTCCAAAAGTAAGCACATTTAATAAGGTTTCTGAAATGCTGTAACACTTACCTAGTACATTATTTCTTAGACCAGTCAAAAAACGGTCTTTCTTGTAGAAACACAGTTTCCAACAATTTTTAGAACTTTGTAAAAATGATTCTAGTGCATCTAATACTTCTAGAATCCGGATAAATCAACATTTAAAAAAAATTGTGACATAAACCTACATAACTCATTCGATTTCTAACAAAATCATTAATCAAATTTACTGGAAAACGTGCCATTTTCTCTCATAAACTTTTTCCTTAACAGCTCCCCAGTAAAAAAAAATTAAAATTAAGGGTTTCAAATCAGGTGATCGCCTTATCCATTTACTCGGATATTGTTCATTTCCATATTCTTTAACTGAAAGAGCATAGTGCACTGGGCAGCCATCTTGCTGCAAACATATTTCTCTGGAAATGCTAAGTGGCACATCTTTCAGTTAATTCGATTAATGATTTTGTGAAAAAACTGACTAAATTTCAGCATTTGAGACCTCTGGCAACACGAAAGACCGTTTTTATGACTGATATAAGGAATGATGTGGTAAGTGTAATAGCATATAAGAGACCTTATTAAATCTGCTTACTTTTGAAGTTACTTGCCAAACTGATATAACACAAATTTTTTTCAGTACAATCAGTTGAAGTTGGCCGAAATATTAATTTGAATGTTTGGTTCGGCAAAAAGTGGAACAATAGGCATAGAATTGAGGATAAAAGGTTACAAAAGCACTATTCGAATTAACATAGGAACAATAAAATTAAAAAAAGTAAAAAATTATAGCAACAGGAGTCCGAGAATTATCACAGTTTGTGTATTTTCTCGAACAATAAAAAATGCAATATAATTTGAAAAATACCTGACTTAAATTTTTTTTGAATATTTTTATGATGACCACTATGACTCAACCTGTTACCTGATTCCGGCTTGACGTCGACTTGTGGGACACCCTTTGTACTAACTGACAAAGAAACTGTAACACCCATAAGGAGCTATACAAATTGAATTAAAAATTTTTTTTTGGGTAAACATAAATAATATAGTAAGGAGTAAATTTGGAAAAAAAGGAAGAGTTTACAAATTTTTTCATTAAATTTGTGAAAAATGTGTTTGTAAACCGCGGTTACCTGTACACTCCCCAACACGTCTTGGCATTGATGTAAGAAGATCGTCTATTTCTTCTTGAGGGATACTATCCCAAGCTCTCTGTACTTCATGTCTTAGAGCCGCCAAAGTCCTTGGAGGATGGGGTGAATTTCCAAGCCTTCCACCCATGATGTCCCAAACATGCTCTATGGGCGAAAGATGGGGGGATCTGGGCGTCTATGGCAAAAGATTTACATGGGTTGCAAAAAGTTCAAACTAACTCTGGCAACATGAGAACGAGCATTATCTTGATGAACTATTGGATTCTCGAGTTGGTGAAGGTGAAGGAGATCATATGGCTCCACTATTTCTTGAAGGTAACGTAGCGCTGTCATGTTACCTTGTATAAAGACTACAGGTGACCTACTTTCATATGCAATAGCACCCCATACCATAACGCCAACTCTCCGATGTACATGACATCAAAATGAGGTTCACGTCTTTCTCCCCGACGACGTCTAATCTTTCTTCGGCCATCATGTGCACCGAAGGAGAATCGAGATTCACGAGAAGAGACGACCTGATGTCATTTCATATTCCAGTGTTGTCGTTCTCTGCACCACTGTAATCGTTGCGGGGATGCTCAACCGTAAGAGGTAACACAAGATGGGGTCGATGAAGCTGCAGTCCAAAAGACCTTATCAGACGGTAAACCGTTCGGACAGTTACAGGATTGCTTTGTTCTCCTGGCCACTCGTCAGCCAAGGATCGAATTGTCGCAGATCGGTCCCTAATGGCCATATATAATATATATCAGCACCTCAGAGGTAAAGTGTGTTAAGCCACATTTTTTCAGCCACGAACTATCTATAATATTGGATTCACATTAGTAAATTCTAGCTAGTGGAAAACATTTTTGACTCCCTAGGTATATTAACTCGCCAAATAATGTCAGTAAACATTCCTTGAAACAATAATCGAACTGAAAAATCTCTCTTTCATCTAATTTTGATATTGTGACACTTTACCTCTGGGTTGCTGATATGTATTGGCGGAAACACTTATACAGGACAAACATCATGACCCTTAGAAATTAGAAACATAAGAATAAAAAATAGATTTATTGGTAGATCGCAGATAGCAGATTTTTTGTGTTCTAATTCCGGCGATCACATTATGGATTGGAATAACACGAAAATTCTAATGACGGAACCTGATAGTAGTAGTCTGGCCAATTGTTCGGTGGGTGTGGATCATATTTGGATTGATTTATTGAGAATTTTAGTATGTAAATTTAAGCAATGGTCGTCATGTATTGACAAATGTCAATTGTGAAATAAAAAATTCCTACTATTTCAAAAAGTTTAATGTCTGACGAAGGAGTTTGATCTAGACTCCGAAACGTTACAAAGCTTTAGAGTTCGAAGTGTTTGGCTTCTGAGAAATTAGTGCACAGTTTTTACGTAGGGGATTTTCTTATATTCCTAATAGACTACGGCCAATGAGGCCGAATAGTTCTCTCAATGTTGTCAGTTTGATCACAACTCACAGGGAGATCATGTTTTCTTCTGATCAAATTTTCACCTCTGAAGTCATACTTCGAATTGTATGAGACTAATGTTGTCCGAATTCCATTAATTAAATTCTAATGGTTAGTATAAATTCGATAATCAATGGAAAGTGGCGAAAACTTATGATGAAAAAAAGGCCATTAACTTCAGACACCAAATTGAAAAATAAAAACTCCTATATCTAAAATCAATTCAACTCATGATAACCCTCGCCAAAAACTACAACATTCTGCTTCTCCCGATCTCAACTATGCAGTTGTATTTTGGATTAACGTTCAATATATCGAAAGATACGTCAGAGCCACTGCCGAACGCATGTGGTGGATAGCACCAAATCCTATAAATCGGCGTCTATATCTTCCTGATTGTATTGATCTGAGATTCTATAGACTGAGCTTCTCCTAATTCAGAGGGATTTATTTCACCCTCGAAACATCGGGGTGTTTACGGACCATCATACAATATGGCTTTGTTTGATTTTTAATTGACTTCCGCTATCTGTGTTTTACTACCACATCGATAGAGGCTGCAGAATATAAGTTCCTCTTTCTTCAATTTCCTCAGAGGAAATCAATTTTGGCCAATTCCTTGGCCCTTATGACAGAAGCTTTCGAAAAGAAGCGACTAAAATATGTTTGTTGATAGAGGAAAGAGATTTACACAAGGTTCTGCCATATGGTACATCTATTCTGCATAAAAGGTAATGAAATGTGTCTTTTTTGCTACTTATTATGTTTTTCTTCATAGTGTTCGTCGTTGGATAAGTGTTGAGTGATACTGGTGAGTTCTCATAAGAGAGAAACCCGTCTATCGTTACTCTGTTTCGATTACGGCATTCTCTCGCTTTTCTTAATCCAGTTCTCGACAGGTCCGTTAATTATTCATTTGTTCATGGCACATGTGGTAACTGTTTTCTTATTAATACGTGAAAATATTCATTAATATTTGGAAAATTTCGGAAATTATTTCTCCATTCAGTTAATACATGATTTGAAAGTTTGCCTGCAAATCATTGAGTAAGTGTCCTTGCATCTGAAATCTCAGACCGATAAGTAAATTTTCGAATCAATTTCAATGAATTCTAATAACCGTCGAAGAGATAAATCGAATATTCCAATGGATTAGAAGGGAAAAAAATTTTGAATATTTTTTTTTAAATATTATTTTACTTTCGACAACATTCCTCATGAAATCCTTCGAATTATTTGAAAAAAAATTAAAATTCATGTCTAGATGGTTAAACTGAAAGCTGCAGACCTCGTCCACCTCAGTCGTTGTGAAAAACTTTATAGTATCAATATCCACGATTTAAAAAGTTTTATTCTTTCGGGGGTTAGCCTGATTTTTGCGATATCCGGTATTTCTAACGAAGTTTTATCGTCCAATTTCATTCTGAGACTACCGATTTCAACAATTTCCAATCTTCAGTAGAATCATATCATCATTTTAGAATTTCATGAGATTTAGATAGCTTCAACTCCTGGAAACAATGACATCATGACTTTTTGTAGAAAAATATTATGTTTTTATTCGTACGAAAAAATTGATATTATGAGAACACAACCTTATAATGAGGTTGAAAAACCAAGACCATTAGAATAATCTTATTCCAAAATCAAGTAGGTACGGGAACTATCTACGGTATTCTTCTTATAGTGTTCAGGTAAGCACTACCCCAAACATGTGTTAGCAGATGAAAAACAGGAGCAGATCTAGACGCCATCCTTGGAATCATCATATTCATCTTTGACAACAAGTAGGACGAATCGAGGTGACCCATGAACAGCCTCTGGGATAATCTACCACATTGGTGTTCATGTCTTGTTGCCAACGATGTCATTCGCATATCTCTCATAATAGTGGAAAGATCAGCCCCACGTTCAGGGTATATACTTCAAAAACCTTCTAGAAATCCGTTAAAGCACACCCAAATGACAATCGTACATGGGGAATCAGATGAGACTACCATACTTCAACCTGCTGATAACTAGTGTGAATTAAAGACTTTTCAATACCTCCAGATCGACAATATCTTTAGAGCATCTTAAGAAAAAGCCTAGCCTTTTACAAGCGGAGGAACAAAGTTCCTCTATGTGGGGTATGAAACTCAATATACTGTCAAATATAACACCAAGGTCGCGTATTTGATCCTCACGTGCAAGGAAGTGGTCACTAATGAAATAATTGCACATTGAGGACTCGAATCTTTTTGTGAAAGTCATCTGAAAGCAGTTTTCCTAATTCATTACTCAAACACCAATCCCAGACGAATTGCAAACCTGACTGAAGCATCCTCAGACCATCCATTCAAATCATAAGCAAACCCCAGAGAACTAAATAGATCTTTTATAAATACTACAAGAAGTAAGGGGCCAAGAGAAGACCTCTAGGGAATTCCAGCTTCTAAAGCATACTCAAACAATACAGAGCCATTGTGAAACACGTGGTTTTGACTTTATCATTCAAGTAAGAATCAATCAACTTTAAGTGAGCTGGGAGAAACCAATTGAAGAAACCTTGCTCAACATAATCCCATGATCAACCGAATCAAATGCTCTTGAAAAATCGGTATAAATCACATCAACCTGAACCAAATGAATTGAAAACAATTTCTTGATGGGCACGTATCGCATGAACTATGGTCTATCGCCATAATATTTTCGAGAGATGAAAATCGGCTAAAACCTTTCCTGTAAATAATTAATGCTTTTTACTGAGCAAAAGTATTTCAGTTGAAAAGTTCAAATTTCTTATATGAAGTTTTGTTTTCAGATGTTACTTCTGCCATAGCATAGGATAATAATAAGTTTTATTCTCATAATCAAAATACAATTTGAATGGAGAACATTACAAGCTTCATAGAAATGATAATACACATACTCACATACATTAGTTAACAGAACGATCGTATTTGTACTCAAGAAATTCCCGCACATCATATGGCTCTATTCTGACCAGGTAATGGAAAATTTCTTCTTTGAAATGTTTGAAGTCTTCGATAATCTGTTATTTACGTGGCAAAGTATTGAACAGTTTAATGCACATTTATGAAGTATTTTTCTCTATTATTGTCAGTGAATGGCTCGGGAAGTGGAAGTATTGAATATTTCTGGTTTTATTGAAATTTCGGAAGCCGTGGAAATATTCACTGTGTTTGAACACAAATTTAAGACAAGAGTAAATATAAAGTCCTGTCAGCGTTAGAATATTCAACCGCTCAAATATACGACGGCATGTTTCGCGAAACCCCAGTTTCAGAATTACTCTCACAGCCATTTTCTGTGCAGTGAAAACCGTATTTATTTCAGAGCTATTTCCCCATGCAACAACACCATAACCCGATATGGATTGGAAGTTTGCATAGTATATTGTCATGAGAACCTCCTGGCTGACTTTTCCTGTCAAAACCCTCAGAGAATAGACGACTTTATGTAGTTTCCTCCTAACAGTTTCAATATGATTGATCCACCTCAAATTGCAATCCAGTACGACCCCCAAAAAGTTCTTATGTGATTTTATCTCGGTAGGCTTTCCTACGATGTTAATACTGGTCGGTAGGTACTTTTATTCTGGAGTGAGATGTCATAAAAACTACACACTCCGTTTTCTCTGTATTCATAGATAAATTGTTTTTCGCAAGCCAGAGTTATACCTCAATTATAGCATGTTCACTTTCTGTAATTGCATCTTCAACTTTTGTTTTGTAACCAAGAGATTCATCAGCGTACATAAAAAATTTCGGCGACTCGTAAAAAATATTTGTCAATTCGTTTATGTAAAGCAAGAACAGGAGAGGACCCAGAATACTACCCTGGGGAACCCCAACCTCAAGTATTCCATCCTTAGATGTTATCACCTTACCATCAATATGCAGAGTTACTCTTTGCGATCTTCCGAAAATATAACTTCTCATTGAGTGGAGTTGCTTATCTCTGATTCCATAAGTTGATAGGATATTCAGAAGTCCACCCTGTATAGTCCAGAGTCAAGGGGAGATTTCGCGGAAATCCGGAAAGCCGACCGTCTTGAAGGTCGAGTGAGCCCTGGTGATTCCTGCAGGAGAGATTAAGTGCTAGCGGCTGCCAGGCAGATACAGATAAGGCCCCGTACACTAATCCAAATAACAACATTAAATACAACTCCAATTTGCCGCCTTGTGGATTTCGAATTATTCCGCTCGCCGCAACGCAACGTCGATCTCCTCAGTCTTAGTCCGAGATGTAGTCGCTCAAATTTACTGTCCACCAGGAGATAAATTAATTGATAGAGAGGAAACTTTGCTGAGTGCTGCGGTCAGGGCGGACATGTTTGCGTAGGAGAAGGACAAGGAGGAAATCCCATCACACGGTCGGTATAGTCAACAGGAGCCGCTGCTGGGGCTTTCTTGTTCGCTCTATCGGAGAAATGTGTTCCTGATGGGTCTTTAGCGTACGTTGTGGAGCCCGCAAGGGTTTATTATTTTCAATTTGGAATGGAACGGAGGAAGAACTCGACCTCGTGAAATGTTCATATCAGTTGACGTTTCGGATTATGCAAATTCCGTCTGTGGTACTGAACGTTTCTATTTGTTCTCCCGCTTTTGTGGTACACTATTTCCTGAAGAATGAAGATATCAGCTTTCAAGAACAGGTTCATTTACAATTATTCACACAGTGACGTTGCGACAAGTCTCCTCTGTTTTCAGCCTGAAACTTCAAAGGTATGAAGAATCAATAGCAGGGCCGTTGCTAGCCAAACAGCCGCCCTAGGTAGAGACTCATTTTACCGCCCGTACGAAAGTTATTTCTGAAGAATGCAAAAATTGCATATTCGATCCAGGTTTTCAACACCGTTAGCATAATATCTTCATTTTCTTTCCAAATCTCCGCTACAGTATTCTTCCTGTTCCTTAATAACTTTAAAATTTTCTTGGTCATAGTTTAGTCTCTTTCCAGTCGCATTTCCAATACCTTTCAACTCTTGTAGCAAGTGAAAGGATTTGAACTAGATTCATGACTTCTTAATCTAGACGAGAGATTTTTCCAATCGTTTGTTCATATTAAAGAAATTATCTATCGATTTACTAATTAGTTTTTCGAAGAGTTTAAGAAAGAACTAGAAAACCTCATCTAGCGATTTAGGATAGATTAACCAGTGCCAACTTGATGGGCTTTTCAGAAATCCTCATTTTATCATCTATAACTAGCCATTCTCCAGGATAAGACAGATCCAAATTATAATCACAGCAAGCTGAAAATTCTTTATCATTTCGGTCAATCGGGGTAGGACCTGTATTTTTTCGACACTCGTAATATCCATATATTCGTGTTTCGACGGTCTATGACCTGTCCGAAAAAATTATTCGAGTGAAAAAAAAATATAAAATATTAACAATTATTATGAAGGTTTTGTTTCTACAAATGGTTGTATTGATGAATCATCTGTGACTTCGTCTATATTCGAAGACATAAATTCTTCTGAAATTTGTGACATGTTCTTTCGAGCATTTAGGCCGTCGTCGTAGATTAGTTCTCGACGTTTCGCCAGTTCGAGTGTCTGGCATCTTCAGGAGTTATATTTCAGGAGATGTTCTCACTGGACTGAACTGCCTGAGGGCACGTTTTCGAATTCCAACTTATATATATATATATATATATATATATATATATATATATATATATATAAATATATTCTTTTGAATAAGAGAGCTAAAATAATACAATAAATGTTGAAACAAAAAGAACCTGATAAAGCACGAATAGAAAATTTTCGAAATTTTTTTTTGCTCTACGCTCACGGAAAATTTTTTATAGTTAGATCGATGCAAATGTCACATAAACTGCTCTAATTTGCTTTTTAATACTTTCGAGATATTCAGTTTTGAATGCAAAAGGTTCCTTTTTCACTCAACTGCCGATATCTCCGGAAATACTAGGCGCCTAGCGTGCCGAAAGGCGATTTCTTTTTGTACAGAAAATTTTCTGCAAAAATCTGTTTTGTTCAATTAAATAGTGATTTTTCTTCACCTGTCACATAAACAAAAAGTATTGGGGGGAAAGCTTAGGTTATCAAAAAATTGGCAGCCTGATGTTCCCCAAAGTCCCCCCAAAATCGGTAGATCGATCGGATCAGCTGTTTTCTTGGACCGATTGATTTAACATTAGAAAAAATTAAGAGAACCAGGTTTTTTTGCCTTAAACTTGACCTAATCTTTTGAAGTCGGAGAAATTCTCTCGCTCAGAATTTCGCTTAACGAGTATCGTGGGCAAGTTATGGGTATCGACTTCAAATTCATTCCAAGATTTTTTTCTGAGGAAAATGAAGGTTTCGTTGTATCCAGTGTCCATAGCTCCAGTGGAGGTGAGTCAGAAATGGTCTGTTGTTTTTTTTTCAATAATTTTTTTTTAATTCTTATTTTACTTTAAGAACGAAGAATTCAAAAAAATTCTTCGAATGTTATTTTTTTTTCAAATTTCAGAAATTTTTGAAAATAAAAGAAATTTTTTTTTATGATTTATTACAAAAATTTCAGTCAAAAGTGAAGAAATAATGTAATTATTGATTGCTCAGGAAAATTAGGTAAAGTTTAGGAACAAAAACCTTGTTCCCTTAATTTTTTCAAAATTTCAATCAATCGTTTCAAGAAAAGTGCTGAACCGATTCAGGGAGGACCTCGGGGAACATCAGGCTGTAAAAATTTTTTATAACCTGAGACTTTTCACCAATAATGACGAAGATACAGTCCATTGAACAAAAAATGGTAAAATGGCATTTTTTTTGCCCTTTTTCACGTTTATGTGACAGGTGAAAAAAAAATTTCTTTTAAATTGAACAAAACAGATTTTTGTAGGGAATTTTCTGTAGAAAAAGAAATCGCCTTTCGGCTCGGTAGGCGGTCAGTAGTTCTGGAGATATCGGCAGTTGATATAGAAAAAGGATCATTTTGCATTCAAAACAGAATATCTCGAAGACAAAAGGTTATATCAGAAAGTCATTAAATACAAATTAGAGCTGAATAAATAGGTTATGTGACATTTGCATCTGTCAAGCTCGAGAAAATTTTTACATGCGCGTAGAGAAAAAAAAAATTGATAATTTTTTCTTCGTACTTTATCCGATGATTGCATGACTACCGGTATCCCGAAAAATTGTGAACAAATAAATTCAGAAACAAAAGTCTTCAAGCTTCGAAAGTTAGTTTTTGTTTGTCTATGAGACCATTTTTCACTGAGATACATACTGTTGAAAATCACCAGAAAAATTTTAATATTTTTCTGTTTCTCTAATTGTTGCTCGAAGTATATATTGACAATGTGTGAGAAATTACGAATTCAAAATTATTGCATGAAATATTTATGTGCATCACGTTGCGTGGGTATCATTTTTTCAGGTTTTCGATATTCATGAGGGGGGGGGTTAATTACCCCCATTAACCCCCCCTAAAATCCGCCCTTGCCCGAAGAGGTGTTCTTGCTGAGCTAAAACATAAAATTGTTTTCTTATGAAAACAATAGTTTATTATGACTCAGACAGAGTCATCTTTTTTATTTTCTAAGATATATAACACATTATACAAGGTGGTCCACGTAAAACCTAATATATGAGGAAAAAATAGAAGCATATAAGAAGTTTTTTATGTCAGACGTTATTGTTCTTACGAACAATTATGGTCACCAATTTTTCATCGATGAGTCAAAACCGATCGTTTGAGGCCACTTTCGGCTCAAAATTCGAAAATTATCGACATTTGGATGAAATCACAACTCACAACTCTCACAGAATCTCTTATCTCTCTTTGTCTCTTCCTCAATTTTTATGAAAGCTTTTTAAGGGTTTTCTCGTTCAGTATCTGAAACATAAATCAATTAGAAAAAACTGAACAATAACTTCTGCACTGCAAAGAAACAATACTACGAACATTTAAACTTCGTAACGTTTCGGAGTCTATATCAGAGCCCTGACAAATTAATGACTTGATATTTGTATCAGAGACATGGAAAAAAAATTGAAAAAACTGCATGGCCTTCATGAAAAATTTCAATAGATATTCCTCCATTAATTTGAAGAACATTCTCTTGTCGTCAGTGAATTCACTTTCCGAATGTGAAAGATGTCATACAAATGTTGACAAGAAAATAGGATTCACGTTCAAAACTCCATGTTATCCCTGAATTTCAGCCTCAGTCACGGGCGTCTGCTTCCCCAAATTAAGAAACAAAAACTCATTTAATTCCCGTCTCGCCCATAACTCCCCTCTCGAAGCGCCACATTGAAATCCTTGTTCCTATATTTATAAAGTCGGGCAAAAACATCACGGAACCGTTGGAAATAATGACTGAATATGTTCGTCTTCACCGGCTCCCGGAAAAAAAGGCTGAAATTACACCGACGGTGAAATTACTGGATTCGTCTCATCTCCAGTCGTCAAAACAGACCTTGGGGGAAATTTAAATATGTTTTCGAATTGTTCTTTCAATTGTGCCAGACTTGGGTGCACTATTATTGCGGCTTGTGCGTATGGGAATGAGTTCTGCCCGAGCGAAATAGGTTTTTGTCGGCTGATTCCACTTTCAGGAGAAGTTCTACTAATTGGTTCGTTATTTGAGACTGCCATCGATTATGCTATTTGCGACCATTCTGCAAGAAAAAGATGCTTCAGTGAAGCTCTCTTATATTGATGCGGAATAAAAAAATCTGCATCATGCATATATTATTTTTCGCCGTGTATACAGGATGACGTCTGGAACTTTGTAATCCTACAGCCGAATTGCTTAAGAGAAATTCTTCCACAAATTAAATTTTTTCATTGAACATTGGTTGATATGAGCACAAACATGAATTTAAATACACTTTAGATCATAACTTTTTTATTTTCGGAAATATCTAAAAACTTTAAAAACTTTTTAGAAGCACTATTTCACTAGGAATAAGACAATGAATTCAATTTTTTTATTTATAATTTTTTAGGTATGATATGAATGACATGAAAACATAGAGAATATAATATCTTATTTCCAGCGGAAACGAGCCTGAAAAAAGTTTTAATCAATTTCAAATATTTTTGTTTATAAACAAGGCATATTTTCGAAATCGATGAAATATCAAAATTCAGTTATATAGAAAAATTAAGATATCGTGAAACGGTTTCTGCTGATGGTGTTTTCATGAAAATCCAGCCCAGGACTCCTTTCAACATTTTAACCTATCTAGTCCAGGAGTACCAGAAACAATCAAAATAAAGCAATTTGGGATACCCTGTACATGTTTGGGTGTGTGGACTATTTGTCGAAATGAAATGAAAAATTGAAAATATAATTGCTTGAATGTGATTTCTAGAAAAAAATAATTGAAATTGTCAATAAGTTTTTTTCTGGGAAGAATAAAATTTGGAATGTAAATTTTTCTTTCTGAAGATCTCAGAAAATATGAATTTTAGGACGTTGGCGTTATTTAGACAATAACATTATATTCTGAGGTAGATATGGCTATGAAAAAAGAAAATCTGATTCGAAAAGTTTTCACGATTTCAAAATTTGTAACGTTTTTGTGAACTCCTGTACATGACAGTTGTCTGTCAACACTCTATTCCGAAATCCTGAAAATATTCTAACAAACGGTGATTGTGAGACACCAGATATATATTAATTGAAACATATAAACTCCATTCACGAATATAAAATCATACTTCTGGCCTCGGAAATTTGACACATTTAACTCTGTATCGAAGTTATGACATTTTTATCTTCCAAGTCAACACTATGTTTCCCTTTCTACATATGAATAAAATATGTAGACAAAGAAACGAACTGGCAACGTCATTTTGTCATCAACGATATTTTCTGTGTGCGCACTGACTTTTCATCAGGTGCACCAACTCCTGAAAACGATACTATGACCTTCTATGTGATTTTATAAAAGTAAATGCAGTATAAGTAGAAAGTATTTTATACATTATATTTCATACAGACTCTAATCAGATATTTTTACAAGATCGGTCTGAGGAAAACGACACAGATTGTAAAAAACAACAGGGAGGCATGACTGATCACAATCTCTTCATCATTCGTCTTTTAAAACAAAGCTGAACTCAATTATCATAATTTCTTGTTCGCATTTAATATCAATATCAAAATACTTCAGAAAAGAACTTTCATTTGCCAAGAAGTTTGAGTGGTGTGAATTCATGCTCCATAGAGAATGAAGCAATTATCCACCCCCTCCTTCTGAAAACCCCATTATTCGTGTAATTATAGTTTTATTCAAATGATGAGGAAATTCGTACAGTCAAGTTAGGAATCGTATAATTTCATTCGTGCTGTATTCACCCAGTATAAATAGCATATCTTATTCCGTGTTTAAAAACAACTAATTCGTATGCGTTATCTCGATCTTACATCTTTGAGTTGTCAAAACAAACCGCCAGGTTCCGTGTGCCTTCGAGGCTACGAATTAATAACGTTCTGGGTGGAGGAAGAGGTGATATTGAAGGGAATTATTAACTATTCGCCGACAATTAAAGAAAGAGAAAAAGAGGGGTTCAGAGGTTCCCAAAAAGAAAACATTGGGTGCTATTCTCTCGAGGAAAGATGATTTGATTGAATTATGAAATAAAATGAACATTTGCTATTATATTAAGTATTTGATACAGAAGCAGCAAATCACATCTCATTCCGGATACCGCAACAACATGTAAATGGGAGGCGGCATTATTTTGAGAAGTTGTTCTGCGGGGACGAGCCTCCTTATATAAAAACTAGCAATTTTAAAGAATGAAACCACCGGCAATATGTAGAGTGAGAAAAAAAAAATACTGAGTAAAGCAGGGCCTCGTTTATCCGTACCCAGGGTGATCCGAACATCGCTATAATCCGAACTATTTATTGTCTCCCTATATCTTGTTGCGACCGCATTGCCTAAGTTTGTTTTGCTTTTAGTAACAAGTAAAAAGCAATTGTTTCCTATAAATCAAGTTATTTAAACAAAGGAACAACTCACAAGCCAACTCGCAGGACAATGTCAATGTCAATTATGTCAATATACTGGTCGCTACGTAGCTTAAGGGTTATGAAAATGGTATTCCTAAACGGAAATATAAAATTTTATCAATAGCTGAAAAGTGTGCCCTACTGGACAATTTCATAAATGAAATATCTGGTAGTGCCTTTTCTCTTAAGTATGGTGTTGGAAACTGACCTTTACTGATGAAAAAAGAACTGAGGATGGCGGGAAAAAAACCAGTGCTTATTCGGACATGGCGGATAACGAATATGAACTTTCGTTACCCGAGAAGATGATGCAGCATAATTGAAGGACAAAGCATTTTCCTTGTCAACGAAAATAATCCGCCCGACTATAAAATAGATGAGTTCACTTCTAAGTCTGAGTAAGCAGTTACACCTCACCTGCAATTTGAAAAGGGGCATAATTCATGACTTTATTAAATTTTTTTGTCTCAGAAAATGCAACTTTTTTTCTATAGAGACTGTAATTCGTATATGCACCGTCAGTCCGAAGTAGAGTTTGCTTTTGTTTGTTCGGATTAAAGAACTAGAGTCTACTGTATCAATCAATTTATTTCTACAAATTTTCGCTGTGACATTATGTCTTCCAGTGTATCCTAATTTCATAAATATGTCATCTGTATGTAATAGACAATTTTTGATATGACAGAGTTTTAAGCAGACTTGTTTGATTGTTGAGTGAATTGATTATATATCTCTATTTCAGTATCGTAATAAGTTCATTACACTACTAAAAGAAGTGCTGTAATGACACTCATTACAGCATTGTTTTAAGTTATGTATTTCGTTTTGTGCTTGTCAGTACTGAACTCGGATCCTCTCAATTTTCAAATAAAATCAATTCAAATTTCGTAATCTGTTAAATTTCCTAAGTCACACCAACTGCCAAGATACAAAAGTCGCTAATATGAATTTTAATTTGAATATCGAGAGTATTTCAAAAAAACTCACTGAAATAGAAAAAATATTGTCTAATACTCGATGCAGAAAGCAATTCCAACACCCATGCTTTCGAATTTCGCATTCATGTTGGAATATCAGCTCATTCTGCAACTGGTTTCAGAATATAGGTACTATTTCGTGAGAATTCAAAAGTTCCCTTGTTTCATTATTTATTTTCCATAATCCGCAATGTTATTCGTCACCATCATTCGATTTTTTTCTATTATAGAATAGATAAATTATGATGAATTCAGATTCAATTCTCGAGAACTGTTAGAAAGTAATATAGGTGTTCCCATTCGAAAAAAGAACATAAAAATATCTTACCTATGAGTATGAGAAAAATTATATTTCTTAGATGAGATTGAGACTATTCCAGAACCTAAGTAAGAAAATTCCATGACTCACCATCATGAGAGTTGTGGAATAAAATTTCGTTTCATTGCATTTTTCGTTATTGGCAAGCAACTCTCTTCCTGATTATGTGGGCTCTAATGCACCGTGAGGTACATTGAAAAAAGTAACTTTGATAGGTAGAATAATTCATACTTCGAATCATATTCGAGACCATTTGTTAAACAATTAATTTATTATAACCCTCATTTCTCTACTATGAACCCGCATCAGAAGCGAGGTACCTTCATTCTGGTTTCATGTTTCATGTGCCTTGCGTGTTAATGCTTTATATGTTATATGAATTTTAATACAATAAAAATCGCGAACCCTCATAATACTTCATGAATGTATCAAAATTTGTGGACGAACTTACAATCTTTCGATCTTTCCGGAATTATCATTATTTAATTGCACATTTATCCTCATTTATGTCCGCTTTTTCTTCAGAGATTAGCACGTATTCATTCGGACAAAACACACTCACTCTGCTCGAAGCATGTGTACTTTCTTGTGAGAAATATGGCTCTTGTTTCTGAAAAATCGTATCTTGTTTTCATTTTATCAAGCTCACCAAAAACCACGTCACCGCAATTGACCGTCGCTAACGCTGGAATGCTGCAACACCCTATATATGTTTATATTCATTGAACCAATTCATTCTCTGTTTTGTGATCCACATACAAGTTTGATATCGTTTCTTTTAACTTGTTAATGAAAGATTGATCCGATTTATACGTACCTACTTAATTATTTGGGGAATCATTAAAATTGTCATTAATTGATAATTTTCTCATTTATAAATACTCGTGGTGCAATTCAGAAGAAATACACAGGTAGGTAGCAGAAAGTAATATTTTGAGGAACTCTGGATTCGAGCAAAGAGTTAACATATTCAACAGCTGCTGAAATTATCTATATGAGAAATGTATGAACTCGGCCAAGCTCTCTGAGATTCTTATCTGAGTTATGGGTCTTTGACGCACGCCCACGCCCCCCCGCGTGGTTCCTTCCGTCCGCCATCTTGAGGCACTAAGTCATGCAAGGACTAATTACTTATTGTATAAGGCGCATACATATTTATGTCTTGCTATTATGAGAGAGAACGCTATTGGTGGAATCAGAAACACTTCGCGGTTGCTTTTTACTTTTGATTTATTTGCTGCATGTCGAGCGATTTTACAACTTTACAGTTGCAGGATAACAATTTTTACTGCCGTGTCCTCGGTCACTCGTTTAAATACTCACAACCACCAGGGAAAAAAAGTTCACCTGATCTGAGTTCTATTAACAATGTTAATTCGTTATCTCTACGAGCGTTCTGTCCTGTCCTGTCCTGGAAAGGGATTTTGACATAGGATTTTGGTTACATTGAGGAGAATTATAAGTTGATTTTGTGTTCTTATTAACCCTTAACTGGTATGGCAGGGTCAAAATTGACCCTACTCAAATCAAATTGTACCATAGCCAGATACGGAGTGATTCTAATTCCTTCCCCTTCCAGCTATTCTCCTAGTCTATTGATATGACCAATATACGCTACTAATTTTTTTGTTAGCGTCTGGCATAAAACCGTGACAGCGGGCTTAGGGTCAGATTTGACCCTGCCATACCATTAACGTCATAAACTAACTGTTTTTATGTCCATACAACGATAATAAGCATTTCAATTCATGTGCTGGATGTGAAAAAGATTGTTTGCAACAATCAATGTTCGGTCAGAACACTGCGCCAAAATTGTGATCAATACGAACATATAAAGAAATAGTACCACATAAAACATGTTTGTTAGAATTTTCCTGGGTTCGTTTTTTTACATTTTACTGCCATATACTTTCGGAGAAACTCATCCCAAAGCGAGATTCGAATAAAAATTTATAATTCTTTTAGTAGTTTTTTCTCAGAGTTATTTTATAGTATTTTTTCAAAGTTTCTGAAAATTTTTTTATTTATTCAATCTACATGTTTGGAATACAATAAATCCATTTTCACTGTGTAGTTTTATTACCAAAGAGGAATTATTTATGTTGAAAAGACTATATTTTTCTGAATTTGATATAAAAATACACAATGTCAGAATTGACCCTACCATACCCTGAAAGTAAATTTAAAACACCATACCAGATAAGGGTTAATAAAAAGTTTGAAGTTCATCGATTTTCTTGTTCTCTCGATTTTATCATCATTTGTGTATAGAAAGTATACAGGAATTAAATTATGATAGTACTTGTGTAGTTTAAGTTTAAACGTTTACGAAATAAGAAAATACGAAAATGTTGGCTTTTCGAAAAAAGTTTGTTGTGCTGATTTTTGCTAAGACTGCTAGGTTTGCGCTGCTTTGTGTCGTTGAATTTTTTTTTATTCTTTCACGGTTTTCAAGATATTTCACAAAATCTGGGGGAGACTATAGTTTTGGGGTAGGTTGACTAACTATAAAAACACTTCCGACGCAATAGCATTGAGCCAACTAGTAAGCAACGAGAATCTGTCTGTAGTTTGAGAGAAGGAACGTGAAACGTAATATTGAAAAACAACTCCGAAAAGTAATTATTTTTGTTGTAATATTATTCCTAATGATGCTTATCTGTTTGTGGCTATTGATTATCAAAGCATGCAAACTTATGTTTGATATTATGTTGTCTCTCTTACGTGTTATTCTATTTGAATTCGATCGCTTATTGGTTTCAGTCAAAAATGGGTAATGCATCAGTTTTTTGTGTCTCATATCCTATTTCCTAGTAGATTTTGCCCTTACAGAGTCAAAGGTCAACTCACATACCCTATGTACGTTAACCACTTTTTCCTATTATACAAGAACTTGTCTGTACTCTATATCACTGAAAAAAATGTGCTTTTTGATCCTTTTTCCGAAAGTTCAATAGTGGATCTATCAACTAAATGTGTTTTCCAATTAATATACTCCAAAGAAAAAAATAAAGAGTTGTTTTTACGATTGTTTGCTAGACAATGGAACTTGATTGCCTTCGGTCTGTTTTTTGCTTTTGATTCTGCTTATAACTTTTATTTTGTCAATAGTGTTGTCTCCAGTTGACTATATATGCATGTTATTTTAGTGTAGGTTATTTTTTCTTTAAATTAGATAATTTTAATCTCTACAGTTTTTATGTTTTTAAATGTTTTTATATTTTCATATTTTATAATAAACATATTTTTATATTTTGTTTTTATCTGAAAATTCATAATGTTAGTATGACAGTTTTTTCCAAAATAATTTTCGATTCTACAGTTGGTAGAATTGTGGTACTTTTTTCACTGTCATCCTTCATTTTTGATGTAGGCAATTTATTATCTTTGATAAAGCTGGATTTGTTCTCTGGGGAAAGTTTTTAATATATGGTGGTTCTTGTTGAGATTTCGTTGGAGACTTTAATGTATCTTATGCGACTTTTCCTATGATGAATTTTCGAGGGTACTTTCGTTGTTTCTGTTGTTTGTGATTTGTCTGTTTTTGTGCCTTTCAATTTTGGGGTTATAATTTATCGATTGTTTAATTTCTGATGTTAATGAGTTTCATTATTTTAAAGCCTTGATACAGGAACAATTTTGCTACCGAAACGTGGGCTGAAGAAATTATAGAGGGGAAAATATATTGTAAAATTCCCGAAGTAACAGAAATTTGTCGCGAAAGTTCAACGCGTGCATCTGCATAATGTCATTTTGACAATTTTCGGAATATCTTGTAATTTTTGGTTCAGCCAAATATTACGATTCTTTTTGTGTTATAAGACGTTTGGTTCATTCATTAGTGTCTTCTAGCGGTCTCCAAAAATCTGAAGTTCAAAAAATCGAGTTCAGGGTTTGAAACACCCTCACAATCATAGAGCCAGAATTCAAGAATTTTGAATTGGAATATTGAAGTAATTCTGAAGGAAAACAGTGATTAATTACGTTTCGAAATGAGCCAATGAACATGGTGTTGGGAAGATTCTTCCCCAAGAGATCCACACGGCAAAAGAGAAAAAACTTCGCTGAAGGGGACAATTGAGGTGTTATGCATGACTGTAGGTAGTTGTTGAGACCATAGAAAACCCGAAAATGTCTTATATTACAAAAGAGTCAATGTCAAATGAATGAAATTCGTCAAATTAAGCGAATCCCCCAAGAAAATCGTCAGATTAGGATACATCACACTTAGAACATGGAGATGAACCATATATATCTTAATCTGACGCGCTCGAGTATGTCCATGTAACAGTCCTTTTTTACATTTCTGAAACCCTATAGCTGCTCTCCGAACCAATGAAAACATTTTTTCTTTTTATCATCTAAGCTTGGCAACCCAATAGGTCTCTATGACGCTCGAGTAAATGCAGATTTAGCATCGTGGGCTCCTCTACTATAGAGCGATACAAAAATTTTATGGATCGCGACGGTTTTAGACAAAATAACTTCGTATCGTGAAGAACCGACCCATAGTACGAATCACCACGAATGTAGCGCAATTTTAGTCACAAATCCAGGAACGAAAAAAATACATAATTCCTGTAATAACATGTTCTTCAATTTTAGTTTTCTTAGAAATCAGAGACACTGTCGATAACCAATGCTAGGCTGGTTCGTGCAACAAATTTTGTGAAAAATACTGAGGCCATATGAAATTTAAAAAATTTCAACGGCTTAAAACAGCAAAATCGTAGGAAAATTAGGTACAAAACTTCTTTTTCAAAAATCAGAAAGTGCTCTGCCTGAACATAAATTGTATCGATTGGGCCGAACTATTTCGGCAAAAAACGAAGAAACAAACTTTTGTTTTCCAGAATATTGTCTCAAAGGCCATCCAGTTCGGGGCACCCTATATATGTACACAAAATGTGTGGTTTTGGAAATTTTGATTATTGAGAGAAAGAACAATAATGGATTTATTTAAAAAAACTAAGATTTGTTGGGAAATAAATTAACGGATCTGATCTGTTTAAATTTATTTTAGTGTTCCAGATTTAAAATGAAACCAACAGTGAGATTTGTTTAAAAAATTACAACTCAATAGTAATGCTTCAAGAGCTTGTAAATCAACAATGGAACAAGAATTAATAGAGTACTTCTGGTAGATTTCAGTTGGTCCACCCATGTACTCAAGAATTAGTTATACATAGGTAACCACTCCGCTGATATAGGTAGAATCACAATAAAATAGTAATTATGCACCTGAGTATTGTTATACTTTTCTTGATTTCACCTTCTTTCCTGCCATATAATTGCCCATAACTGTACATTTTATAACGCCATTTCCGCTTCGGGCATAAGAAAACAACTAGAACTAAGGTACGGAACGTGTTTTACATTTTGCTTTAATGTCATATCAATGTAATGCGAAGGAAATCACCTCATTCTGGGTGGTGTTCAATCGGCTACAGTAAATGTAATAGTCGTGTTTTGGACGCGGTCTCTAGATTTTATGTCATTGTCGTCTGACCATTAGCCCGATTTGAACTCAATTAATTTCTGTTCTTCGTTAATCGAGGATTTTATAACGATTCTCGCACTTTCCACCTGTGGATTTGTCACTCGACCATAATTTTATTTTCTTCATTTCAAGTGAGAAGAAGAATATTAATCGAACCATATCGAAATTATAAAAATTGAAGACGTGAATGAAATAGCTATGTATCTATTTAAAAAAATTTGCCTGATTATGTGTAAACCGTAAGGTTTCTGCAGAAAGAACGGATTACATACAACATTTTTTTAAATTTTGAATAATAGCAAATATAGAATATAATTGATAAAAATCTTGAGAACATAAATTAAGTCTCCTGACTGCAATCACTTCATGTCAGTTTGACATTTCGTGAATAAATTAACCAAAACGCACGGTTTTTATTTACTTTCACAAAATACGTGACTCAACATCTGAAGAGCTGCCAAGCGCTTTTGAAAAGACAGCAGATAATGCTTTCTCATCAGTAGTTTCCTGAATAAAAGGCAGTGTACGATTTTCCTTACGAAAAATTTATAATTTAGTGTGATGAGAAGAAGTTAAAAGATATCAATGGAAAGTCTTACTCGCATATTTTGAGGGTAGGAAAGATCTACCCACCTAACCCAATGATAAGATCCGAACTAAATCTGAACAAGAATTTTAAAACAAAATATATATACACGAGTTTATTGAAATTTTGAGAAAACATACTGAGTTGCGTCCTAAGAACCTTAAACACAAGAGATTTTTTATTGAATATGAAAATGAAAAGTGTACCAGCACTCTGCCAAAAATTA
The DNA here is from genome assembly GCA_038502775.1 of Hippodamia convergens. Classification (NCBI taxonomy): domain Eukaryota; kingdom Metazoa; phylum Arthropoda; class Insecta; order Coleoptera; family Coccinellidae; genus Hippodamia; species Hippodamia convergens. Next base: position 8,989,896 of record CM076610.1, on the reverse strand, counting down.
TTTCTTGGATCTTGAAATCCTGCTTTATATGCTAGCCACTGACAGGTGACAGTTATTTTAAAATTGAAGGGGCACCTGTGGTTGGAAATCAATCACTGATGCTGATGATGAGAATTACATGGAGAATGAAAAACGTATTGCACAAGACATACTTGGTGAAACATCTACTGCATTATCCTCCCCTTCCAAAATATCAGCCAGTGCAAGCCATAAAACAAGTTTTTTCTTGGGAATTTATTTGCATAAATGCAATTATTTCGTGAGCAATATTTATAATAATTAATTTATAATTAATATCTTGTGTTGAAGCGGTTAAATAATGGAATTGTTTCGACACTGATTGTGAAATACATTTTTTGTCAATCCAAACTAGGAATAGCGAAATGATAGTGTGGGACCAATCACATAGAAATACGTCTTCTTTGATGTATAAAATCAATCGAAATTCTTTTATGGGGTCAGAAGTTTAGGTAAATCGGTTAATCCTTCCGTCGTTACGTTTGTGTGTGGGCGTAAATAAGCGATATGAACAGGCCACCTGTACCTTAAGGCTTTCCTGAGCTTCTCTCCACAGGTGCCGCCAATTTGTGTATGAATTATGGTAATGCTTCCTCGAGCAAATTGAGCGTGGGCTGCTGTCAAAACTCAAAAGAGCACATGCCGCGATTCAGACATGATTTTCATTGGATTGGTTAACTGCGGAAATATTTTTCAAGAGGAATTATTTATAATCATAATTATGATAATAAGAACATTTATTTCTGTACCTAAATCAGAAATCCCGAAGGAATTCCACCACTCAACCCTTTTAAAATTTGATTGTATCTAAAAAACGGGAAGAATTTTTTTTCAATATGATTGAATATTTCCAAAATATGTGAAGAAAAGCTAAATTTCTATTTTCATTTTTCACTTCCATCATGTATATTTGGATTCATGTTAGTTATGTATACCAGAAACTCTTTGGATTTTTCTCTTCCATTACTCCATATGAGGAATGTGTCATCCAAATCATACTTTTAGTGTGCTTTCTCTTCAAATTTTCCCGGTAAATCAGACTTATGCCTATCCACTAGGAAACAAAATAATCTTTTTTTATAGCTCTCTCAAAACACCAGTTCATTTGTCATTTCGAATTATCATGACCCTGTCAATTTCTTTTGGATATCTTGTATGACTTGCTGATCATTCATGAATAGATGATGATAGTTCGTATTCAATTGAGATGATAATTAGGAAAATGAGAGACTAGAGTCTAAGTCTGCCCCTGTTTTTTATTTTCATTATAAATATTATATTTTTTTCTCTTTTAAAACAAATCAATCAGAACAGTGAAAACACTGAGGTCATTGAACTGAGAAAAAAGCGAAAAAGTTCATGTAATAGTATATTCTAAAATAAGTTGCAGAATGAGCTCCTATTCCAACACGAATGAGTGTTGGAATGGCCTTCTGCAACGAGTATTAAACGGTATTTTCTCTATTTCAGTCAATTTTTGTGAAATATACTCGGAAGTTAAATGAAAATTCAGATTAGGGACTTTTGTTTTGTATCTTGGCAGTTGGTGTGACATACGAAATTTGACAGATCATGGAATTTGAATTGATTTGATTCGAAACTTAATTCGATCGAAGGTCAGTACTGACAACCATAAAACGAAAAATATAACTGAAAACAATGCTGTAATGAGTTTCATTACAGCACTACTTTCAGTACTGTAATGAACCCATTACGATACTGAAATAGAGAAAATATTTTTATGGATTTCCCCTCAGTCTCCGGAACAGAAAACAATAAAAAAATTTAATCACTGAAGAAATGGTTCTGCGTAAAACTCGTGTACTAATTTGTCATGAGCCAATTCCTTTCAAAAAATGAAAACCCTGTCATGTCAGGCTCCTTCATGAGACAAATTATCGAATTCACGAAAATCTTCAGAATCGTGACAAGTGCTTGATGTATCAATTGATATTAGATATTTACTCCCCAAGAAATATCTAACGTTTCTGATCAGCACCAACATGGAAAATTTTCGGGAATTTATGTTAGAAGTTGAAAGGAGTAATTGTTCGAAATTCACTATCCATTGATACTTCAATTCATGAAACGTTTTATGATGGATATGAAAAATCAATCAATAATTAAATAAAAATAAATGCTTCAAAAATGAATATTGCATTCTTTCACGCTGAAAAATGAAAACCTAACATTTACCCATTAATAGAGATGCAGAAATATCAAATTCTTATGACAGTTGTACAAAAAATTTCATGATTGACGCTTTTCTTTAATATTTGCGGAAAGGAATAGTAGGAGTTTTTCGCACCGCACGCATTTGGAAAAGTTACTTCTCAAAAGTCAATGCGTGTCCAAGCGCCCACAGAAAATACTATATTCTGAAACAAGTTACAGAATGGCCTCCTATTCCGACACAAATGCGAAATTCGAAAACGAGCGACGAAGAAACGAGTTTTCGAACGCATGACTGTCGGAATTGCCTTCTGCAACGCATATTAGACGATATTTTCTCTATTTCAGTCAAGCTTTGTGAAATACTCTCGAAATTCAAATGAAAATTCGGAGTATACATCCTAGTGACTTCTGTATTGTATCTTGGCAGTTTATGTGACTATTACGAAATCTGACACATAACGGAATTTGAAATGCTTTGATCTGAAAATTCGGATGTCAGAGTTGACAACCACAAAACGAAAAATATAACGGAAAACAATGCTGTAGTGAGTTCATAACAGCATTGCTTTCAATACTGTAATGGAATCATTCAATCAATACATACTGGTTTAGAGAAAAGAAATATATATGAAGAGTCCACGGAAGAAAGGCGAAATGTCACATTTTTATTAATTTTGAGCTGAACACGGCAGCGCGCAGGTCATTAGTAGTATAATTACATCCTGTTCTCAAAAACCCAAAAAACACGAAGCATCACACCTTAAAATTCGTTTGAAAATAACCCCTACAGCGAAGAAACGCGAAATGTCCATGCGTAAAGTCGAGAAAGGCGAAATGTCCACATTATCAACCAGAAGCCGATGCATTCCGACTTGTTCTTTTAAAATCTTTGACTTCCGTGGGATTTATTGCGATGTTGTATTCTCATACGAAACGTATCGCAAAAATTTCAATAATCATTTCAACATCAGTTTCGGTTATCCGCGTTCTGATACTTGCAGTACCGCCTACAACTTCATAGCTGAGTTGAAGGTTTTTCAAGCGAAAATAAATGCAGGATGTGATTCATCTGCCCAAAAGGAAAACCATTTACACAAGGCTTAAGCTGAGGTGTTTTATCAGCGAAAAAGGAATTCTCGAAAAATAGCCCGGAAGTATGTTGAAACCGAAGCTATTGCCATGGATTTTGAAAAATCCCCAATATCACTCCCAATATCACGACCAATGACGTGTATTACAGGAGACAACTGACATTGAACAATATTCATGTATTGTCAACAGGTGGTGCTACATTTTACGCTTATCCTTGAAACCATAGGAGGTAAGGGCTCAAATGAAGTCGTATCATTACTTCATTACTTAATCTTTGTTCAGCTTGACTTTAAAGTAAGGTACCTCCACATATAAAGTTGGAACATTTCGCTTTTTTTCCGTGTAATTTTTTTCTTTCTTCCGAATTAAGCTTTTTTTTCTGAAGTGTCAGTTTTTTTTTCATTGATAATCATCAAATAATATACAAAACAATATGAAGAATGATTTAGCAAAAAAGATCCAAACTAATTCATATTTTACTATGCTGGTTGGAGTTTTAAAGTTTAAAATTCGATTTTCTCGAAACAACTTTTGATGGATATTCCACCTTTCTTCCGTGGGCTCTTCATATATATATATATATATATATATATATATTCTCATGAAAAAGAGAGCTAAAATAATACAACAAATGTTGAAACAAAAAGTATCTAAGTTGAGGTAAAAAAAAACGAGGTATCATAACATTCTTCGTATGATACTATAGAATCATACGATACTATCATCACTAGTATCATACGATACTATACAGCCAGGGAAAAAACCTCAGCCGAAAAAACCTGTCTCCCTGTAAAAAAATAACATAAAATATTAAATATCAGAAAAATCTTGAAAGACATCAGTGTGATCATCTTCATGTTATCCGTCAGTGGGGTCGGATAAACAGATTCTCCCCATAACGACTTAGAATTCTTAATCTGAAATGAAAAAAGACAAAAGCAGAAAAAAACCGATTATTCAGAATGAATCAAATGCATTTTAGAAAAGCATTTGCTACTTTAAAAAACATCAGCATTCAGATTTCTTGGCCGAATAATGTTCGGAGGTTTATAAATATTTATGACAGAAATGTCACAAAATTTGAAAGAAATAAAAAAAACTCCATCAATTCCCCCTTTCCGAATCTGTTGAAAATTACGAACTGATAATTTTTTAACATAACAAGCTAAACTTGTAAAAAATCAATAAATACATAACCTTTCAACTGTCCTCTTTCACGAGGATTTTTTTCTGTTGCCGTGTGGGTTTCTAGCAGAAGAATCACTTCGATACCATGTTCATCAGCTGATTTGGAGACGTAATCACACTTGTCTTTCGAAATTCCTTCGATTTCAAATTCAAAATCCACAAATTCTTGCTCTCTGGTCGTGAGGGTTTTTCAAACCGGATAAGACCTTCCAGGTGATGATTTTTCGGCACTTCAGATGTTTGAAGACCGCTACGGGACCCCAATGAAAGGCAATCATCTTCCATAGATAAACCAAACATGTTATAACACAAGAAAACAGAATATTTTTCAGGACCAAAAACTACGACATATTCCGAGAATTGTCATTCTGACAATATTCATGTTGAAAACAAAGGCGACCTATGTATAAAAAGAATGTAAACGATTTTAATAAAAAAATACAGCTGTCTGGAGAAATAAAGCTGATCATACTGCTCGTCCAACCGTCCAGATTGGCAGAAAGCAAAAACATAATTCGTTGAATTTTAGGACTGAGCAACCTACGATCCAAATCCACGGGCCTAGCTTTCCGGCATCCAATTTCGGTTAATAACTTTATGATTCTTGACAAATGGATCGAATCGAGCGGAAAGTGGGCGCAGCCCGGAGGATATGGGTTATTGAATCAGCATTTACGACTCTATCGGCCGGACCGAGGTCATATCATAACTCACCGGGATGGGGATTACCTTTTAGGTGATTAGGGTCATCTTTTCCAAATATTGCCTACGCGTCAAAACAGCTAAAATCCGCCGTATGTTGCGATAACTTATCGATTGCATCAATCCTGAAGGGGCACTTCACCGGGAGATTTATAGCTAGGCCAACTTGTGGAAATTGGGTAGGTAAGGGTTGGGAAGCCAGTGGATGATGAATATTTCTGACTTTGCTTGATCGATTTTTTATCCTTTTTCAGATTGATAGGTTCTCAGTTATATGAATCAATATTTCAATTCTTTGAAACCGATAACTTCTCTTATGACGAATATTCAATGAGAAAAATCTTTTTTCGCAACAGGAACTATTCGAAGTAAGAAAATGTAACAAGACTATTAAAAATTTATAAAAAAAACAATGATAAATCAAACTAAAGAAGGCAGCCAAAACATGTGTCTGAAGGTGGACCAGCACTTCTGAATGTTTGAAAAAATTTTGGTTGTGCTAGGTTTGAGCTGCTTTGTGCAGTTGAATTCTTATCTTAGTTCTATGTGTTTCCCAAATATTTCAAAAACCGAAAATATGGGCCAGCCCAGCACTTTCCGAAAAATTGGATTCGAATGACTGGAAAAATTGTTGTTACACATATACCACATGTACTCAGCTGTGCCGTTTAAATTTGTCCAAAAGTTGATCTAATTTCCTGAAAAATCGAAATTGAAAAAAAGTCAGCCAATCACTTTCGTTTTTTCTTTTCACGAATTAATGGAAAAATATTTATATTTACACGAAAATTCATCAGATTTTCCGCCAAATTACAAAAAGAAGAAATAGTCAGCCAACCACTTGTTTGCAAAATATAAATATGTTCAAAAAATTGTGCTACTTTCCACTCAAAAAATAAAGAAATATGAAAATAGCTACCCCAGCACATTTTTTTTTCTGAAATTTTTTTATATGATTCTGCCACAATCGTACCAACGTGGGCTGGTCAGATTTTCAGGAAAAATCTAACAAGTTTTCCGCTAGAGAAAAGAGGAAAAATCAGTAGCTTTTAGGAAAATCAGCATACTTGGCAACAGTGTGTGTGAAGTTGGCCCAGCACTCTTGGATTCTCGAAAAAATGTTGTGCTGCTCTGGGCCGTTGAAATTTTTTTTTTCTCCATACAGTTCTCAAGATATTGTACATAAATGTGTACAACACATTTTGTGAAATATCGTAAGAACAGAACGGAATAAAATTTGAACGGCACAGAGTAGCACAAACCTAGCACAAGTCAGCACAACAAAAATTTTTTCGGAAATCTAGAAGTGCTGGGTGAACTTCATGAAAGCCGTTGCCAGGTAAGCTGTTTTCCTATTTCGTATTTTTCCCGTATGAGAAAAACCTGATTTTTCTGAAAATCTGACCAACACAATTTCAACACAATCATATATAAAACAATTTTCGTCGGAAAAAAAAAGAAAGAGCTAGGCTGATCTTTTCATTTTTGCAATTTTTCGGAAAATCTGAAGAATATTCGTGACAATTTTGACGGCACAATTATATCTTTTCAGATATGATCCTTTGAAATTTTTATAATGAGCTATGCTGCGCCTAGAAATCTGCTCGTTGAAGCTTTTTCAAACATTTCACGAGTATATATCATTCAAGGCCTCTTTTCAATCTGTCATGTGTTCATTATCAATTAGGAAAGAAGGACTTGTTGCCTTTCCAATCAATTAAAAATATTTTCATAATATCTAATCACGAGGAATCTGATTGAAAAGTTGTTCGATTCGAAAGCATTATGATGCTTTCGAAATTCTATGGAACTTCTTACACAATTGTGCTATCGACTGCAGAACGAAAAATTACCAACTAATTTATTATATCTCACATACAGAAATACCTATAGCGGATAACAAATTGAAACAATTATTTCGTAAGGGAGTTTTTCAAGTGGGATATCCACAAGTCAAAATTATGCCTTACTATTAAACTGGGTAACTGTAATTATTATTATTATTAAAATCGATCTATAGGTAAAACTATACCGAAACTGGCATAAGGCATATCAATTATCACATTATACAAAATCTGCGATGCCTGTTCTTTTGACAGCGGACAGCAACGTTTATGTTTTATACCACTGTTCGACTATCTGATCTTCTAACGAGTTGAATGTGGATTGCGACTGCTTTGATCTTTTAATTTATATTATTATGAATAGCAGCGACGATATAATTAAGACCTGCGTTCCGAGTGATTTAGATGGTTTCTCACTGGCGAATCCATAAAGGAGAACACACACACAATGAAAATTGCATATAAAAATTGATACATTGGTGTTCAAGGAGAACATCGAGATCATAACCTTGAGGAAATTTCGAGTTCAAGAAAGATATTATACATATTCCTGCTAAGGTTTATTAGAACTCATCGAGGTCATGTTCTTCTGTCATAAGAAAGAAAAGAGGAAAATACCTATACCTATCATCTAAAATGGTTCATTAGTTCGATACAACTAACAGAGTCACTACTATTATTACTCCCTTCTCTCGTGTTTCATATTCATTTCATATTCTAGCATATTGGGATGTCTGTAAAATATAGAGAGGGAATGTATGGCTGATGTGGAAACAATGAAGAGGTTTTGTAAAATTTCAAGACCATAAGTGACAACGGAAAATATAAGGAACTGAAAGATGTTTTCCTCATTTTTAATAGTGAATTTCACTTTCTACGAAGTCCTTCGAAGTGTGATATCCTTTAGTTTTTCATTTTGTTCAACGAAATAACTAGTTCGCACTGGTTCATTTTAAGTCAAACATATGGTGGCTTTTGATATTACTTGATGTATGATTCCATATTTAACATTGGATTAATGGGAGAATTGCTGATGGTTTCGACTTTGTTTACTGGAGTGAAAATAATTTCTCCAGTCGTTTACAAAATAGAATGAATGATTATCCCTAATTAAGACAATCATTTCGAAAAAATTTCGGAATACTGAATCAAAAACAATATGCAGTACGGATAGAGCAATATTCGTTGGGAATCTTCTAGTTTTTATTGAATTTACATTTCCTTATGTATTAATGTTAGCCCTGAAAAACAATTATCTATGTTGTCCATAACATTAACACATATTTTATATGTCTTATTTATAATGTACTTAACATAATAAGTTACAGGTAACGAATTAAATGAAACAGTGTGAACAAACAATTCTATGCAAAAGGTTACTCAAAAGGTTCACTAGCTCTTGGACTACTACTTCAGTAGACTGGTAGTCAGAGTGGTTTGAGTTTCGGAGTTTACACCTCTGAAAGCTCGCGTTTGAATTCCCACAACACAATTAGATAGTATGGAGCGCACAAGTCCCGACGGAACAAGTTTGGCAAAGACCGGTCCTTCTTAGGACCAAGAACACCCTGATGACGGCAGGCGAATGCTTGCCGAAACGTCGGTAAATACCAACAATATAGATAATAGAAATAGCCCAACAAATATTCCATCATCAAGAATATCTCGTTCACCATTGAAAAGGATAAATACTGCGATGGATGTAGGTCATGACGGTAAAGACCTATGATCACATATGGAGCAAAAGCATGGTTTGCTGAAGCAAGTCATGCAAGTACGGAGAAAATGCTCTACAGAGAACAGAGGCTTTGCTGTCTGTGCATCATAGGAGCTATAAGCACGTGCACAATTAGGGAACTTTATATCATTAAAGATCTCAGACCTATACATCTAATGATTGACGATCAGAATATGTATAGAAGGTGCAGGTCAGAGAATCTGGCCCTTTTTGAAGAACTACATCTCATCTGAGAACGTTCCTAGCGATATAATGATCAAGAAACTAAGCATCATTCTTGATCTACTCGAAGACATGGCGTTTTACGATAAAAAAACTGATTTCTTACCTCAAACTACAATATTATATTAATCGCAAATGAGATTGTGAAGCATTATTTTGGTTTTTTTCGATATATAATAATATGAGTCTGGATGAAACAAAGAAATATTTTCGAAAAAAACAGAAGTATGTATTATTTGTTCAAGAAGTATCAAGAAGTGGACAAATAAAACGTTTCAAATTCCAGAAATTATCATAACACAAGAAAAGTTTCCGGCCTGACCAAGCAAAACGATGTTTTCGAAATTTTTTTTTTTTTCATTTTTTAACATAATCTCCATCAATACTCATAAATTCCCCATAACACTATAACTGATTAAGTTATACCAGTTTTGAACGTAGATTGGTCAAGCTCCTCAAATATCTGAGTGACAGCTTCGATAACTCCGAGCTTAGGAAACAGGTAGTAATCGCTGGGGTAAATCTAAAGAGTAGGGAAGACGCAGCATAAATTCAATTTTGAATTTGTATATTTTGGACTCGTCAACAATCGACGAATGCGCTGTTGTTATTGTGATGAAATAATTTTTTTTTTCGTCAAATGCGGTCGTTTAATTTGCAACTCGTGCTTTAAACGTTGCAATAACTCTGCGTGGTATTGACCAATGATAGTATTAACCTTTTGAGATAATCAATGTATATAATTACTCTCGTATCTCAAAAAACAATAGTCATGATCTTATTTGCCGATGATATTGTTTTTGCCTTCTTTGGAGTTGTTTCCCCCTTTCCAACCTATGGTTTTGACATGGTTTATTCTCAGGAATGCAATGGTGAACCCAAGTGATTCGACACAAAAATTTGTTCGGATCACGCCTATACAGCGCGAAATTGTCGGGAGAAATGATTTTTCGAATCAATTCTTGGTCCAGCGTTAGCAAAAGCGGCACCCACCTTACAAACAACTTTTCCATGCGCAAATAGTTATGCAAAATATTTCGCATACGTTCAGATAACATCCTACAGGTCTCAGCTATCTCATGCACCGTCAACCTGCGGTCTTCCAACACTATTTGATGGATTTCCTCAATCTTTTCTGAAATTGTGACCTCATCGGGCTCAGCAAGGCTCGTCCGAGGTGCCTACTAGGATCCATTTTATTGCTTAAGCCCGGTCGTCCATTGCAAGCGTATACAGGCGGCAACGCGCTCACGCGAAACAAGCGTTCGTAGCTGCTACAACACATGCGGCAATGGGCTGCAGGGTTCGTCCACTGGCAGCGGCGACGGTTGCGGCTTCTTGCGTTCCATTCAGTGATATAACCAACAAAGACCATAGTTTGTCTTCGAAAATGACATCGTTCGTATTCTTTTAGCATTGAGTGCAATATGCTTTGAATCCGGAGGACTTGTACATTCTAGAGTCAAGTTATTTAGTCAAAAGACGACGGGAACACAGAAGTCCTGCCGTTATTGGATGCACCCACTTTTCAGAACCAAAAATCCTTGGGAGAATTCAAACATCTCCAAAATCAATAATTGGAAAAATATCCTGAGCGATTTTTCAATTCCTATGGGAAGAAGCAAAGAATATTTCTGAATGTATTTGAGAAACGATAAAACTTCATTGGGGCAACACTTCGAACTCTCAAGCTTTGTAACGTTTCGTAGTTTATATCAGACTCCTTTTCAGACAATTTCTCAACATGAGCTTTACGTAATATTGAGAATTACTGATTTCCCAATTGACATTCACCAATCCATGATGATCATAGATTAATATTAATAACTATGATGGTGAAATTGCTACTTCATTTCAAAATTCCCTGAAATCAGTTCCATTTTCAACAAATCATTCCAAATACGATCCACACCCACCGAACAATTTAACAGATTATCATTCTTATATAACTGTCAGGTTCCATCATTAGATTTTTCGTGTTATTCCAATCCATCATGTGATCGCCTATTGGAAGTCACATGATCGCGATCTACCAATATCTCTACATTTTATGTTATTCTAATTTTCTAATTTCGAAAGGTGTTGATGTTTCTCGTGTAGGTATAGGTTTTTGCATAAATACAAGGAATATTGTAAATACAATTTCTGATTTGAAGATTTAGTTTTTGTAAGTTTAGATCTTAAATCATTTCGTGTTTTGAAAACGGTTCTCATATTGAATTTAGAACCAATTCTTTGAATTTTTCCTGAAAGTCCATGAACATGAGAAATCAAATTAAATAATAATAATATAATATAATAATATCTTTATTCCACTGAATATACAGTGACGTTACAACTTGAAAACTTATAAAAAACAAGTGAACAATAAGGCCAAAAATACAAATACATACACATATAAAACAAATAAATTATTGGACCCTCATTGCCGAGACGAACTCACTGACGCTATAATAAGAGCCATTGGCTAGAATCGCCCTCAGTTCACGCCTGAACAGCGAAGTACGTTTATCAGTCAAATGCTTCGGTAGAACATCATAAAGCTGAATACCCGATATCAACGGTGACTTCTCATGAAATGTATGGGTCAGCCCCGAGTGGTAGAACCTGCGACAACCGCGGGTATTATATGAATGGTGGTCACAGAGTCTAGGAATTCTGAATCTCATGTCATGGATATAAATCATGAGATGGTAAACATACATGGATGGAAGAGTGAGGATTCCACGGGAACGAAAGCATTCCCTACATGAGGTTTGGGGATCGAGACCAAACAACGCGCGAACAATACGCTTCTGCAAAACAAATGCTCGGTGAGATCCAGCAGTACGCCCCCAAACCAGCAGACTGTATCGTAACACTGAGGCGATGTTTGAGTGATAGAAAGTCACAGCACAAATGACATTGTTTATTCTTGACGGTTTCTTGTTGGTCCCTGTTCATCATTATACTCTCTGAATTTGAAATAATTTTTCAAATGAAATTCGTTGGATATTTATTATCCTCAAGAATACTCTTAATGAAATTAATTTAATTATTTCTCATTTCATTTGTAGATGAAATTAAAAAGTGTTTTTATAATACCACTCATTTGACTGATTTGAATATCGGCACCCCAGAGGTAAAGTGTGCTAAGTCACAATATAAAATTTAGACAAAACAGAGATTTTTCAGTTTTATTACTGTTTCAAAGAATGTTTACTGCCATTATTTGGTGCCTTGATATACCCAGGGTGTCAAAAATGTGTTCCAATATCTAGAATTTACCAATGTGAATCCACTATTTTAGAAAGTTCTTGTCTGAAAAAATGTGACTTAACACACCTTACCTCTGAGGTGCTGATATATATTTAGATGTGTGACTTTTTTCTGAAACCACTTGATTCTTCTTTGCCATGTTGTCAAATCACGAAAACATCATCGGCATACCGTCATCAAGTATTTAGGCATTGCACCACAGACTTTTCATCACACAAAATTTGACATCAAGATTTCCTTGAATTTCATTCATATAAGAGACAAGTGTGTTCAGAAAAAAAGACACACCAATCGATATCAAATGAGTGTTAAAACAGATTTTATGAAAACACTTTATGATTGGGATCATTTAATTCATCTACAACTGAAAAAATGAAATTAATTTCATTAAAGATAGTTTTGAGCAGGATCCATGTCCAACGAATTCCATAATAATTTCTCTACGCGGAAAGGATTTTACTTCGTAAATAGAGCCAGCGTTTCTAGCGTTCGAGCGTACACGCGCTACAGATCCCATTTCAGGCGGATCAAGCGTCGAAGCTCGTAGCCGCTCGTGTACGCCCGCTCGAAGTCGCCTGTACTGGACGCAGCTGCATTGGAATACATTGCTTGGGATCTGTAGCAACTTGCCGCACGTATACGCTCGTTTCGCGGGAGCCATAAAACGCTCGAAAACGCTTGCAGTGGACGACCGGCTAATAGTTAAGCACGACGGATAGAAGTCTCTTGGTATTGAATCCATTATTTTTTATTTGTTTTGGTGTAAAACCTTTCAAATGGAAGTATTTGATGACAGCACGTTTTTCATTTTTTTTTAATTTCACGAAAACAACGGACATATATTTTTTGACTCTGCTTCGAAGATTCGGTCCGTTTTAATAAATTATTTCCGCCGCACTAGTTTGAATGGCATTGATTGATTGAGGTCGCTCAGACAATTATCTAATGTAAACCATATTGAATTGTGTTGTTTTTTCATTCTAAATTAGATTTAAGTATTTTATTTAGGGTTGATTTTCATGTGTTATTTTTGTCACTTTGTACTTATTGAATTGTCGACACTGTTTTGGGTTCGTCCCGTTTGTGTCCCGAATTAATAAATAAATAAATAAAAATAAAAAAATAAAAATGTCTCGTATAATGTCCTCTCAAACACAAACTAACGTAGCGATTGGGCTGAAATTTCACATTCAAGCTGGAAAGAAATGGTACTATAGAAAACCAAAAGTAGACCTAACCTAATGAAGCCATATCTTGGTCAGACCGGAATCTTTTCATCCCAACCTCGTATTATCACATGCGCTGTAGATTTGTTGGCTAGAGGTAATGTGAAATGATTTCTCAATTTCCCGGTTCTTATAAATTTTCAATATGGAAATATGAGTTTACAGACACACCCTCTACTTGGAGGCGTAGGTATCTAATGCATTTACCGAGAAAACCACTCCCAATAATTTCATCTATTCGCCAAAAAATTAATGTCCCCCATCTGAGCTCCGAGTGCTCAGCCAACATTTATTTTATTCATGAGTATTTTCTTAACTAACTGGAGAAAATTTCCTGCATGCCTCTAGAACGATGACGCTATATATCGGTAAGTGGTGAATCAAAGTGGCAGTAGACCCTGCGAGCTGCAAAATGGAATATTTAAGCGGGGTTTCTGAAGATTTTAAATTTTTAGGGCTTTTTTGCCTTACATATTCTATATTTACCGAGAGTAAGTGAAAGAACGTTTCGGTGCGGTGGGCGAGACCCTAGGGACCTTTAACCTACTTATCACTAGCGAAACGATCTGAATTTACCATCTCGTGAATGCGGGGAAACCCTCTCATTCGGCATTTCAAACCCTCGAATGGTGCATGTCAGATTTTTTTCAGTTTTTTTCATTCTCTATGGAAATTATGAATGGAAACAGAATCAAGTCATCTGTATCAGAACAAGTACAAGAGTGAGATTTCGTTCTAGGTAAAACCTAAGGTGAACACTTAAAAGACCCTAGATTCATTAAAAAGACCCTAGATTCTATATTTCTCTTCATCTTTTTTTCTTAAATATATAGGTCATTTGTATGAATTAAATACATTTTGCGCCCTTCTTAAATTTAGTGAGTCATTAAGTTTCATCAAAATGATTCCTGATATACTCTTGTATGTATATGATCTTGTTGTTTCGGTTGGTCAATATAGATAGATAGATAGATAGATAGATAGATTTCTTTATTTTTCCATAAAAAATTATCTGCTGCAGATTTTCCTACGATAAATCTTTTTACATCTCATACACATATAAATAAACAAATAGATAAAGCCAATCTGACAGTGCACAACAACACATTTCACTAAAACTCCTCACAAACTCTCCGATCACTAAAATTTTGAGGACAGTCCAAATATTCTTGTTCAGTATAGAAAGAATTCTTTTTTTCTTCTCTTCACATTTAACTCTCAAGCTTGTTGGAATATGATTCAATACTTTTATTAACATGTAGTCGACATTATTTTGTAGGTATCCATATTTCATGAATGGTGGTCTAATGTTTTTTTTATTTCTTGTGCTATATTCATGTTCCCTCATTCTGTTTTCCTAGAGATCTTTATTCAGTTGCCTCATAAAAATTTACAACAGTCAGCAATGAATTTCCCCTGAAATGAACTCCACATAATTCCAGCCTTCCCAAGCTAAGCACTGCTCTCAGAAATCTCTTTAGCAAAATCATCACGCGCCTAGTCATAACAGAGCCACCCCATATGATAATGCCATACCTCAATCTTGATTCTATAAAAACCCTCTGTGCAGTCATAGCACAGTCAGTACTTACCAAAACCGAGATCTGTGTTAAGGTATACACATATCTTGCCACCTCCTCAACCTGTTTGCACCAGTGAAGTCTATGGTTCACAGTTATACCCAGCAAACGGACACTCTCTGACTCCCTGATTTCAACATCTTAAAAAGTATATCTTTCTTTTCTTTTCTTTACTTTTATTTTCTTTTCTTTTCTTCTGAACCAAGAAAAAATGATTTGAGATTAAAGAATTAGCTAACTCTTTGCTTATATTTATTTTTACAGCCTACCTATTAGCTTTCCCAATCACACATTGAGTTCTTCCTGTCAGATTTGACCTGAAAAGGTCCAAAGGCACTCCTCGAATTCCACATCTACAGAGTAGATTTTCTGTCAGCAACTCATGATTCATGATTCACAGAATCAAAGGCTTTACTCAAATCACTACACATCAACCCTGCGGTCTTTTCGCTGTTATATGGTTATATGAACTGAAAAGGTTGCTAGAGACCAGATGTGGAATGGATATGCAAGGGAGAAGAAGAGTATAATAATCCATGTATTATGATATATTTTAATATGTTCTAACCTCAATCTATAAGTCTAAAAATCATCTGCACACACATGTGTTTTTCCGTCAGCTGCTAATTCGTTATTTTAAATATGGGACGAAAAGGCTTGAGAGAAGAAAATCTTTTTTTTACAGTGCTGAGTGGCTAGTTGATTTTGATAAAAAAAACCGAGGATTTGCAAAGAAAGCTGCATTTCGTTTCCACTGGTTGATAGTTCACCAAAGGGTACTTGGCATCAGGACTTAGTTTGAAGGCTCGTACATCAACCAGAGTAATGAAAGCTCCTTCGGGGTGGCAGGTGGACGGCCACTTTTCAGATTTCGCCTTCCCCTAGGTGTTCTTCTTGGAACTAATTAAACTTGTGTCATGATGTCGAAAGCATGGTGCATAACCGACTAGAATGCGCGAATGCCGTAACAAACATATAAATTACTTTTAATTACTACAATTTTATAATTTGTACTTGGGTAGTCTTGATTAATTAAGCCAGGCTTAAGATAAATGGATATTGTGAATTATTTACCGACACCGGAACGTACGAAACTTCGGAAAATATTTTTGGAACGGGTTGAAATTGAAAAATTTCTCTCTGCCGGTTTAACGCGCGTTTTAATGAATTTTTCATTTTTCACCGGGTGCGCTCACCTAAACGACTCTCTTGACAGTGACAAAGTGTAGTGCGTGTTTTCAATCGGGATTCGTGGACTTATTACGGGAAAACTGAAGTTATGAAAGGATATAATTGAAACAGTAAGAATTTAAAAATAAGGAAAATTGAAAACGGACAGTAGGGATTATGGAATAAGTCACCTTAAGTCTCAATTCGGGCAAACATGACGGCGCTGCATTACCGTCAAAAATAATGGAGTCATATGTTCTCCCTACCTAAACCGGCCTGAGAATGCAGCATATAAGAGCATGTACAATGACTTGATGAAGTACTCCATACTA
Organism: Hippodamia convergens; assembly: GCA_038502775.1. Classification (NCBI taxonomy): domain Eukaryota; kingdom Metazoa; phylum Arthropoda; class Insecta; order Coleoptera; family Coccinellidae; genus Hippodamia; species Hippodamia convergens. The sequence goes on along the minus strand of CM076610.1, from coordinate 8,973,351 downwards.
TCAAATCATCAACACGGCTTCAGGCCTGGTAGGTCTACACAATAAGCCAGTTTAGAATTTTTCGAGTTTGTTTACAACAACCTGGACAGTGGTTACTACGTGGCCGGTTTATTTTTTGATCTGTCGAAAGCTTTTAACACTCTTCAACACAAGTTCATTTTGGATAAGATGTACCAGATGGGATTCAGAGGCGTGTTTCTTGATTGGGTCAAGAGTTTTTTAACTGATCGCAGATATTTGTGAGTTTAAATGGTATCACATCTGACGAGTACACCAACAACTTGGGTGTCACTCAAGGATCCGTTTTAGGCCCTCTCCTCTTTATATTATTCATTAATGATCTGCCCACATCCGTGGTAGAAGAAGTGATAATGCTCGCTGATGATACTTCTGTCGCTATCAAAGCAAAAAGTTGCCAGGAATTGAAGTCGCTGTGCGAAGTAATAATAGAATGTTTCATTGATTGGTGCCACAGAAACGCACTCATCGTCAATATGACGAAGTCTGTCATAGTTCGGTTTCAGATTCAGGAAAATCCAAGTGTTGATCCTATTATGATAGAACACAAACAAGGAGTATTGGTTGAGACTGATAACGTGACGTTTCTAGGTCTCTGTGTGGATGGTAACCTGAGGTGGTGTCTTCATACTGGTCATGTTTGTGGTAAGCTTAACAGTGCTTACTTTGCCTTATCACGTCTTAGGAGTTGTCTACCTGTCGAGGAGATGCTAACTATTTATTACAGCATGGTTTTTAGTCACTTAAGCTATAACGTAGTTCTATGGGCTCCTCTGTAGGGTCTTATCGAGTGTTCGTTTCCCAATAACGGATTATACGACTTATATTCAAACTTCGGCCATGCGATTCGTGTCGTCCGACATTCAGTCAATTCCGTATTTCCCTTGTATTTTCATTCATAATTGTCTCATTTATATTCACGTGAATATCAATAAATACAAGAAATGTTCTGATTTCCATAAGTATGAAACACGTCACACTGACACTATAGCCTTTCCCAGACATCATACAGCTAAATATGAGTCCTCACCAAGCTATATAGGTATTAAATTATACAACCATCTGCCTAGTAGACTGAAGTCAATGAATGGGAGGTCTTTCAAGAGGGAGGTAAAGATACTATTGATCAGGGGATGTTATTACAGTGTAGAGGAGTTCATTGCAGACATTGAATATGTGTATTTTTTTCTCTCTTGTGTTTCTATATAGATGACATTTCTAAAATGTTTGAAAGGATCAATAAAGATTATTATTATTATTCTTATTATTTCAAAAAGATAATGCTCGACCTCATGTTGCCAGAGTTAGTTTAAACTTTTTGGAAGCGACCAATGTGAATATTTTGCCATGGCCTCCCAGATCCCCCGATCATGAAGTACAGGTAGCTTGAGATAGTATCCCTCGAGAAGAAATAGACCACTTTCTTGTATCAATACCAAGACGTGGCATTTTGAAGAATATTATGAAACCTTCGTTTTTTATTCAAATTTCAATCATTTACTCCTTGCTACACTATCTGTATGTTACTAAAAAAATTAAAATTTAAACAGCTCCTTCTGGGTGTTGCAGTTTCTTGGTCAGTTTGATTCATTCAATTAGATGATATGAAAAAAACAAAATTTTATCTATTTTTGCAAGTTCAATTTCAACCCAATCGTATTGTGTGACGCGAAATGATACCTCAGAACACGTTATCAAACTCATTGCTATCTCATGAAATCAATGATTCATCGGAAAAATTGAAAGCACTTTTTCTCAAAGCCCCAAGATGGAACTGCCCTCCCACAGCGGTTCCCGTAAATAAGGCGGATGAAAAATCCATTTCTGCCCGACTTATTGATATCACCCTTGGGGTCGAGAAATACTCACCCCCGCGACTTATGATGCTCTCCTTTATGGACACCACTTTAAAAGCCATCCGTCAAAGTTTTATCCCGAAACGGGTGGAAATTTATAAAAAACTGCCGTTCTGGCCGGATGATGCACGACGAGTATGAATATTCCTCATTTTGTCTTACCAATGTTATCGCGAGTTTGACGGGTGGTCTCCGAGGGATCAGCGGAGATTCGTGAGATATAGAGTGTCCGAATTCTCTGGGGAAGATCGCCCCGCAGACGTTCGGGGGACGAAATATTGAATATGCCTGTCTGGTCGGGTGTAGTAGACAAGTATATCAAAGATATTTGGGGTCGAGTGGATGAGGAATAATTCATGGTTACTTCTCCTGTAATGGTTAGAACGTGATCATTGCATTGAGGTATCCGACTATAATCGAGAAAAAATATTTTTATACGTTATTCCTCATTTTGGGTTTGGAAAACGAATCAATATTTGAGGTAAGCATAGGATCATCAGTTTTTTTATGGTTATTGAAGAACTCTTTCAGTCATGCAGTTAGTTGGTAGTATTTTTAATAGTTTGAGGTAAGCGAGACGAACATTGACGTATTTATTATCATATCATAAATTAGGAAACATTTTATATGTTGGCATCCAAAAATTCAAATTTTCAAAGTTTACCTACGAAGTCTAGAGCCGATTCAAAACATCATATCAAAAAAAGCTCCGGTCGGTATCAGAATAGTTTTTTGAACGTGCCTTGTAATTTTGTGAGGAACTGATTTTTAAACAGGATCTTCAACAATTTAGTTCCGTATTTGCAAGGCTCATAATTTTTAACAGGAGAGTAAAAGAGTGGTCGAACTGAGATGAGTCTTTGAGAAATTGATGCTAAAATTCAAATTTTCGACAAAATATGTCTAATAAAAGTTAACGACTAGATAACTTGTTTAGAGAAAATACAATTCAAAGAGATGGTCCTAGATATTTTATTGTATCGTTTCTAAGAAAACAAGAACTTTGAGGTTGCCATCAAACTCACATGGGAAAATCTTTTTTTGTTAATTTAAACGTAATTATGAGCTATTGCTTCAGGACGCATACTTATTTTTATTGTTTTGAAGTCTCCTGCAAGCTCAAAGTTAAATTGTCATTTTTATTCAAAATTACCGCACATTCTAAAAATCTCAATTTTAATGAAAGTTAACTTTATATTGACTTTATAACTTATTTTTTATGTTCTCTCGGGAAGGTTTTGAACGAAATAAAACACATTAAATGGAAGAAACATTCAGGATTTCACCGAATCTTATGTGAAGAAGAGAAATGAACAATTTTCAAAATACTGAAATGCTGATAAGTGATTTAATACTTGGTATTTCCACCCCTTGCGTTAATTACAGCTTAAAATGTTCTGATTTCTCGGAATTGGATTTCTAAGTCATTAAGAGTATCTGGATGATTTTCTGAACTTCTCAGCCTTCTATTGAGTTTGTCCCAGACCTGCTCAATCGAATTGAGATCTGGACTTCTTGCTGGCCATTCCATTCGAGAGACTTCAACCTCTTCAAGGTACTCCTGAACGATGCGCGCACGATGGGGTCTGGCATTATCGTCCATAAAAATGAAATTTTAACCAATGTATGGGGCAAATGGCACTATATGCTCTTCAAGAATGTTATATGCTTATCAGCATTCATAGCTCCATTATCAACGACCACTAGGTCTGCGCGAGCAGTCAAAGATATTCCACCAAATACCATAATCGATCCTCCCCCGAAACCCGTAGTATTCAGGAAATTGCACTGAGCATATCTTTCATGTAGACGTCTGTATACAAGGGAATGGTAGAGGCAGAATCTAGACGCACATGTGAAGAGAACTCTTTCCCAATCGGCCTCTTCCCAATGGATATACTCTCTGGCAAAATCCAAACGCGTCCTTCGATGGGCTGGGTGAAGAGCTGGGCCTCTTGCCGCGACACGAGGCCTGAATCGCTGCAACATTCTGGACACACTTGTATGGGAAACTCCAAACCTTTCTGCAATTCTTGTGTATGTCCACCCTTCTTCTTGGGCACATTCCTCTTAAGTCAAATTGCGTGTTTCGCGTTGCATAGCGATCGAGTGTAGATAAACAAACGAAAGAAAAACTATTGATCAATAGAATTGATCGAGAACAACTGATTTTAGAATGGAGCCAATACATTCAAAATCTGATATCATCTTTTTTTATTCCTGCTGGGAAAAAACATATGTATTGAAGAAAGTGGATAACATATGCATGCATAATTTTGATGAAAATAATTATCATTGAGAACACCTGCAGTTGTAGAATAAATTTGAGATTTCCATAATGTGCGTTAATTTTTTTGCGCAGTTTATTTGCCCGAATTTATATGAACACTTTGTTTGAACTGATCACCAAAGATTTCCAACCGATTTCAATCGTAGTTCTGTCATATTCTAGGAGTCTTCTATCAAAAGTTATAAGCCACAGAAACACCCTATATATCTTTCCTGACCAGTCAATTATCGCATATATGACAGCTTAGCTAAGAAGGTACAATTTTCTTTCCGTTTGAAATAACCTCACATTCAAAGGTTTCCGAAAAAGTGCTTAGGGCTTAGTACTCAAAATATCAAATTACTTACACAGAGTGCTTAGTAATCGTGAGCCTTTTGTCGAAATCGGTGCCTAGTGCTCGTGACTTCGTGACTCGGGAAGCCTTTTTTTCCCAGTGCTTAGTGCTTAGTGCTGGATGCGCTAATATTCAGTTCCCGGCACAGCTCTGAGTGATGCCAAATTAAAGGTAATTCGAAGTAATTTTATTGCGACACAAATCAGAAAATGGCTGGACGACGTAGATTTTACGGGGAAGTTTACTAGGCAGGAACTTAGAACATGAAACTATATGTGAGTTTTGTAAGAGCATTTTTGTTATATAATTTCATGAGTTTCATTAACTCAAACCTCATCTTTGAAAACACCCTCAAAGGTTAATTCCGACTGCTTATCTATGTACTTTTAGCAGACCTGAAGAAGGAAATGAACCAATCGGTGTCTAGATTGAAATGTCCTATCTGCATATCAGTTTGATTATCAGTCCAATGGAACACTGAATTGAAACAATTTATGTTCCTTTCATCCCACCTCTCCTCATCATCTGAACCCATTCTAAGGAGAGAATTTTTCTCAGGAACTAACATACCTGCAGCGAAAATGAACGAAATACATAGGTGATTCATAATCCTCTCGCCTGTAATGTGAACTATCCATAAAGAGGATCCACATACGCGCCATCCTGACAGCTTTTATGATGACGCTACGACTCACCAGAGAATATAACCGATGATATACCGATAACTCATGGCGGCTCAGCCACATATCACCCTGAGATGATTCTCTATCTTTTCCCATTCGGTTCATACGTGAAAATAATATTTACGACGGAATCAATTCCGGCATGGATCAGTTCAGTTTATGACTGGGAAAAGAACACAGCAGAATAGGGAACTGAATGAACAGCATCATCAAAATGTGTTATGATTATAATATATTATAATTGTTATTTCGGAATTCATTAAAAATTGAAGGAATTGATCTAAACTTAGGTTCGACGGGCTTGATAGATGAAGATAGAGAGCTTATTACAGAAGTAGAAGAAAGAAGTGGAATAATATTCACAGGAATTTGGACAAAATTCCTGTGTTTGAAAGAAAGAAGTCTACAGAATATAAAAGTATAAAATTGAACCAGAAGAAAAATGTTCCCAGGATAGAACCATCCCAGTCGACAAAAACAAAACAAATTCATTCTATATTCTATGCAATAATTCCTCTCAGCCGTAGACAAGATTTCGATATTTCCGCACGAGTAAGTAATACTTTCCAAACGCTTGTAACAAATCATAACTACAATATAAATTATCATTTTTCGTCTTCTGCATGATCGACCGTATAACTCAAATACCAACTAAAGTGGAGGAAGAAAAATAATTGATTGGTTTCGTCGTCTATTTTCAGAAAGAAATAAAAAATACGTGCTTTCGGCCGAATAGTACAGATGAACTGGCACGGTCTGTGCGGCAATAAATCAATAATTCCCCACGATTTCCAGAAAAGATTACTATCATCCTAGTCATTCATTATGTTTTCAATTTAGGCAAAGCTATTTTTGGCGTCACCTCTTATAATTCCTGCCTACGAACACCCCTGCTCTGCTTACGTATACGCTGGAAAATAATTAAAACTGAAATTACATGACCATTTATAGGCTTTAATCATGGAATATAACGAATGCTATCTGATAAAGAACGTTTTATTAATACCGATTTCTGTGCTGTTTCTGTTCAAAGATCGATAGCGGTTCATTAAGTTGTGTGCTTTTCACATTGTTTGTGTTGTGGATCATGAATAGTGCTATAGTTTATTCTAAAACAAGTTGCAGAATTTGCTCCTATTCCAACACGAATGCGAAATTTGAAAACGAGTGACGAAGGTCTTCTGCGACGAGTATTAGATGATATTTTCTCTATTCCAGTCAAGTTTCGTGAAATATTGTGGAAATTCAATGAAAATTTCAGATGATACATTGTAGTGCCTTTTGTAGGTATTGCATCTTGGCAGTTGGTGTGAATGTTACCAAAACTGACAGATTATGGAATTTGAATTGAGGTAGGTATGTTGAAAATACATCGGAGCGGAAGTCAATGTTGACAACCACGAAACAAAATATATAACTGAACACAATGCAGTAATGAGCAGCACTGTTTTTAGTACGGTAATGATCTCATGACGATACTGAAATAGAGAAAGTAGTATTTAGTTGTAAATAAAATTGTTAGAGTACGAACACAGTTACGTGAAATAATAGTATATTCTAAAACAAGTTGCAGAATGAGCTTCTATTCCAACACGAATGCGAAGTTCGAAAACGAGCGACGAAGGAGCGAGTTTTCGATAGCATGAGTGTTGGAATTGCCTTCTGCAACGAGTATTAGACGATATTTTCTCTATTTCAGTCAAGTTTTGTGAAATACTCTCGAAATTCAAATAAAAATTCAGATTAGTGACTTTTGTATTATATCTTAGCAGTTGGTGTGACTTATGAAATTTGACAGATTACGGAATTTGAATTAATTTGATTTGAAAATTGAGAGGATCGGAGGTCAGTACTGAAAACCACAAAACGAAAAATGTAACTGAAAACAATGCTGTGATGATTTTCATTACAGCACTACTTTTAGTACTGTAATGAACTCATTACGATACTGAAATAGAGAAATACATATATAAGTTTTTAATTGAGGAAAAATCTGAGGTGATGCCGTTTTCAATATCGAATCAGACATGCAACACAAAGATTCACTCTGCTTGGTTCTTGTAATATTTGTCAAGAAGCTTTCAGAGCAGGGGCGTGCTCCCTTCATTCTTTCTACGTAGTTTTTACTAGTATAATAAAACTATTACATTACTTTTTCACTTCTAGGGTCGATGCGAGCTGGTGTCCCCTGACGAAGTGACCGCGATACATCAAGTTATATCAAGTCGCCTGGTAAAAAGGTCGAAGGCCCTTGAGGCTATACGTTTCAATTTAACCTGTCACCAAACGACTCTCATTAAGGATAACAGTGCTCCCTGCACCATTTCATATTTCTTATCGTAAAACTTTGTCGTAACTTAGAGAAAAATACGGTTTCAGAGACATTCGCTATTTTCTGAGGTTCGGATAGAACGGTGAGAAATGAAGACAAATAGGAAGAGACTTCTTGGATTTCATAATGTGAAATCTCAACTGTTTGTAAGTGATGTTCATTTTATTTATGTATGGAATGTACACTTTGTCCCAAATTGGGTGAGACTGCACTGTATCTCAGATGTTATCGAAGATACAGACATGCGGTTATTGCGACACTTTTTTGTGAAACTTTAAAATCCACAAACGAAAATATTTCAATTTCTTTTGTTTCTGAAATTCAGGCCGAAAACGAAAATGTGGCCTTTCTTGAGATGTAATTATTTCTCAAGCACTGAATAAAAAAAAAAATGAAAACTACTTCTAAGAGATATTTTTAAGTGGAAGTTAGTGGAGTAGTTAGAAAAAATTTCAGGGCACTGTTTCCAAGATTGAGCACAAACTCTGGAACACCCTGTATATTTTAACCTAAAATTTTTGCATTTTTTTTCAGAATACATTGATTTATCACAACCCAACCTTCAATAAATTTTGCATGACTGTGAACATTTTTCATTGTAGCTGATTTGAATGGAGTTTATCCAAACCAAATCATTGGGTTGGTAAAGCGGACCTTATGAATGGCTTGCAAAATCCTCAGATCCCGAATGCTTAGATTATTTCCTATGAGGACAATTGAAAATTGCAGTTTACTCCGAAGAAAACGTGGAAAAGGAGCAACTGATTCACAGAATAGATTCCATAAAGAATCAAAATGATCTGTTACGCCGATGACGCCCTAATTCTAGCAGAAAACGGAGATGACTGGCAACGGCTCCTATACAAATTCTATGAGAAGGCTAAATATTTCAACATGCAAGTGTCCATCACAAAGACCAAAACCCTCGTCACTTCCAAGGAACCAGTCAGATGTAAACTTTCTCTGGAGAATAAACTATCGAACAAGTTATGTCTTTTGAGTACCTAGGCATACTGATCACCTCGAGCCAAAATAAAACTGATGAGGTGAGTGGACAAGCCAATAAAGCCAGCCGAATATCAGGTGCACTTCGGGACATCATCTGGAATAACGCGTATATGAATAAAAGGCGAAAGTTAAAATATACAAAACCTGTGTTAGACCGGTATTGACATACGCTATAGAAACAAGAGTTGACTACAAAAAACAGAAATGAGAATACTTAGAAACATTTCAGGCTACACACTGAGGGACAGAAAAAGAAACACAAACATAAGGCACGAATGTGAGGAATGTGAGCCTGGAAAGATCATGTGACCAGGATGGCTGAAGGAAGGCTAGCCAAGATAGCTAGGGATGGTATGCCACGGACACGCCTCTCCTTAGGAAGACCTCCAAAGAGATGGAGAGAATAGTGGTCTTCAATATCACTAGGAGAACCGAAAGTTGGAAAATACAGGCCTGAGTATTACGATATGTGGAAGAAGAAGAAGAAGAAGAATACAAAAACATCATGTATCTTTTCAACGAATATAGTTATGACATATATTTTGAACACTGAATCAGGCTCTCCGAAATAACCTACATCTGCACTGAAAGCCTGTGGTGGAACAACTAGATCAAGGCTGTCCAACTTCACGTAGCCAAAGGGCCACATTTTGAAAAATTCCGGTGTGGAGGGCCGCATTGAAAAAATTTGCAACTTAATGCTGCTTTTTCAGATATGTGCTTCCCATCATTGAACTCACTGTAAGCCTTGAGTTTCTTAAGTTGGGGTATCGTTTTTCTAGCAGCAAATTTAAAAATTTCAATTATTTTCCCGTTCTTCCTTGGTAAAAAGGATCTGATTGCAACTCACACGATTCCAGTTGGGGTGTGCTCTATCTGAGTTTTGAAAAGGCTTTGCAAAAAGTGAATCTTCTCTCGCAATTTTTTGAAATTTGCTTCACTTATCTTCGACTCCTTCTACAGTTGATATGAAACTTCTTCAAAATATAATCCTTCATTAATTTCTTCAAAGGATGTTGGTTGAAGTAACGGTTCGCCATATGCAGCTTCTACTTCGACTTGAAAATCTCAAAATTTTCAAAGTACGATTGCCCTCTCTTATAATATTAATTATTTCAACAAGTACTTTCATGACATTCATTTAAGGTCACAATTTTCCACATTGCGCCTCTTGGTGAAAAATACAATGTATTACAAGACAGTTAATGTGGTTTTATTTCAAGAGTCCTGCAAATCCGATTTCCGATTTCAGTTCCTGTCATAGCTCTGGCTCCATTAGTGACAATAAAGGAATATTCATGGAATCCCCCGTGGACTAATACCTCCTTATTCACGGCTACAAAATCCGTACTCTTGGTTGTACCATTTGAAATCAAGCATCTTCTATGAACGGTTCTGACAAAAATTACAATCTGGCTGATATTCGATACATCAGTACTTTCAACTAAGATAGCGAAAAATACTCACTCTTTTCAACTGAGTTATACAGTTTTTAAGATATACCTATATTGATCAATATGGTCTATTCGTCTTGCAATCGTTTTATGCGACGCATAGACTGTTTCGAATTTGGCGGGATTTTTGTATCACTAAAATGTTATGCCATTTTGATGGCACAATCCATCAGTAAGAGGTCTTTTCGCTTTGGCGATTTCCAGCGCCCCTCTGCCGGCACATGAAATGAGGTCGCATGCGGCCCGCGGGCCTCGTGTTGGACAGCCTTGAACTAGATCATGGATCAACAAGGATTGTTAAGTTTCGAGCTATAAACTAGAGCGTTTTCTTGATTCTGGTTCTGTTTTACAATGTATTATAAATATATTCCAAACAAGTCAGTTTCTTTAGGAGTCATTGTGAAAGGTCCAAAATGTATACTGCTGAGAAAATGTGTTAATATTGTTGGAAGATTACCCTTATTCTAATCACTAGTTTTGATTACTCTCAGTTATGGTTTGTTCACTGTCAAACCGGCAAAAACCTCTAAAATTAATCACATCCATGAGCAGAAACACAAACGTCAGGCATGTATATGAAAGGATCCATTATGGTCAGCAGTTACATAGTGGTCCCTAGGTAATGTTTAATTATTGCAAGGGCCCGTCAGGAGCGCAGGCATTTACACAGACGTGGAATGTAATTGGCAACAAGACCTTGTTTGGTCCAGCACCGTCCAAGAGAGACTCTATTATAATCCGGAGTGGTTATAATCGATAACGATATGCGGAGCAGGTCCGTCATACCGTACTTGTAACCGGATTATACATCGGACTCGGTTTTTACAGCTTCGTGTCTGGAGATGTAAACGCAACGCCGCGTGTCTCGTGTCCTTTGTAGCGGCCACACTTGGTGCTCTCCGCAGACGGGAAACGGTCGAAGAACGTTAATGTGTGACGTCTGTCTGCTGCCTGTCACTCACTGTCTGTCTTACGGATGGGTGTCGAAAATATAATTTATTGGATAAGGCTGTGATTGATCCGCCTCGACAATATACTTCGATTTGAGGGAATCCGAACGTTGGTATTGCGGACCAGACTGAGATAAATAGTAGTAGCAAAGATTATAGAGAAGAAAAATGAGTGACTACAGTTACGTCAGCTCCATCTATACTCTCAGACTTTCATTAGAATTTATTGTTGATAAGCAGGTTCGGCGATTACAAGATGGCCATCATGACATGTGACATTCCTCATTTCGGTGTATCTTTGATCGAATTTGTTTGATTTATTCAAATTTAACATGTCTTCCGGAACTGTTAGAAGGATTCATCCTGAGCATGCAGTACCAATGAAAATGGAGTATTGAACCTCGACTCGTGTAACTGTGATTCCAAATATTCCTCCTTTGCAGTCGTTTCTCTGACTGAATTAAAAGAAAATGAAAAAACTCAGGTTCAGAAAGACTATGACTACCCTAATAATCGATACAATCCACTCCTTGCATTGCAAAATTTATAGGAAAAAAGTTTCCCGATGCTTTTGTAAAGATAGGCCCATTTATCCAGCAATAAAGAGATTGATTGAAGGATCAAAAAGTTACCTGTCTAAGGATCCACTGATCCACATGCTTTTTCCTCTAATGAATTGAGAGCCAGTTATTTTAGAAAGCATCATCGCAGATAGAATGACAGTCTTTGAGAGATAAGAGTCTTGTGCTACTTGCATTTGTCATAAAACACTGAGGAAAAAAAAAATTTCGATCTTTTATGTTGAATAAAATTGCTCTGAGTGAAGAGCTGCACTCATTTATCGATTTGAACATTGTGTCATACTAAATACATAGGAGGAAGGAAACTTTTCTCATTCCTGGTTAACATGCTCGACCTTATATGCGACATATCGTCGAATAGGATCGGATTACACTTTGACACCTCTATCACTTTTTTTATTTGGGTTCTTATCATTCAGTAACTAAATAGTTTGAGGCATTCATGAATGGATATACTGACGTAGAGAGACTCTCCCGGGTCTATTGGCCGAGGTCAATTGTAACTTGACCGCTGCAATTCTGACACTGATGGTTGATGGATCATTGACAGAATGGTCTTCAGAGGATTTTTTCAAAGATTGTAACTCGACCGCTGAATTTCTGAACCAGATGTAGGCGAAATGTTAGGTGGAATAATTTCTAATAGACCACGGCCAATAAGCCCTGAAGACTGTCTCAATAATCTGTGTTTCTTTAATTTTAAGTTTATTTTAAATTGTTCTATTAATTCAGTAACTCAGATGTGCACAAATTCTTGAAATCTATTTATTTCAAATAAAAATATATCATAACAGCTTGTTTGAATTATATCGATGGAATTGAAACAATGTTTGAGTGAAAAATTACATCCGATGCAGAACAAAAGTACTGCTTTGGTTCTGTTGCAAAGGATGATTTTCAACTTTAAACCATATATAATCTTTCAGTAGAAGCTTATATGAAACATATAACTCATTATGTATATGAAATCAGTTTCATCACAGAATATAATGATAATTTCTCATCAATGTTTCGTTCGATTTCGTCTTAAGAATTTTCAAGAAAAATTAAATCCCTACTTAACAAGTTCCAGTGTACTAGATACGTTGATCATTGGTCTTTATATGAGGACCTAATTTTTTATGTTTTTTTACTTAGTTTCAGAGAAGTACCGGGCAGCACCGAGCAGATTTGAAGCTCTAGTTAATATGATATCGGACATAAAATGTTCAAGTTGATCTGAACGTGTGGTCACAAGCGGACATCGATCACTTTCAAAATTCATGAATTTTCTTGAAACTGTCATTCGATATATAAAAGAACTTCCTTCTTCTTGGTTTAACACTTCTGATGTTACTGAGTGAATAAACAGTAAAAACAGGCTTCAAGATTCTTCTTCGAGATGATAATAGCTGAAATATCATTTTAAATGAATAGTAATCGTCATCGCCCTGTTGTCAACTGTTCGTAGATCTGAAAAAAATTTTTGGAAGTAGGTACAACTCGATGCAATATCCGCATAGAATTTACTGTCAGAATAAATTTTGATAGGAGCCTCCTTTTGTCGTGAATATTTCTCTAAAATAATGTCGAAAGTAACGTAATGATGCATGTATCAGCGATAACCCCCCACTTCATATCAACTTTTCTACAATCCTCATGACAAGCCAAAGTCCCGATCGGGTCATTCATCAAATTATATCAAAGATTCAATGAAAAAGGTGCTGAGAGGTTAATTAAGAGGACGCCATATGCGCAGGAATGATTAATAGTGATATAATTTCACACACACGAACAGACATATCTGGACGCACATGGTCACCAACTATTGTCATTAATCATGTCCCTCGTCTGTGTTCTCTCGTTTCGTGGATCTCTAGCTGTAAGCACACTCGGACACCGGTGACCTACTACACCCGGTAGGAGCAGTAGGTGGACAAGGTGTTAAACAGTTGACTTATAGCGGAGATAACCTATTCAACGACCGGCAGCAATCGAATCGTTGAGAAACGTTACTTTCTCGTACACCGTGCCTTAGAATTTTCTCTTCTTTATCAGTTAACTGTCTTTATGTTCGAAGGTGAGAATCTTGTGAATTTCTTAGCTTTTTTGATACACTATCCTGAAGGACAAATAAGGAATGTATTCATTGTGTGATCACACCTCAATATAGGTAGAAGAACCACAATGACCGTTGTTATACAGCACATTCAAACCAAAGTCTTCGTCGGGCAATAATAAAGGGAAAAAATGGTGGAGAACTTTGAAGAAAATTTGTTTTCTTCATTTCGATAAGGGGCTTGAGAATCGAAACTTGTTGAATACCCAAAAAATATGCAGCCTTCAGAGGAACCCAATTTTGTCAAAAACATAAGTTCATTTTGGAGAATTTTCAATACATCAGTGTAAAATAAGAGAGTGAACATTATGATTCGCAATGTCAAGAAATAGTAAATTTGCTTGTGCAGCCAGTTGAGAAAAGAAAAGCATAATTTTTCTTAATGAGCGTATTTCAGCTCAACAAGCGAAGCGAGTTGCGCAAAAGAACGCTAGTGTTTCCCATGGTGTTTCACACAATATTTTTTCTAATCTATTCTATTTTTCTAAGTCCACCTTTATTACAGGGGAAAATATAGATATTTCTAAGTATCCAAAACTTCGAGCATTTTTGAAGAGAAAAAATGATGTGAATAAGTTCATACTTGAAGCCTCCAATGGTATATACTCATTGATAACCTCCCATTACCTAATGGTAATGGGAGTTGCTGGGGCTTGCCGTTGTAATGAACTCTGTGAAATTAAAATGGACAATGTTGAAATAATTCAAGAAGTCGTAAATATGACCATTCCTGGCTCCAAAAATGGAATTTTTCGTACTTTCACAGTAACAAGAAGTGACGAAACTCAGGTTTGTTATTTCAAAATAGTTTAAAAGTACATTGATATAAAATTCAGCATTATCAAAAGTGCTTGTACCAGCCTATCAAAAAAATACTTTTTCGTCAATTACAAGTAAAATTTTGAAATTTCTGAAGTTTGAGAATTTCAACATGTATACCTACTGGACACTCTTTCAGAACAACTTCGGCAACTTCATTAGCAAATAGTGGATTTGATGTATTAGCTATCAAGCTAATGGATGGAAATCCGCGAATAGTGCGGAAAGTTACGTAGCTGGGAGCCTCAACAATTAAAAGAAAGTAGCGAATAAAATTTTATACAAGAAGACCCAGCCAAAAGTCTCTTGCACTGCTTCAACAGTGGCAGAAGCATTGGTTAAAAATGAAGGATCTGTGGAGTCAGAAAATGTAATACACAACAAGAAGAAATGAGGAAACGTGTGTTACAAATTTTTTTAATAATGTGATTATTTGTTAGAATTGTACCATTAATATTCATTTCAATTTATATAACCGGATGTATGTCCGGATTTTTGTAATAGGGTAAAACCCGGATAGATGCCCCAGTTGGATAGATGCCCCATTTTCAAAATACCTAACTTCCCAAACTCTCCACTAATAACTAATAGTGTAAGAATGATCCACTGTCACCCTTAACTTCAGTTGGTAACGAAATATGGTACACTGAGGACGCGTTTTGCAAGTGTATGTGATTATTTCCGCAACGAACTTCGAAAACATGAAAAAGTTTCAAAGGCTAGTATTTGCCGTTGTAGAACTTTCAAAGTAGTTATAAATTCGATCAAATTTTTTGTTATATCAATAAACTGGTTCTTCAAATGTGCATCTAAGTATGACCAATTGTTTTTTTTGTTTTTAATTTGCGAAAAAAGTGCATGGGCATCTATCCGTACCGAAAAGGATAGTTGCCCTGTTTTTACGAGGGATAGATGCCCTTAGGGGACATATATATCTCTATACAACTCATACACCTGTATAGTCTGAGTATTACTTCTTTTAAATATTTTAGTGTTCTGTTATAGCTTGTGTACCAATCTGAACTATTTACTGATCGTAGCAAAACCATGTATGAGTATGAGAGAAAAGAAGGAGTACAAGGTCAAGTTTGCTCTTGGACCACAGAACAACTCGAAGCAGCTTCCGATGAGGAAGAACATTACGAAGGCGTTATGCCCCTGAAATATGAAATTATGAATGAAAATACAGAGTCTCGGTCCAACTGGATTCAGTGTATAAGGTTTCACTCAAGTGGCTTCATGAAACCGTACACTTTTTCGGAACTACTGCTCAAGATCTGGAAAACTTAAACCACTATATTAGTGATCCCCTCTTCGTTGTTTTGTTTTGTTTTAAAAAGAGTACATATTTCTATTTCTGTCGAAACCTATTAGGTATTTAATATTTTATAACAACAATGAAAAATTCGTATACCTATTTGTTGATACCTACCTGATATTTTATGATATAAAGAATTTATATTTTCGTTTAATAAATGCTTTCGAAATTTCATTAAGTAGGCTGATTTAAGTTATGTTACGATTATAACAGACATAACGATAAGAGATTTCATTGAATTTGGCTTTGTAATTTGACCACACAATATGAAGGGCATCTATCCTGGACTGGAGGCATCTATCCCTCTCAGTATTTTCATAGTGGGGCAACTATCCATACCTGTAGGCATCTATCCCCAGAAATAATGTTCCACAAAAATCAAAATTCTGTGAAATCTGTTAATGCTAGGTCAGAAAAAATCCACAGTATTTTAACTCGAATAACAAGTCTAGCTACTTTCATAAAAATTATTCAGATAAAATCGATATTTTCGAAAATATGAGGCAATCTCGAAAAGTGGGGCATCTATCCGGGTTTTACCCTATGTTACAAATATTATGAGCAAGAAAGTAACTTATAATAATTTTAGATTATTTTACTAGGGATGTAGGTTGACTTTAATCCTCTCGTTAAAGACAACCAATGGATAGATAGATAGATATACTTTATTTGATCTCTCACATACACCAGAAGGTTTAGAACATGTCACAAATTTCCATGAAACTTATTTATCTATTTATTTAGTTATTTATCGTTAGGCAAAGCAAAAGCACTGAACAAGTCTAAATGATAGTGAATATAAAACAAAGTATATCTAACATAAAAATATAAAAGGAAAGACACTCATATAGATATAAGTAAAAAAGTAGGGAAATATGTGATTGAATTTTGCGACGACAGATATGATTAAAACTTCAAATTAGAGATCCACATCCAGAGAACGGAGCCAGTCCAGTGCAGAAGGTGTCGCATTAATAATGTCTCTGAATGGTCCCAGGTACTTCCTTAAAGGGCATTCCCGGACAATATGCTCTACAGTTTGTTGATCAGCTCCGCAGTCGCAGGATGAAGACAACCAATTATCAACAAACTGAAATATTCACTCTATGGCTTCCCAAAATCATCTTCATGAAAAAACTCCTCTAAAGAATAATAACGTTTTCGATAAAGAAAATTCTTCAGAACAAGATTCTATATGTCACATTTTTCGTATATATGATAAGTTGGTTCTATCTTGAATCAAATTCTTCTTATTTTTTGTTTCATGTTTGTGTTCCACTTCATAATTTTCAAACTCTGTGATATTATTTGAAACATAAAGAATGCATTCATATATATATATTGCCCATATAATGTCAGAATTTTCTGTTCAATAAAAAGATTTTTAAAACTATCAATTGGCTTCATCCTGAAAATAACCCTCAAGCTTCTCTTCTGTAGTCTGAACAACCTATCAGCCTCGCAGCTTCTGGCCCAAAAAATAACTTCGTATCTTATTTTCGATTGAACGTAGGCATGGAATGCTGACAAAGCCGCTTCCACACCTATGTTTTCTCTTATAACTCGTGGGGCATAACAATATTTCGAAATATCTGTGGCCAATTGTTCTATTTGCGCTTCCAATTCAAGTTTTGGTCTATTATTGTTCCCAAAAATTTAATTTGATCTACCGTTTCAATTTCTGTATTCTGAGTTTTCACTGTGATACTTTGCTCTTCATTCTCTCTAAATATCATAATTTTAGTTTTCGTAAATTCCAAAATAAGATCATTTTCTGCCAACCATTCACTGATGCACCCCTAATTCCAATACCTTGTTGAGTAACTTGTACTCACGTTTGTCAAAGCAGTGTCAAAATAGCTTGATTACAATACAACGAGGGAAAAAAATAATTTTTAATATTAAATCCGCCAAATGTCCCTCACAATGCTTGCATTCTTGGAATCGTGCCTGAAAGTTTCTCATAATTCTGCACAGTACATAAACAGGGATTGCAGCAATCCTGTCACGAATTCGTAGTTTTAGAGCGTTCTTTAGGTGAATCAATTGCGAACAAATTTTTCTTTGGCTGTACCAAAAAAAAAAAAAAAATTGGAGAAGATTACATTGGGAGACCGAGAGGTCCAACCGATTTTCCTTACAGAGAAGTATGACTTGTTGGAGAAGTATGTGCTGAAAAGGCTCAAGTTGTGATGTTAGAAAATGATTGCAATGTATCGCGCAGAATAAATAAATAAATAATTTATTTATTTGTTAAATCAAACAGTACCTTCTACAAATTTTGATATTTTACCATAAAAGCAAATAATAGATGATTCGAATAATATCGTATCATAATAAGAACGTAGAAGAATATCGGAATTCCAAGAGAGATTCACAACCATCGTCGTACCATCGCAATCTCGGATAATGGCCTATGTTTCTACAGAAGACTACCCCTGCCTCGTCCCTCTCCTCTCCATCCAAACCCGTACAGAAACGGCGGACTGGAATTAATTAATTGGCTCACAAAATAAAGACCATAAATTCTCATAGCTTCACAAATTATGGGCGAGATAGGGAGTGTCGTTGCGAGAAATAAAATAACCATATCTGGAGCTGGTACGGAGAGGAGAGAAATTTCCAGCCCTGATACATAAATGAAGTGTCTTCTCGGTTATTGTCACTCCCTGCTCCTCCCGAAGTCGGATGAAAAACGTCTCTCCGAAGAATTTAGAGGCCACGCGAAGTACAGGCTCTTCTCAGAAATCAATGATGTCCCAATATCCCAATAACAAGAAAACATAGAGGATATCTTATCTACTTGTTTTTCATTTATCCGAAAAAAGACACCTGCTTATAAAATTATTAATGAAGGGTAAATTAGAGGAATATAACCTTAATAACAAATGGTGTGTTATCAAGAGAATATACTTCTTTCTATTTCAGTACTAAAAGCAGTGCTGTAATGAAGTCATTACAGCATTGTGAGCTGCTTCTAAGGGTAAAAGGTGATAAAAAGATCTGCAGTTTTTGTATTCCACTTTTTCCACATAACCTCCAAATTTATGTAAAATTTAAAACAACCAAATTTTTTATTATTATTTTGTTTATTATCTTCCGAGAAACTTTTTTTAAATCAATGAAAACTTACTTTCTCAGATTTCTAACACACTGTAATTTTTTTTTAATTCAAAATATTTATTATTTCTCATCATTTTATTTCTCAGACAATGCAAATGACGTTACCTAGTATTCTTACGTTTTTCCAGTAATTGTGTAATTTTTGAGGATTTTGAACCAAGTTTTGGGTCTCTACATTTCCAACTGTTACATTCGCTAGTTTCACAGCTGCAGCAGAGTTCTTTGCATTTCCTGGGAGCATTTACCATAGTAAGTATAATTTTTTTCCTATTTCAGAATGGTAATGAGTTCATTACAGTACTAAAATTAGTGACGTAATGAACTAATTGCAGCATCGTTTTCAGTAATATTTTTCGTTTTGTGGAAGGCAATTCTGGCTTTCGAGTCTATTTCAATTTAAATTTCGTAACCTGTCAATTTTCGTAACAGTGGATGTATCATCTGAAATTTTCATTGGAAACCTTGACTGAAATAGAGAAAATATCGTCTAAAACTCTTTGAAGAAGGCTCTTTCGTCGCTCGCTTTCTGATTTCGCATTCGTATTGGAATAGGCACCCATTATGACACTCGTTTTAGAATATACTTTAAAAAAAAAGCTTAACCCTTTCCTTTCATGTTTTTTATATTAACTTCCTCTTCTAATAGGTTTCATCCCACCATTATTTATTTTAGTTCGTACCATCTTAAAAGAACTACATACAACTCGCAACAAGTGTTATAAAATGGTTTATTGAGATTTGAAATGGAATATTTTTGTTATGAATATTCTAGTTGTTTTACGTTATTTTTTAATGTAATTTTTTGTACTCGACTACCGCAGCTTGTCACACTCTAAAAACTGTGTTGAAATGAAATAGTTATTTATGATACAAGTGCAGAAGGCATTGATAATTTTAAACGAGTTCAAAATTCAAAAACGAGTCACGAAGTGGCGAGTTTTTGACTTTTTAACTCGTGTTAGAATGAGCCTTCAGTACGAGTATCATACATTATTTTCTCTAATTCGTTGAATTTTTATCGAAATTATCGAAATATTCCCGTGAATATCGTTTAGTGATTTTTGAATTGAAAAATATTGATTGGCAGAACAGTTTTCTATCCCATAAATTTGACAGATGTTAAATAAATCCGTGTCAGGAGGCCAACATATCATCAATAGGTACAAAATACTGAAAACGATGCTAGAATGAAATATTCCAGCATTGTTTTGATCTACGAGATGTGGCAGAATAAACGGATTTGATACAGAATTAGAGAAACCAATGATCTCGACTTTGGCCTTTTCTCGGGAATGTAAAAATTTTTAATTGGGTTTGAATGAATTTTAATACGCGCTATTTCAGATTTCAGCATAGGTTGCCTCGACAACTGAGCATTTCCTTTCATGCTGGTACTATTGAAGAACCTATTCAAACCTTTTAGAATAGGATCATCAATAGCAGAATCGACAGCCATTCCGAGTCAAATTACGGTACACTCTGCGGTGTGCAATTACGCAACAAAATACTTACTATGATGAAATTCATTTGACAGAGGTACAGTTCGATCAGTTGTCCATATAAATAAAGGATGATAACTCAGCACAGGTTGAAGTTCCAGTATCTAGGTATAGCGTATATATCCGAGTAAAAACCCTGAATATTTCATAAACAATTTTTATTTGGAACCGAGCAAAATTGGATGCTATATTAACGGCACTGTGCTTATTAGCTGCATTTCTATCAAGTAAAACTTTTTCATCCAAAACTTAGGTACTTTGATCTTATCTTGAACTTCAAATTTCCATCTAGAAAATTATAATATCAACTAAATATTTCTCCGACCACTTAAAAAATATTTATTTCGCAGAATGAATGACACTAACATCATTTCGAGCGAATGACGTATTGAGTTTATTTATGAAAAGTCAGAAAATAAGACGTAATTTACATTCCAGGAAATTGCAGATTCCACCCAATGAAAGATATCAAAGTTTATTTTACAACGAATGGATGACTTGAAATCAGACCGTGTATTTATCTTAAATAATTATATCTGTGTTATGAACTTAGTAGAATAATAGAGTAGAGACGGATTCATAACAAGTTCACATTTACTATTTCGAACGGTTGTTCAATAAACAGCGTTTCATGTTGAGAGTATGAGAAAATTATGATGCGAATGGTTATTTGATTTTCTGAACATTCTGTTCTTGAATTGAATAAAGGTCAAGAAGTCGATCGAAACAAATTATATGTATATATTTTTCCATAGGCATAACGGGGAAGGCCCTAACCCAGTTTCTGAAAAATTACGACGAATTCCGAAAATTTTCAAAAATACAATAATTTTCATCGTTCTTCAAACCCTGAAATCTCCCACATTTATTGGCAGATACACTGTATAATGAAAAATATCATGATATTATTACGAGAAATGTTAATAATATCTGTTCGAAATCACGGCAATCGAAATCGAAAATAATAATTTCAGGTTAGAGTAGTAGGCAATGAATAAATCTTGACATGGATCCCACCACAGAAAACTGTTCTGGTCCTTAATCGGATGGGGAGTTTTCGGGAATGGAAACGGCTGCCCTAGGAGACATCAATTGGACGAAAATATTCAAATTTATGTCTCTGGGTTTATTATTGAGCAAAATGCTAATTTTAACGACCACAATCTGCGTGCTTCGACGTCCCTGGATGGCGATTGCGGGGAGCTTGATTCGCAGGGATGAGCTAATTAAAAAATATCGTCTTTTTCGGCCCCGATGACGAGGACAGACTTCCTCCAAAGCGGAAGATTGTTTAGGGACAACAACAGGGGTGGATTCAAAAACTTGACTGCCTGGGTCGACTTTCATTCCAAGACATACCTACACAATTTATACTATCACTTGTATAAAATCACTCGGTTAAAATTGGAATTTTGACAAACTGCACTCTGTATCAAACGAAAATGTGAGGTTATGACGCTTGTCAACTCTGTTACTCCCGAAAATCAATGAATTCCAAAAGATGTGATGGATGGACATAATTAACGGTTAAAGGAACTGATTCAAGTGTTTCCTTATCTAGTTATATGCATAAATGGTACAAGAGATCAGTGTTCAATGGAAGCCGTGGAAGAGTGGATGGTGGCGTTACTGCAAATTGTCCACGTCGTTTTGACATTAACGATATTTCATTTGTCCCAACAGAAATTCTTATACAAAGATTATAGAGTATAAAGATGGGAAACGAAGCGACTACAGTGATGTCAGCGACATCTGTTTTGCAAAAGTAATCGGGTTATGGTTTAAATATTTAATTAGGGTCCATTTGGCATAGATTAAATAGAGATTATTAGTAGGCTGTTGTCAATTTTGAAAGAAATACTTGAATAAATATTTTTGCTGAATGATGATTGTATTTTCTCGCGTATTTTCCACTGAAATAACTCGAATTCTACAAGAGTAGCACCTAGCTCACTCCATAATCTTGGTTTGTGAGAATGGAAATGTAAGTTTTGAAACTCGTATCATGTAACTGTCTTGTTCATTGTTTTTTATTTTCAGTGTTGTCAAATGGATAGAGGTTTCGGGGCAAAAATATATTGTTCTGGATAACTTGTTCGCGAACCGAATTTTCTTCGGTCTCATTCATTAGATGAAGAAGTTCCACTCATAGAGGCAATGGTGGTCAGAAGAACGTCTTATAGAGGTGGTGGTTCTCTTGACGACCCTTCCAGCAGTTCGACTCATCTACTAGACCCTCTAGACTCATTGAGGTTAAAATACACTGGGTAAGATATGTATGAATCGGGTCCAGAACAACTGTTTGATTTATCCATGTTCGATTTATCGAGAGTTCACTGTATGAATAAGTTCTTGAAATTGTTATAATAATTCTCTAATATGTAAACAAATTTTTGAAATGTTCTCAATTTCATAATTATTGTATTGTAGTTGATTTTCTCTATTTCAGTATCGTAATGAGTTCATTACAGCATTGTTTTCAGTTATATTTTTCGTGTTATGATTATCAGTACTGACCTCCGATCGAATCAAGTTTCCAATCAAATCAATTCAAATTCCGTGACCTGTCAAATTCCGTATGTCACACCAACTGCCAAGATACAAAACAAAAGTCACTAATCTGAATTTTCATTTGATTTTCGGGAGGTTTAAACAAAAATGGACTGAAATAGAGAAAAAACCGTCTAATACTCGTTGCAGAAGGCAATTCCAACACTCATGCTATCGAAAACTCGCTCCTTCGTCGCTCGTTTTCGAACTTCGCATTCGTGTTGGAATAGGAGCTCATTCTACAACTTGTGTTAGAATATACTATTACACAATCATTTCGAATAAAAATATAAAGAATCCAAAACATATTTCATTTGATTCAAAACAATGTGTAGATGAAAAATATAATCCTGATCAAAAGACGGAGCTCTGCTTTTGTTTTGTCGATCAGGATGTTTCTCTGAAAGCTTGACAAAGAATACTCATTTTAATGGAAATTTATGAAAAGTATAATTCGAATTTTGCGCCTATTAAAATAGTTTTCTGTACTGAATTATGTTTTCAGCGCCATCTAGGTGTCAAAAGTAAGAAACTAGCCAAAAATCGTAGTCGGATTTTAGTACCACAGATGTAAGGGCGTTTCCTATCTTTCTAACTCTATAATCTTTGTTCTTATAGTAATATTCTAGTTGCAAAAACTCCAAGAATTAAATCATAGCCAGCCGAGTGATTTTATACGAGGATAGTTCGATTATGATAGAGACCAATGCTCTGACACATGTATTTACTATCTAAAAAATTAAAAAAAATTCTAGGTAGTTCACGCTACTAGATACACATCTTATACATCTTTTCGGAACCTTTTTTAAGCCGGTATCGAAGAATTTCTTGGGCAACCCGGACAGTTGCACAAGCTCCTCTACCTCGTCTTCCAGTTGTCGAAATATGTGGTAGTCACAAGATGATTAATCCGGACTGTAGGGAAGGTGTTCCAGTACCTTCCACCTCAATTCCTATATTGTATTGAGAGCGTGACGCGCGTTATGAGGGTGTGCGTTGTCCTGCAAAAGAATCGCACTTCTTGCTAAAGGTTGGAGGAGTATACAGCTTTGATGGTACTTTCGGTATGCAGAATGGTCCTTCAAAATGAGTCGTTCTACTAGGTAAATGTTGTCCGGTGTGTTGCTGGTTCGCAGTCGACGACCATGCGGCTCATTCTCGACGGTTTCACGGCCATCTTTGATTGTTTTGGCTCATTTAAACACAACAGCTCTACTCAGGCACTCACTACCGAACTGATTTCGGAAACGCAGAAAACTTTCTGTGTTTTTCACGCCTTCCACACTGGAAAACAAATGACTGCTATCATATACTCAACCACGATCTTCAAAAGATACTTGCGCGCCATGTACAGCATTTGTCTCGATCATATTTGAACCACCCTCGTATGAGTAAATTGAGTGAAGAGTATGCTGGGTACGGTTGTGTCAATTGTGTCGGTAGACCTATAATTTGAGTTAACTTTTTTACTCAGGTGCAAACTTTTTGCATTTTTAGGATGTTCTGATTCACCATAAAAGACACCTTTCTTACAGTTGGGTATACTAACAAAATTCTAGGCGATCCATTGAAAATTGACACAACCGTACCCAGCATATTGTCCTTACCAGGACAGGTTCGAAAATCCTCTCAAAATGGTCAACAATCACTATAACTCAAATAATATCTAACATAAGGCAACATAAATCTTCAAAATTAATTTTTCTTTAGTCTATATTATGTTGTGTCATTTAAGAAGAAATAGAACATCGCTCCAGAAGAAGATAACTCGACGTAGATTCTTACGAAGAATTTGACTTCAACAAGGAACAAACTTGCATTACTTCTGGCTGGGCTTTAATGTGGTTAGAATTTTTATGGCTTCTCTAATCTGATATTGAAACTCCTATCCATCAAATATCTCACAGCAATTTCAACTATGTATTTGAACTCTTTGTTCTCATTTCATACAGGCTATGAAGCCATTCTCGAAGCCATCTGAAAAATACACTAATATTAAAATCTAGAAAGTTGTCCACAGCTTGATAATCTTTTGAACAAATCAAATCTAGAAAGTACATGACAATCACAATATTAATGTCAAGTTTTTGTCAAATATGCCAAACTATCTATAATTATTATTGCTTCATGTCGAGACCACAAGAACTGTTGTATATATTCCAACTTCTAAGCTTCAACGAATAGTATATTCTAAAACATTTACAGAATGGGCTCTTATTCTAACACGCATGAGTGTTGGTTGGAATTGCCATCTGCCACGAGTATTAGACGATGTTTTCTATATCTCAGTCAAGTTTTGTGGAATACTCCCGAAATTCAAATAAAAATTCGGATTCTACATTCTCAGTGACTTTTGTATGGTATCTTGTCAGTTAGCGTGACTCACGAAATTTGACAGATTGTGGAATTAGAATTGGTTTGATTTGAAAATTTATATCGTCGGAGGTCGGTATTGACAACCACAAAACGAAAAATATAACTCAAAGCGATGCTTAATCAGTTCATTACAGAACTGCTTTTAGTACTATAATGAACTCATTACGATAGTGAAATAGAGAAAGAAATTTATGATTAATTTCCTCTACGAATTCATCTAACATGTAATGGCGGCCTATTATATGTAATTAATTAAAAACTAATAATAATAATAAGGTTATATCACATGAAGCATGAAGGAGATCATTCAGGCATAGAAGAATATTGATCTTTTTGTTCATCTTCATATTTTATAGTTTTTCCCAGCTAACATCGTGTAAAGTCAAGACATACTTGAAGATTCAGGTTGATTCTCGCTAGATATATGCTCTGAAAACTTTCTGTTTATTGGTGATTATCTTCGTCCTTTTTTTAATTTGCTTCATCAAAATTCGTGAAAATCATCTCATTTTCCAGTCCGCTTCTGGAAGTTCATCTCGCCAGATTAGTATATTACGACTGACCATTCAGCCCGGATGCAGGAACCCCGCACCAACAAAGGACTGCCTAATTTTCCGGAAGAACCCGCAGCTTTTTTCACCCCCACGTCTATCGGAATTATGACTCGCCGGCTTGATATTTTAAAAGTGCAGAAGGGCGGGTTTCTAAGGAACGACCGCTCGACTCGATTGACTGGAGTAATTTACAAATGAACATCGCTGCCCGAGATTATGAGCCGAGGGGAGAGAAAAATGTTGGAATGAGTTTTCTCTTGTAGAATTAAAATTCAAATTATGGGGTGGAAAGTTTGCGCGGGGTGAGTCTCTTTCTTGTCACAACCAAGGTTGGGGAGGAATATTTTGAAGCATTCGTATTGAGATAACGTCGGAGATTCTCGCTGTTCTGGGATAAGTTTTCGTTCGAAAATCAGTTCAACTCGTTTCGAGGAAATTCGGAGTATAGATATAAATAATTATCCAGTAACTCTAAAATAATTAAATCAACAGTCGTTTGATACGAATCGGTTGAATCGAATTAATTTCGTTGTTAAATATAATATTTTCATTGTTATCCCAAAATCAAAATTTTTCTGGTAACAAAGAGTGTTGTATCAACTTATACTACTACTCCGTATTAAAATGATCGTCACCTCAGGAACTTTTCAAGTTACTACACTAAGTATCACCACCACAGAAACGTAATATAAAGATAATCTAAAAAACAAGAAAAAAGAAGCATAAGTATATTAATATTATTGTCATTTTGACAACTTTCGAAATCAAACGACAAAATCTCTAGCTCCACCAAGGATGGAGGTTTGGTCGTTGGGCCAGCAACCCAACACCAAAAAAGTTCACAATGTTGCTGAATTTCTCATTCAACAAGCCTCGGAATAGGGCTGGTAGTATTCAACGACGTGAGTGTAAAAGTAAAAATGAGAATGATTACTTGAAATATACAGGAGATCATTTTTGCTGGAGTTGTTCGTAACGTGAGAGTTGGATTGGAGATTGAAAATGAAGTAGCAGGACAGTTCGGAGAAATAAAAAGGATTGAAAGGCTTGATGAAGAGAACTGGGTATACGACATCAAGCTGTTTCTTGATGATATGTATTGTAGATTGCATATTGTTAAGCCCAGAATATACATATGTACATACATACATATTAATATTTTCGAAATTAATAAATGCTCAATTAAAGCAATTTCGGAAAATATGTGTTTATTTTGAAGATTCTCCTGAAAAAACCTTTCATCAGATCATTAGGAACGAATTACGAATATTTGATTTCAAACTGCAACTCTTTATCACATTTTTGATAGGTTAGATTCGTTTAGTTCAACAGCATATACAAGGTGATTCATTGGTAAATGAACACACGATAACCTGAGCTAGAGTTACCTTAGGCGAGTCCAGAAACCCATATATGCTAGGTCTAATCAATTCCATAACCGAGATATAGGGTGGTTCATGTATTCACCAAAAATTTCAATTGATAATAACCTTTGAAGCAACCAGTATATTTGGTTGATACTTGGAACGTATAGTAACCTTCCACAGGTCGATCGATTTATATTCAAATTCCTGGAAAATTCCAGGTCCGTATTTGAAAAATATGGGACTTCTTCCAAACTGAGATTCAACACATTGTACATTGGACTTCGGTGAGAGTGTCTTATTCTTTGATGAAGAAGTTAATTTAAAACCTTCCACGAAGTTCTTGGGAGTAATTGTGGACCAATATCTTGATTGGAATGAGCATATAAAACAACTGTGTAAGAAGCTGAATCAAGTTATCTACACTCTGAGAGTTCTAAGATCTGAACTGGGTACTGAATTCCTAAATCTTATTTATTTTTCCAACTTCCAGGCGCTTATGGCGTATGGTCTAGTGATCTGGGGTAATAGTAGCCAGGCGATTTCGGTTTTTAAACTTCAAAAATTGGCTTTGAGATGCATATACAATCTGAAATTTCGTGAAAGTTGTCGAGGGGTTTTTAAGAAAAATAATATCTTGACGCTACCAGCACTCTACATATTTAAATGTTTACAGTTTGTATTCAAACATCCTGAATTTTTCCTAAAATTTAAGAAAACAGGGTCTTATTCCATAAGAAACGATTTCTTTATTTATCCTAAACATCACTTATCATCAACCGAGAAATCTAGCACATATATGTGTATAAAATTATATAATTCTTTACCGGCGAATATAAAAATTATAAAAGATTTCAAATCTTTCCGAGGAGAGATCCACAAGCTTCTGCTACAACGGGAACCATATACTATAAATGAATTTATGTTTTTCCCGGATTAGGTTTGATTCATTTTGTATTTGACGTTTCCCAACTTCAATATTATGTATACTGTTGATTTTTGGTGAATAAAGGTTATGTTGAACCCCAGCAATCTCTCCCAAAAAACTCAAACATTTTTCCTCATGTTGATGTTATACAACAAAAGTTTAATACCTAAAGAATTATTTATGATTGAAGGAGCAAGTTAGTTCAATACCCTGGGTTTACGGCGCATTTTAAAAAAGGTGCGTCTTCTCTACCTGTTTTACCCTAATGATATTTCTTCTTGTGATCTATTTCGAACGAAAAAATTGCTTCAAAAACTTTTTGGTTATCAATTATAACTATTCTTATTTCAACACAACCACAACACTGAAGAAATATTGAAATCGAGAATTAATAATTATTCGATGTTTTCTTTTATTTGTTCTCTTGAAATCAATGGACACAAGGAATAAAATAAGTCTATTTATTGTTTTTCGAGGATGAGACTTGATAATAAACATCTTCCAACATGGAAATACTATATAAGAAATAGATGTATTCGTCGTCTTCCAGAATTTTAAAATTAAAAAACTATATTCTTCTCGTTGTGGGTTCCTCCAAGTGGAGGCCATTATCTCTTAACGATACTACCGAATCTCTGGGTAAGTTTCTCGCTCTGAATGTTAGTAAGGGCGGTGAGAGACCGATATTAGGGGTTGAAGATTAAAAATGACCATTAATCAGCACCTCAAGATTACGATAATCAACATCAGAATCCCCCGTTATTACCATTACCATTAAGACGACTAATGGTGATTACCGATACGCCATGAATCAGAGTTGGCAACTTCCCAAAACGAAATATACGCTCACCGGCTAGATAGACCCCAACATTTTGGTCAGGATATAATGTTCCTTCCGGCTGATTGCTTCTTGCATGATTTGTCTCTGCTATAAACGCATCATACTAATGATGCTGCTGAAGAAATGGAAGATTGATTGAGAAGCATCAAGACGATTTGTCAGTGCATGAAAGTCCGACAATTGGGTTTTTGTCTAATAGCGTTTAACGATTTTATGAAGAAAATGTAAGTATTTCCGTGGATATTTATTCGTTTTTCACTTTTAGCATTGTCACGAATCCACAAAGAAGAATTTCTCATTATAATAATAGTATAATAGGTACGTATAACTATCAGGTACCTACTTCGTGGAAATAATGCTGAGAGTGTCGTTTAATTTTTGCAGATACCAACAACAAAAAATGATTATATGCTTTATTCATCGAAAATGAAAATGTGCACATGCAATGAAAACTTTCGATTTCATTGCATCAACAGGTATCGGAAGAGCAGTGGAGCATGAAGGAGCAAAAAATGGGGCAAAAATTGTTTTTCATATGTCAAAAGATATATCGTGGGGCTCTTTAGAATACATTCGCTGGTATGACAAGTGATCCACCTACTGGCAGTGGATTTTGCTATACCGATCCACTCCTGGGTGTGAAACAATGAGGTGATGAATTTTGATCTCTTCAGAATCTGAGACAATAAGGCCACCGAAAGTAATTTAATTTTTTTTGGGTATCTACCAAGCCAAATAATAAAGAAATAATTAATAATGATAATAAAAAAGAATTATTATCTACAGATATAGATCTAAGTGAGGATATTTCTGTTTTTCATTTCAATTATGAGAATTAAGTATAGTTAAAAATATAAATAAATATGAATGGATATATTTGGATCATGGAGAACATGAGGATTTTTCTAAAAAAAACCGTATGAACAAATGAAAACAACATATTTTATTGTAGTACTATTTGTAGAACACCATAATTTTTATTTATAGGCTATATGCCACCTTTCTTATTCTTATTCTAATAATAATAATAAATAACAAAACACAATATAACCAAAAAATATCAGCAAAATAACAATGCACAAGATTATACATTCTACAGAGTGTTTCAGCATAAGGTCCCGTAAATTCGTGATCTTAATCCTCAGATCATTTTATGATATAAAGTTTCTATGAACTATGGGTCTCTGAGGCACTGTTTCGGAGATACAGGGTGTTGAAATTAAAAAAAAATTAGTTTTATGAAATTATTTTCTACACCGTAAACGATCTCTTTTTGCGTTTTGGCACGTATGAGTACGCATGAAGACACATTTTTTTCGATACGAAACGATGTTTGATTTTCACCAGTGGCATCTGCACAGAATTCTTTCTGTCCCAACAAGTTCGGTGAGAAAATTTGTACGCCAATGATTTTTTTCAAATTTTAAATCATTTTCGAAATAATCATATAATTCAGAGTGAGAATGGTTCCTTGAGTTTTTTACTTGCGACGAATATTTTCTCAGAAAAAAAAATAAAATGCATATTCAGCATGTGCTTCAATACCGACTAATTTTCAGACAAAGATTACGTGAATTCGGAATCTTAATCCCAAATGATTTTATGATATAAACTTCCTATGGACTATGGGTC
Organism: Hippodamia convergens; assembly: GCA_038502775.1. Taxonomy (NCBI): domain Eukaryota; kingdom Metazoa; phylum Arthropoda; class Insecta; order Coleoptera; family Coccinellidae; genus Hippodamia; species Hippodamia convergens. Next base: position 8,942,743 of record CM076610.1, on the reverse strand, counting down.
TCTGACGCATTGTTTCTGAGAAACGGGGTGTTGAAATTAAAAAAAATGTTTTTCGAAATTATTTTCGGCACGGCACACATTTTTTTTTGCGTTTTGGTAGGTTATCAGTACGCCATGAAAATGAATTTCGTGAAGTAATCAGAAAATTTCGTAACTAGATGAAATTGCATTTTGGAAATGATCAAAGAATTTCGTAACTTTCCTAGATGAAATTGCATTTTATTTTTTTTTTCTCAGAAATTATTTTTGTCGCAGGTAAAAAAATCAAAAAAAATTCTTACTGTTAATTATGTGGTGATTTAATAAATATTTTAAAATTTGAAAAAATCATTGGTGTACCAATTCTTTCACCAAATTTGTTCGGACAGAAGTCCGTACAGACGCTACTGGTGAAAATTAAACATCGTTTCGTATCGGAAAAAATGTGTCTTAATGCGTACTCATAACGTGCCAAAACGCAAAAAGAGATCTTGTACGGTGTAGAAAATAATTTCGTAAAACCATTTTTTTTTATTTCAACACCCTGTACCTCAGAAACAGTGCGTCAGAGACCCATAGTTCATAGGAACTTTATATCATGAAATCATCTTAGGATTAAGATCCCGAATTTAAGGAACCTTATTCTGAAACACCCTGTATATGAGTGTAAGGGTATGGGGGAATTAAAGCAATAATACTATCCATTCCGAAGATAAACAGGAAAAAATAGAAGTTAAAAATACAACAAGTTGAAAAACACCCAATAATGTTCCCTATGAAGTCAGTGGGCATATTAAAGCCACCTTGAAATTTGGATTGGGAGAAAATAAAAATTTTCTGGAAATGAAATTTATCCGAAGATATTTAACTTTCCAATAGTGTTTTGATTCCCCCGAGCAGAAAAAACGCTAATGTAGGCGCCCAGCTCTCTCACAAGTTCGAAAAAACTAACCTGCAACGTGGGATGCAAGACACTGCATGCAAATGTTTTTTTCTCTATGGGTTGTCGTAAAAACCATCAAATAATTCATTTCTTTTATAGGTAGAGCTCATAGCCATTGATTCAGAAATTTATATTGAAATAGTCTTCCGGGCTTATTGGCCGTGTTTCATTAGGAATAATTTCACCTAACGTTTTGCCTACAAATGTGGCTTAAACACGTCAATGTGTATAGTGGCTTCAAGACAAATTTTTCATTCAGATTGTAGATGGGGAAACTCATCGCAACCTATCCAACCGAGAAAACGATAATCGCATATAAAATTTTCACCATATTCTGGCCAAGATCGATAGCATACGAGCAAGTCTTCATACATCACGTAAATAAATCTAACAAACTGAGAGCGCAAAGGGGAGAGGATAAATTTGGAAATAAATTCCACCGCTTGCTATCAGAACAACCAGATGTACTCTTCCGTCCAGTGCAGGCTCTAATCAATGATGACCAGCTGGCCACTCGCACATAAACTTTCATTATTTAGGAAAACATTTTCCCGTATCTCTTTCCCTACAAACTTCGCCGTTTCGTTAACAAAAAATACCAGTCCATGCTAGCCAGCTCATTTTCACTCTGTCTCAATTATGTAGCTCATTCTGTGATATTGGCCATTCAATGAGTCCGTTGTATAAGAAAAAAGATTTTTTTTATCAGACAAACTAGTTGCCATAGGCGGAAATAGAACTTTTTGTGGGGGGCATAACTTAGGGAATTTTTAGGTAGGTTCGGACAAATTTTTTAATTCAGCGATTTTTAGATAAATTTTTATTTGTTCTGGGGGGGACCATGAAACTCTGGGAGGGGCTAGGCTCTCCTGGCGCCCCCCGCCCCCCCTATTTTCACTTATGCTAGTTGTTATAGGTGCAGTACACTGGTTATAGCGATTCTTCAGCTTTCACATACCATTCTTTTAGATTTTTGAATGATATATCTGTCGTATCAAAATAGACCTCAGTGATGTAATTACCTCATTATCACAGCCTAATATTTCACCCAGAGCAATATTAGAGGTCTGAGGACAGGAAACAGTCACTAGAGCCCAAAAGTAGGGAATACAAAGGTCAGAAAATCAATTCATAGCCCATCGTTCAATTTTTCAATCGTCGCAAGTCGTAATCAATTTGTTACACGGCGAATTGTTCTGGTGGAACAACACACTATATTGCTCTTCAATTTCGATTTCTCAGCGATTTCATCCTTCAAACGTTTTAATAAGAATATATGATCATTTATCTCTGAAGTATAATGATTCATATTTCATCCCTGCCATATATATAAATGCGAATATTCGAAATTTTAACTGTTGCTCATTGCTCAAGTCCAAACACTGCTCTTATCAACATATACAATACGTTGTTGTTGTTTTAGATCGACTGAGAGCTACCAATAGAGTGGGCAAAGTACCCAAAATATCATTTAAATCCCACAAAAAAATCAAAAAAGCCTGAACATTCAAACTTCAGTATTCAAAAATATTGTGTTTAATATACAAAAAAACTTTATTATGTTAGGAATGAAAACTTCTAGAAAATCGCCAAGTGAAACTTTCAGTTATTTAACTCTTATTACTCAAATAATCTAAACTCAAGCAAATGTTCAAATCTAAAATTGTAGCTGATGCATTCACAAAGTTTATTTGAAAATTTGGAATAGCTTCATTAGTTATCAAAATACACGAAATTTTCCTAGTAGTATTTCTGTAGATCATCAATCTTCATGTTTTTAACTTTATGATTGTGAAAAAACAATGAAAAAAATGTGGAAATTCACTCTGAAATAAATTTTCTTGTATTGATTTTTAATCAATTCCACACAAACCCCAACTGAAAGTAGTTTTTCACAAATTTTCTCTACTGAACATCATTTTTCTAATTTTTCTTTAAGGTCACAAAGATTTTTAAAAATTTTGCGGCCTTGCTCATGCAAAATTTTCCATCAACTTATTTCTTATTGACAGTCTCTCTTCTTGTAATATATTTTCATTTTTATTATTTCTGTTGGTATAATATTCATTATTATTATGTAAGAGCCTGCGCGTTAGCTCATAGGGTGTTGGTGTGGTAATTATATAGTATCAAGGTTTTTCTAGTCTGAGCATTGATTACAATCCCTTCAATAAGTTTCTCAGTGAATAATACTATTAATAACTGGGCATTGAATGAAATTATTCATAGTCCCCCCACTGCAACACCATCGTATGTTTAGGATAAAAATATATTTTATGCAAAGGGGAATTAAACTTTTTGGTGTTTGCATGTAGGGATGGTTTTATGGGAAATTTCTAACAATATTTCCAGGTCCTCCAAAAATATAATTTACATCTGGAGGAACGATGCTCTTGACCATCTTCATCATTGTTATCAGCCCCCCCTCTTCAAGAATAATGGGCTGGCCCTATATAACGATTGAAGTTCCAGGTAATTTCACGACGCGTTGATCAGATTCGATAATCTCAAAGGCTCCAGTACGGAGATATCGATTAGAATGTAAAATTACGGGATTATGCCATTCGGTTTGCGGAAGTAGAAATTTATCACTGCGTTGTGCGGGCAAATTGACTTTGAATTAATATAAATGGCATGTGAGCCGAATGGCCGTACCCGATCGGTGCGTCTGTCCATAGCAGCGCTAATGACAATTGGCTACCAGGAAAGGGTTGCAGCTTGTAATGGAATCAAGCATTCCTATTCACAGCTCCAAATTAATGCCCGATTCGATACTCGCTTCCTTCTGAATTCAGTTTCAAATTACAGCCTCCGACTGAGTATCTATTTTTACAGGTTCTAGTTAATTGGAGAATTGAATAGTTCCTATGCCTTTTCTGGATATTTTGGATTTCACAGTTGTGGCGGATTTTTTCCAGTTACTTGAAACTTTTCGAAAAAAGGATCCGGTAGAACTGAGTTCTAATATTTCTATTTTTCCATTGTAAAACTTGAGAGATTTGATATTCTGGATATTTTCGGAATATCTGATATTTTACAGATATGTAATATTTTCCATGATGAGGTAAGACAAATGAAAAGCACCGCTGATTGAACGTCGTCTGCTAGATATCATCAGAAATATAAGTTTCAGCATTGACTATGAAACGTGCTTCCGAACTTGTGAATAGCTCTGTATTGGTTTCAGTTGAATATCCCTTATATGGTACCAATACTTCAAGTTTATTATATTCAGTAGTCTTGTATGATCTAAAAAACAAATTACTCCAGGAGTATCTAGAAATGGAACAATTGGAAATTCCCCCCTTTCAATCGTACCAATGACCACAGAATAAAAAATATAAATGAAGGAACATATAGTCGATTTATCAGGGAAACGGTTTTAGTCTAAGAGCCAGCGTTCGGCAGACTTACGGTATTTTAGCAAACTTCATATTAATGTCAGGTATACTATGACACCTACCGTAGGTGAAATGAGGATTCGCTCTGCTCGGCGATGGTTCCTTGGAGCGTGGCCGCAAGTCCAAAAACGAGAAAATTGGGTTTTTCAACGTGATAGTAGCATGTCTGCCTTTTTGATATATTGTACTATACACTTTTCTATATCCAACAATTCAATGGCAGACATTTATTCCGGTTCCAAGTGTAATTTCTAGGTTCATGAAAATCGAAAATTTAATAAAAAATAACTTTATTTTAGCAAGGCTGAAAATTATGTATGTTATTCATATGTTTATCGAATACACATATATGACGAGGCAGACAGATAGGTCGGTTCTAACGTGCAGGCAGACCACATAATACTTTCGGTATCGTGCTGATGAGAACGTACGATTCTTTCTGTTTTACTCCTCATTTCATTATGAACCATTGTTTGAGCAATGCTGCAATTTACACGTGGTATTCATACTATGATCATGTATAAATATTGAAATAAAGCAGACAGATATATCGGTTCTAACATATAGGCAGACCACATAATACATTCGCTGTCGTGTTAATGAAATTGTTAGATTTTTACTATTTTACTCTCCATTTCATTGACAACAACTATTTCAGCAGGTCTGTAATTAACACATGCTATTGAAACTATCATAGTCTATACACCATAAAAAAAAACAGACAGACATATCTGTTCTAACTTGTAGGCAAACAGAAAAATTCATTCGCTGTCGTGTTAATGAAAGTGTGAGATTTTTTCTTTTACTTTTCTACTCCACATTTCAATAGGAACCAATGTTTTAGCAATGCTGTAGTTCAGACATGGTATTCATATTTTCATTATGTATACATAATAAAACAAAACAGATATATCGGTTCTAACATGCAGGCAGACAACAAAATATATTCGCTGTCGTGATAATGAAAGTGTGAGATTTTTACTTTTACTTTTTTTCTCCATATTTCAATGAGAACCAGTTTTTTAGCAATGCTGTAAGTCACAAATGGTATTCATATTATCATTATGTATACATAATGAAACAAAACAGATAGATATATCGGTTCTAAAATGCAGGCAGACAACAAAATACATTCGCTGTCGTGTTAATGAAAGTGAAAGATTTTTACTTTTTTACTCTTCATTTCACTGGGAAACACTGTTTCAGCAGGTCTGCAATTCATACATGGTATTCATAGTTTCATAGTCTTTAGAAAATAATAGAAAACAGATAGATACATCTGTTCTAACATGCAGGCAGACAACAAAATACATTCGCTGTCGTGTTAATGAAAGTGTGAGATTTTTACTTTTACTTTTTTACTCCATTTTTCAATGAGAATCAGTGTTTTAGAAATGCTGTAATTCACACATGGTATTCATACTATCATAGTTTATACACAACAAAAGAAAACAGACAGATATATTGGTTCTAACATGCAGGCAGACAACAAAATATATTCGCTGTCGTGATAATGAAAGTGTAAGATTTTTACTTTTTTACTCTTCATTTCACTAGAAAATACTGCTTCAGCAGGTCTGCAATTCATACATGGTATTCATACTCTTATAGTCTATACAAAATAATAGAAAACAGATAGATATATCGGTTCTAACATGCAGGCAGACAACGAAATACATTCGCTATCGTGTTGATGAAAGTGTGAGATTTTTACTTAGAACCGATATATATATATATATATATATATATATATATATATATATATATATATATATATATAATGCGTTATCGTGATGAAATGAAAAAAATTTCTTGCCCCTTTTCCAATCCATTGTTCTGACTGTTTCTTTTTCTCAGGAATGTAGTGTTGAACCCAAGTGTCATCAACAGACGCAAAAATTCGTTTTGATCAAGCCTATACAGCGCCAGTCGGTAGAAATAGTTTTTCGAATCAATTTTTGGTGGAGCGTTAGCTGTTTTGCAAACAGCTTTTCCATGTGCAAAATATTTCGCATACGTTCAGGTAACATTCTACAGGTCTCAGCTATCTCACACACTTTCAACCTGCGGTCTTCCAACACTTTTTTATGGATTTTCTCATTCTTTTCTGAAGTTGTAACCTCAACGGGCTGCTCTCAGCAAGACTCGTCAGAGGTACCCACACTACCCATTTTAAATTCAAAAATCCACAGCTTAACAGTTGAATATGACAGGGACAAGTCTCCTAGTATTGAATCCATCGCTTTTTTCATTTGTTTCGGTTTAAAACCTTTCAAATATTTGATGGCAGCACGTTTTTCGAATTTTTTTCATTTTCACAAAAACAATTAAAGCGTCTCGCGCAATGTCCTCTCAAGGGCAAGATAAAGTAGCGATTGCGCTGGAATTTCACATGCAAGCTGGGTAGGAATGGTACTGTAGGAAACCGCTCCAAAAGTAGACCTAGTGACGCCATATCTTGGTCAGGCCGGAAACTTTTCACTCCACCCTCGTACTTAGTTCATATTTCAATATTCGTTTCTTGAGAATAAAAATTCTATTATGGTCAAAACTGTCTGCTTTTTCGATCACATCTCTTCTTTCATCTTGAATATTCAAGATCACTGATCAAGCCAAGTGACTTTAACATCCATCTAAGCATCCATCTAACAGCGTAAGAAAACACCAAGCTTTCACTATGACCCTATAGGATTATATCATACACTGTTAGCTGATAATGATTGAAATCTCACACATTTATGTTATCGTGTCGACCCATTTACATAAGTTCTACTAAAAATTTTTTTGAGGCTCAGAGAGAACACTCTCGAAATGTTATCAAGGTGGTACCCATGAAATTATGGCGGTGACCACTGGATAGATAGTCATGAGAAAATTTTAAAGTATCAATATATATTATGTCGTTTGTGTCGATCATCGAAAACGACCTCGAAAACCTAGCATCCGACTGACACAATTCACAGAGAACAAGAATGGGTACTACAAGGAACTACCGAGCCCCCTGTTCTCCGTTCCCAGAACCTGAACCACAAGATGAGTGATCTACCTGCCGACGCCGCCACAAGAACGGTCCTTCGCACGCCGTTTTCCCAACAATTAACCAGCCTATCCATCATTACTTCACGTAGCACCCATAATGGCATAATAGGTGTAAAATTCTAAGAGACAAATCATGTAGGTCCGCAATTTTCGATTTATGATTAGAAGAAAAACTGGCCGCTATATGGTATTTTATGACTGCCGTTTTTTCCTCCGACGGTCGCCTGAATTCTGCGAATAATAAAAACTAACGAGAGCGTGCTGCACACCGGGAAAGTTCATCTCTTCCTGTATTAAACCTGCGGTCATAAAGAACGTATACTGTTTCCATATCTAAAAGCGGATTTATTTACAGCTTCTGCTATGGAGTCGCGGCCTGCTGCATAACGGATCAAATAAAAGTCATATATGGACGCCGCAGGGGCATCTCTGGAGGAAAAATCGCGTATGTCCGCAGATAGCCGGCGGAATTATTACATACGTGACTATTTTCATGATAAATGCATCTTTAATGGGCTATGACCAAACAGTATCCACTTGTCTGGTATTCTGAGAAACTAGGAGACAATACCTCTTTGTCATAGTGAAATGGATCGTGATCTGAGTGGGCATTGTATACCTTCGATTGACATGAGCTTGGAATACGTTAGGTAGATACGGAGAGTTCAGGAATTTCCAATATGAAAAAGATTTGAACGAACATGAAAGAATATCTTTTGTGTCAATAAAATTTATAGGTCAAGTTTGCCGGGAGTTACATCATTATTTTATGTTACACAGAATGAACGATGTTCAAAATATTGAATGACTCTTCTCGGTTTAGAACGAGCAAAAAAAGAAAAGAAGTGTTCATAAGTTCACACTTAAATATTTGAATATTTTCAGTACCTACGCCAGAGAAACAGCTCACACAACATGCCATCCAATACTATTCAATTTCCTCTTAGAAGATCTGAGAGTGAGATGAAATAGAGGTACCTATCAACATTTTTGAATTTCTCGTTGGGAAGAGCAAACATTCCATTAATTGGTGAGTTACTTTTCATATTTGTTCTACTCATTGCCAAATTAAATGTCGCGGTGGAATATAAAATCGTAAACCTGACAACAAGCCAAGCGAATCAACCAAACCTCTCAGTATATTGAACAACAGAACCACATCTGATCGCCTCCTACGTTCAACCAAAGAAAAAATCCAAATCTTCCCCTCAAACCACTTCTTGCCATGTTTAAAATCCAAATATCTTGAACCATTATAATCTTCCAAGCGATGTTTATAAACCTCATACTAAAAGACCATGGACGAAAGCAAAGGGGGCCGTGGCCCCCACCGGATATTTTGATCCCCCTATTGTTTTTGTGAAAAACGGAATACTGACGTCGCCTGCGCCTCATCAAATCTTTATTTTGCCCCCCCCCCCCCTGAGAAAAAATTCTACGGGTGCTCATGCTAACGACTCTACACAATCGACGCATATGTCAATCTTCTATGAACGAACCCGAAATAAAGTGCTTCAAAGGCGCTCACAGAAGGGAATTGCAAGCACACGATTGCCCTTTGCATCCAAGGATTCAATATGTAGAGCAAAGGTCATCTTGTTATGAAATAGGAGAGCAAGATCCAAGATCATCCTCTTTGCTGCGATGACATTGAGAGAGTCTTTCGGGCTTATTGGCCGTGGTCTATTAGGAATTATTTCTCCTTAAGTTTCGCCTACATCTGCGGTAGGCATCTTCAGAAATTTCTTGGTCTGGCATTGCAACTCGACCGCTGAATTCCTCAGGGAGGTCTTTGCAAGTTTTTTTTAAAGATTTCTCTTCCAATTTCTGAAACAAAAATCAATTAGAAATTTTTTTTCAAATAATAGAAAAAAGGCCCCTGAGTAAAAGTTGTGCACTAATGTGTGGGGGGCCAAATCCTTTCGAAAAATCGTAAGATTCCGAAAAGTTTCATGTACTTGAGAATTTGTCACACGTCTGATATAAGGTGGGTTTCACAAAACTTTGATTGTGCGATCAAAAAACCTTACGTCAACTCGAACCAATCGAATCCCTCGTTTCGTAATGTTAACAAATCGGGTGACTCCAATTAATTTGAGGGTGCAATCAGAGTTTTGTGAAACAGACCCATAGACTTCTGAACGTTACGAAGCTTTAAAGTTCGATGTTTTACGCGGTGGCCCTTCTTTTATTATTCAAAAAAATGTCCTCATTAATATTTGTTTCAGAGACTGGGAGAGAAAATCCTAAAAAATCTTTCAGAAAAATACAACTGTTCTCAGTTCCCGCAAAAATTTATTGTACCATACAAGCTCCGAACCAAAGAAATGCGTAGCGGAATAAACATTCCATTGCAGATATAAACATATATCCGTTCTTTTCCTCGAATTGAATCTGACAAATGACTGTTATAGAAATGAATGAACGATATGAAGAACACGAAAGTGCTTTAATGTCCCTGCGGTTGGAGCGTGGTTGTATGTGCAGGATTGATGAGGACTTACGCCCGGCCAAAATGGAAATTTATCGCCACATATCTGCCGGTTTATTAAGATTTATACAAAACGGGTTCATAGTGACCGCCACAAACCGAGCGCAGCCAGAAACTGAAAGAATATAATAATGAAATAGAGCTCCTTCCAAATTTCTGGAGAAAAAAAGATATACTTGAATAACTGTCCTGATATTTTCATCTATATGAAGTCAAATTTATTGTGAAACCGATATTTTCCTGCTCATCAAATCAAAATAATCGAAAAATTTATTTCTTCAGAGAAGTATTGCAGTTTATCGAAGAATATTTTGTTTTGCCAGGCTGGTACCTAGTCAATGTGACTATCATGTCAACGAAAGAATGCATGAATAAATATATTATATGAAAATTGAATCAAGTGATAATCACTTCAATTAGGGAGAAAGTGAACATGGCTGAAAAATATCGATTAATAGTATATTCTAAAACAAGTTGCAGAATAAACTCCTCTCCACTCATGGTTTTCGCATTCGTGTTGGAATTGCCTTCTGAAACGAGTATTTGATAATATTTTCTCTATTTCTGTCAAGTTTTGTGAAATACTCTCGTAATTCAAATAAAAATTCAGATTAGTGACTTTTGTATTGTTTCTTGGCAATTGGCGTGACTAACGAAATTTGACAGATCACGGAATTTGAATTGATTTGCAATAGATCGGTGGTCAGTACTGACAACTACAAATCGAAAGATATAATTGAAAACAATGCTGTAATGAGTTCATTACAGCACTACTTTTAGTACTGTAACGAACTCATTACGATACTGAAATAGAGAAAATATATTCTGGGATCTATTGCATTTTTGCTGAACACTTTTCGTGTTTTTCTGCTCCCATTCTTTCAAATAAAAATCAATAAGAGAAATTTGCATGAAAGAAGAAACGCCCCCGCTTCAAAAAGTGTTCACTGATCTGTTAATGGCCAATTCCTTTCAAAAAATTGTTGCCTAACAATGAAAAAAGAAATAAAAATTCATCAGAATGATTTTTAAATTCTTGAAAAACTTCAGAATTGTGAAAATTGTTCGATTTATCAATTGACAATTGATGGATTCTTCTACACTTCCCGTCAATAAATTCCGGACAGGCAAAATTTTTGTCAAATTCAACACCTTGTATCCTCTTTCGTGGTTCTCCGATTTTGCTGAAATTTTCACCAGGTATAGTATTGGGTCTTGTTATAATATCATCCTGAAATTTACTTTCCGGAAATACCTGTAATTCATCCGCTATACAGGGTGAAACAAATCCTTGTTTTATACCCTTCATTTCTAAACACCCTGTGGTGAATTTGAGGCGGAAAAATTGATATCATTCAGTTTTAATTTGAAGTGTGACCCTTTATTAACAAAATGTTCTTTGATTTACTTCAGTATCTGCTTAAGAAAAAGATACAAATTTTCAAAGAAAGTGTTGCATTCTTTCAATTTTTATAACAATTTAAAACATTACATTACTTTATCGACTAGCAATCATAAACAAACATCTGAGAATTAATAGCGTGTATTTCCACCTCGCTTTCTCATTACTTCTACCATACGACGTGGCATAGGTACTTTCAATACATTTCCGAATTGCTTCTGGGGGAATATTTTCCCTTTCTTCAAGAAGGGCTGTTAGTAAATCGGGCAAGGTGTTGGGCTGTTAGTAAATCGGGCAAGGTGTTGGGCTGCCGATTTCGAACATGTCTACCTAGCATATCCCATACATGTTCAATTGGATTTAAATCCGGCTTTCTGGCTAGCCACACGAATCGTTGGATATTCGCCTCTTAAAACTATTCTGTTACAACCCGTGCAATGTGAGTCCTAGCATTGTTCTGCATTAACAGAAATTGTTGCTTCTCCCAGAAGCAATTCGTAAATGCATTGAAAGTATGCCACGTCATATGGTAGAAGTGATGAGAAAGCGAGGTGGAAATACACGCTATTAATTTTCAGATTATATTTACTAGTCGTAAGGTTTTGTAATGTTTAAATTGAAAAAATGCCACGCTTTCCTTGAAAATGCGTATCTTTTTTTTTAGCAGATACCGACGTAAATCAAAAAACGTTTTATTAAGAAAGGGTCACACTTCAAATTAAAACTGAATGATATCAAATTTTCCGCCTCAAATTCACCACAAGGTGTTTAGAAATAAAAGGTATACAACCCTGTATAACGGATGAACTACAGGTATTTTCGCAAAGTAAATTTCAGGTTAAAATAAGTAGTCCCAATACTATACCTGGTGAAAAACAAATTTTGCCTGTCCGGAATTTATTGACGGGGAGTATATAATAACAAAAATGGAAAGAATAACATATATTTGTAATAAGAGAAGGAAAATACTGCTCGATGTAATTGAAGTCTAAAAGTAGAAATTTTCTAGAAATTTCTCTCCCAATCTCTGGAACAAAAAAAAAGCAGAGACCTCCTATCAATCGATATCGAATATATCTCATCGTCCATCCGCCTTTTTGAATGGATATATCGAAAAACTCAGCATTTTGTTCATCAAATAGCCTAGCCAATTATTAATATTATTATACAGGGTGAGTCTTTGACTTGTACATATATTTCAGCGGAAGATTCCTGAAGTCAAGAAAAAACCTTTGTCTCTACCATCTTTTCCTATTCGGCAAAGTTGAAAAGATGCAAAGAGAACATAAGTTCTCTAATGGACTCTCAACTTCTTGAACCCTATAATCTTGCATGAGATCCCGAGGTTTGTTTTATCAAAATTGGCATTGAATGTCGAATGTAAAAAAAAGATTTGTAAAAAAACTTAAAACGTACAAAAGTATGAATCGAATCTATTAATCAAGTGATTTAATCCCAAAGATGGACTTCATGATCAAGTAGGCCGTCAAAATCAAGAAAACAGTTCATAGTTTTTTCTTTGTAGGTCGCTCTCGAATGGAGTTGCCTGATCTTCACAGAATACCCCAAAGATTAAATCTGATTTTATGATCTGAATCGACTTCCTCCTTCTAAACATTTTACAGCTCGTCTATAAAACATCGGAGAATCTTGCAAGTGAAGTATCTCTTCTCAACGAAAGCTCACAGATAGCCATCTTTTGATCGGACTATCTATTGCGCGGCGATAAAACTACCGAATTGCCCATCTACATCGACTACTGCTCTATTAGAGCCTAAACAATGAACCGATAACGGTTTCCAACGTGTCTACAATTAAACAAATTGTACCTACTAAATTTGTATGTCAATTGTTCGAATAAAGCTTTCTCATGGCCCGAGTTGATCGTATCTACACATCGTATGTGCAAGTATTTTAATACTGGTGCTGTCGCACTCGCACAGCTATCGAACTACGGCAAAGAGAAGGCGAATCTGAAAGATTCGAACTGAAAACTGATGGATTTTGGTAAGAAATATTGAGTAATAATATTGAGAAATATTGGGAATAGTATATCTACTCAATTATTTTTAAAACACGTTTCATTCCTTCAAGCGAGGTTTCGCAACTATTCTTTGTTGCTTCAAGCTCTTTAATAAAAACACATGATAAAATAAAACATAGCATTAGATGGTCAACTATATAGTTGACGATAAGAATTTTTCTGAAGAAGGAGTCTGATATAGACTCCAAAACGTTACAAAGCTTAACAGTTGGAAGTGTTGTTTCTTTTTTCATTGACAACAATTTTTTGAAGGACAAATAAATTCAAAATGATAAAAGAAATATTCGGTGACATAAACGTTTCCGTCCAAACCAACTACAGAAGTCGAGTAACTAGTAAACCAACAGCTCAATGAAAATAGTATCACAGTAGACATGAAGAAAGAGGCAATGAGACTCTTCAAGATATGCCTAGGACAAACCTACTTCAAATTCAATGATAATGTTTACCAACAATTAGATAGTTTACCAGTGGGTTCACCTTCATCTTATTTATTCAGTGAAATTTTTAGGAAGCTGTAGAAAAGAAAATATTTTCCTCGCTGAATGATACTTTGAATGTATTCGTATTATACTGGAAAAGATATGTGGACAACCTTTTTTCTTTATGAACTGGCACAACTTCGGAACTAGAATCATTCTTAGAACTATTGAACTCCTATAATTCTATTGAGTTCACCTTTGAGGTTGAAGATGAAAACAAGTGTCTAAGTTTTTTGAATATTCAGATTAAAAGAGTGAATGAACATCTTGAATTTGATAAATATAGAAAACCCACCTTTTCTGGTATTCTAATTCATAGCAGTAGTTCGCACCCTTATAAGATCAAGATGTCTGCACCTGCGAATAGGTTAACTTCAATCCCTTTGTCAGAAACCAGCTTTGAGAATGAAGTAAGAACCTTCAAAACATTAGCCAAAAACAACGGCTACTCCCCTGATATCATAGACAAATCAATATACAGGAAGCAACAGATAAAATCATTAACTTTAGTCTATCCACCCCAAATTGATGATGAAATCAAAAAGTTTATGTACATCAATTATATCCGATCTATTAGCGAATAAGTGTGCAAAAGAATTAAGAAAAAAATTGATATTATATGTACCAATAATAAAAACCTTAAAATAATATTTTTCAATGGGAAGAATCGAATTAATGATTCACATTTGGGTGGAGTATATATGCTGTCATGTGATGAGTGCCCTGCATTCTATAAATATAGGTCAGACTTGCCGTTCTCTTGCGGTCAGAATTGAAGAACATAAAAGATCTATCCTGAAAAATAAATCAACAACCGGTTTTTCAGATCACTGGATTACTTTGAACCACTTCATTGACTTCAATAATATAAAAATATTACATAAAGGTAATAAAGGACCTTTTGGAAATCCTAGAGATATCTTCAGCCCTAAGAAAGAACCTGCCAATCGTAAATGACCAACAATATTTCGGCCTATTTCCGATATTAACATCTGATAATAATTTCAATATTTATTTTCTGTATTTGTGTATTCAGTTTTAAAAATGGGATAAAACATAAAACATATAAATATGTCAACGAATATTTTTAATAAAAATCGTGAGCCAAGTGATTTTTGTCTTCTTTTATCATTTAACTTATTATGTTTCATCAAGTGTTGTGTGAGGAATCAATTTCAATTAGTACAAAAGTTTTAAGCAGGGGCTTTTCTTCTATAATGTATTTAATCAATTTTTCAAATTTATCAATTTAATCAATTTTTCTAATTGGTTCTTGTTTTAGAAGCTGGAAGAGAATGTCCGCTCTGAAATATACACACGCAATTTCAATTGAGAGTATAACAACGTATTCGTTGAGGTGAGACTCACCAGAAAGCATCATTTTCATCTATTCTTCTATATGAAATTCAATTAATTATTATTGAAATTCGGAGTAGTTCTGAGTACCAACTTATAGAAGATATATCACCATGAAATATGTGTTCTCGTACGATTTTATTCTACAAGGTATGGCAAAATGAACGGATTTGACACAGAATTAAAGAAAATGTTTTTCAAAAATTAGACGCATCATACTTCTGAATGGTTGTCATGAGATATTCAGACCAAATGTTAACAATTCGTCCAATTTATCATGTTTTTGAAAACATTCATGTTCGTACAAGTTCTTCAAGCATTTTGACATAATTTCATGAGCCATCATTCTGATACATGAGAAAACAATTTGTTCGTATTGAATGTCCTCTCACGTGGGTTGTCCGGCTGCAAAAAAATTTTCTTCAAGTACTTGAACTTGGTCAAAATTCAGAAGCATGGCACAACTACGTTACGAGAGGTCCGCTTGTGTTATACTACACTACTTCTTTATGAAAAATTTCCCGCATTTGAACCTTCAATAACCTCTACTTCTCATTCTAATCCTTATTCCGGTAAAACTCTACGTGATGAATCAATAGCTGAGTTTTTTCATGAAACAGTGGTACGAATAATTTACCTCTATGAGAATTCGGTGATTTTCATTCCAAGCCAATCATGCCTTGTCATTAAATTTATAGTCTTCATGGCAGTAAAATAGATCCATTTGATCAATTTGCCGTCGTTCTAAAGTATCGTGATTGAAAATTCGAATGAATTATTTGTGCTGAATCCTGCTTTTTCGGAAAGCTTATAATGCAAAATCGACTAAAGCGGACATGAAACAAACTACCATAAAAGCTCATATTAGTCCAATCGGAGCTAACATATCGATGCCGAATCGTTTCAAATTTACGTCTCTTATTTTATAAACTCGCACGGTAATGGCTCGGCCTATCCGATAAATTATTCATCTGGCATTTGCTACATCGAAAGCAATAAGTTCGACAAATATTTAAATGGCCTGGGATGGTCACGTTTATTATGCCATTTGTAACCATCCCATATTAAAATTGTTAACAACCGCATTGTATTTTGAAAAAATTAAATCATTCCATTATACACGCCTGCGATCACCGGATATCCCTGCATTTATATTTTACCGGAACTGGACGTTGTTTTGTTCTGTAATATCGATTGCGATCATATTATAGTGAGCTATTACGAGAACACAAGGTTGCCTAATTCAGGTGTGATTCTGTAATATCCGTAGACCGGACTTCATGATAATAAGTACCATTCTACACAATAGTTCATGACTTCCACCTCAGTATGTTGTTGATCATTGCTTTTGCAATCTTTTATTTTGTCCGACCGATATCAAACTGTACTTTTGAAAGAAGGACCCTCTGAAATTTTTGATTCATACCTATTCGAACAAGCGATACGTCCTCTCAAGATGAAAATCCGAATAAGTACAAGCTAGTACATTTCCATTATAAATGTTGTATTCTATGCAAATTTGCTCACGTTCAGTTGGTTTACCTGCTTGAGTGGAGTTTTCATATCTTATTATTGTATTCTTAGTTAGTTGATTTGCAATTTATAGAGCTTCTTCACCACCCAATAATCTTCATACTCAAGGAAAAGAATTATCTGTTGGCTTCAATGTTCATATGTTCTCAAAAAAAAATGAAATCAAAGTTAATTTTGAAATAAAATTTGACAGGTAACTCGTTGATAGAAAAAAGGCCTGAACTTTATAATTGAGATATGGAAGTTTGTTTACTGCATATATGATACGGATAATTATTTTCATCAAGGTATATTCAGAATCAAATTATACATTGAAAAATGTAAACTTATTGTTCATATATATATTCTTGGGTAGAAATGAAAGTTAAAAGTCAATTTTGAGAAAAATGCAGTTCCTTCAGAGAAAGCTAATTATGCAGAACATACCATCATCGGTTATTTGTGTTGAAACAGTCAATACTCACTAGATTCAAATGTACTATTCATTCAATAATGTTTTATTTTCTACTTTACTTGTGCGTCAGCTGCTGTGATTCAAAAAAATTATTTTAGCTATCTCTCCATTACAATGATAAATAAATACCTATTCATTCTACATTATTTTTCCTATAAGACGCCTTTCCTCTTGGAATACCATGCAGAACGAATAACAATACTTTCAAGCAAAGAGAACGTAGCTTGCGAACCTATAGATTTGCTACACATAAATATATGGCCTGCATACAGAGTCCTTGAATTGCTCATTGGGGTGCCTATATATTCCAAAATTCAAATAGTCTCTAGCTCTGATTCATTTTGAAAAGAATCAAAATTATCGTCCAAGAACGATCTTAACGAAAACTTCTTACTAGTAACCTGATATATAAGATTATGAAATACAAAAAGGATATTTTCTGAGTATTTTATATCCTATTTCTACAATTTCAAAAAACTTCTGTCTGTTCAAGTCGTAGCTTGCACAATTTTCAAATTCAACCAGTGTGGCGCTGGCATCCACGCGAAAGTTCAAGATCTCTTGAAAACGAATTATAAACGTGAAAAATATTATGATTACGATTATTAGAATTCGCTCGAGGTTGTGTTGACGCGAAATTAATATTTTTTCGGTGATAAAAACGGAAATCTTAAACAAATACAACAGTATTTTGAAGTCAGAATATTACCGAAGTGAAATTCGAAGTTATTAGGTACTACACTGAGAGAAGTATTCACTTGATATTATCGATCATGTGTAAAGTTAATAAATCATTTATTGGCCAAATGGACAAAAAAATATTTCTTTCATGGAAATAAAGAATTTATTTAAGTTTTCGCAAATCACCTTCACTCAATATTATATCACATTTATTTATGAATAATAACATTCAATAATACCGAATAAAGACGCATTACACTGAAATAAATATATTTAGTAATAGTTAACAAACTGCATGAATTATGAATGAATGTTAACGTCTGATAGCAAAATTGAAAATAAATGGCTTTGCAGACGGAATTCAATTCTGGAATAATGACCAGTCCGTGCAGGATTTGAACCTGCGACCCTCGAAATACTAGTCCAACGCGCTAACCAACTGTGCCAATGGGAAGGTTGAAGGTTCCATCTGATCTTCGGTTGGCGACTCTCCCAGAATTCGATGTTAGTTTGTTAGTTTTAATTCTTCATGAACTATGACGCTCGTGAAGAATTCTTTGGGGAGTTAGGGTTGGAAGGGGAACTCATTCGCTATCGGTGGTCATCGATGATTCGATTTTTACCTTTCATCCGATTGCGTCATTCCCGATTTATCGGCAGGAGTCGGGTAGTTGAATCTACCGACCACCGAACAATGTTAATTAGACTGAAACATGTCAAATGCGGTTTGTTCATTGTTAATAAATCCTGTATTTTGAGTAAACATATCGTGGAGTGGTGGAAGTTTAGAATAATTTAGTAATAGAAACCAAACGTTCGTTTATTACCAAATGAACATATGTTTCCAATTAATATATCTTATATTTGAAGAGAACTGCAGTTTAAATGAAATACATCATACCCAAATATATTAAATATTAACAAATACCGTGTAAATAAATATTTCGTTATATGTGAATGAATTCTTTCAGAGGCAAGATCTGTTAGTTAATAAATAAATTAAAGATTAATAAGTGGATTTGTCTGTTAATGAATAATCTCGAAATAAATACTTTATTGATTAAAACAAATTTATTTCTCTCAGTGTACAGTAGCGCACCCAGGGGAGGAGCCATGGGGCTGGAGCCCCCCTCCCGAGATTAATTTTTTTTAAAGAAAAATTCTGACTTTCGATCATACGTCAAAGAAGCGTGTTGATGGAGAAACCCACCACCTCCCTCCCCCCTCGAAAAGTAACCCTGGGTGCACCATTGAGGTACTGGTAGTTACAAAGAGATCAACCCAAGTTGAATAGTCCTTGAAGTAATAAAATGAATGTCAATTGAATTATGTTATTTGAAAAATCATATGCAGTTGATGAAAATGAATCATTTGGAACATCTATATCGATTACCCTCCATTGTTGATTATGAATTGAGAGTATAGTACAAACAATGCAATCAGGAGGTACTTGAAAAAGACTATCATGCACATCTTATTTTTTTTTTGCATTTAATTTGGTCTCTGCTCTGAATTGAAATCGTCATGGTGAGGCCGTTCTAGTCATTCTCATTATTTCGGATTGATATGATAATTCGTCCTTTATATTAAAGTTATTTTCATTAATACGCGTTTGTTTCATCTGACTGCTTTTGCCTCATTTAAATAATAATTGTCACTTTCTCGTTACACAAAGCAATAAGCTCATGTTATTAAAATTGAATTAAGATTCAACGCCCGAACATTTCCGGTCTGTTATCCCAGCATGTGTTTCAGAATGGTTCATGCAAAAATAGTATTTTGGTTCATTATTTCTAATAATCACGAGTTTGTGATGTCATGAAAAAACAATTGGAGGAAATACCCTTTTTATACTTTATTCCCTAGAATTTTTTTTAATAACCTTGTATTTGACGTATAATATCTGGCTGTGAGTGTCCGAAATCAATTTAATCATTCAAAGACAACAAATTTGATAAAAACGAAATTTCTAAGAGTGTTCCTACAAGAATAGCATGAATGCTTCATATGACCTACTTTCGAAAAGAAATTTTGAATGTGTCAATAACAAATCCAACAAGAATCCCAGTCATGAAAAGCAATGATGGAATTTTGAATGATAATATTCCGATTTCACAGAATTATACCATGTTTTTTTCCATTGACTTCTGGCTCTGAACTCTAATTTGAGCAAGATTTATTGATTTAATTAAAATTCGAGCAATAAATTTTTGGGAGGACTTATTGAATTTTCCACTCTTACTTGGAAGGGTGGACGTGTCTAGTGACTAGGATCCATATTTGAAGTTCTAATGATGGTGATGGAGATATTTCTGATCGCCAAGTAATGTGGTTTTTAAAATGCTTTTGAGAGAATCTGTTTAGTCTATAAATGCGATTTATAAATTCTTCTTAAATCTTATAGGGTTAAGGCCTCTGACGCATAAGACTGCACTAATTTTTCAGAGACAAAATCCTCTCAATATTTATTTATGGTTATCATGTTACGTTACGAAGTTGTCATTGTTAGGCAACAATTTTTTGAAAGGATATTAATGCACACGTGTCACGCATTCCATTATTCCATTATTCAAAAAAATGTTGTTAATTTATTTTTGTTCCAGAGACTGCGAGGGAAAACACTAAAAAAAATTCAGAAAAATGTACCTCCCATAAAATACTCCAATATATTTCGGCAGAATCATGCCTACAGGAATTCAGTGTCATAACCTGCAATAAAATTATTGTTAGAAATTATTTTGAAAGTTTCTGTCAACAGACTGGCAGTTATTGAGGAATGGAACTTTTCTCACCATGGCTACATTCCACTTGTATCTTCAGCCTTTCAGCAGACACCAAACAGTCCTCCAATAACTTGTCCACAACCATGCGTGTAATTGGAAAGCCATTTAAATTATAAATAACACCGTCATTTCTAGTCATTTGAGTCATTTGTCGCTATCTTCGTCATGAAATTCGCTTCGTACAACACCACCAATATCTAATGGTTCTGATACGTAGAGCGTGTAAAATTATGGCACAGGTCGAGTGTAAATAGCTGTTAGAAAGAACGTATTATCGTCATGCTCAGGGAACGGTGATTCCTTACCTAAGTGACATTCACAATTAAAAACCGAAGTAGTCGTTATCAATAGAAACAATGAACTGATTCTTTCGGGGTTACTAAACTGAACTTCCACAAGCCACTGAACCAACTTCATAAGAATTCCTTCAACACAAGAAATTTCATCACTGAATTGAATTTATAGTCGCCTGCTTTAGGGTTTCTCGAGAAATATTCTACATTCTCTTACCGTGTTTGCTGCAACAATTAAGGTCTGATTCAATATTCTCATAATCAGTTAGCACTGAACGGGAGAAAATGTTAAATATTATCTATATGGAAAAAATGTCATTTTGATATGCATTTTGTAGTCTGAGTTATAGATCGTGGTGGAAGTCGCATACATAATACTGTACCAGATGAAACCAGGTAGTTACAAGTTGAAATCAAAAGGACTCCTCGTGTATTTACTGAAAGGAAATCACTGTTAAACTGTGTTACGGATGAGATAATGATAGAGAAGACCGGTCCGGTAATTTTTTTCCAAGAATTAGAAAATTCTGTCTATATCCAAATAAATATTTACTCTCTCATAATCAATTTTGGAGGATAAAACTCGATATTAAAATTGTGTAAGCCTTGTAGTATTATAATAATATATTATTTTCTATTTCATAAAATTTTTTTATACATGGAATATATCCATAAATGCGACTAATAACTATAGCACTTTATGCCGCAAAAACTCACATTGAAAAAACTTCTATAAATATCGTTTAGTAATTTTTGCTTTGAAAAATATTGATGAGCAGAACTGTTTTTTTTCTCATGAATTTGACAGATTAAGAAAATTTCTGGTATGGAGAATTTGCCGAACCATTCATTGTTGGGTAAACAATTAACAGCGCCGTGCATAAGGAGGCGTTGGGAAACAGTAAAAAAACCTATACAGAACACACCCATTCTTCGAACTCGCGCTAGCTTCAAATACCTTCTTAGAGATTGCATAGGAACTTCGAAGGCATAAATGTTTGCAAATGACCCGGCCAAACTTTTTTTAGATAACACATATCTGCAAATGGTGTATCTACCGAATTTCAATAAGACTGTAAGAGTATATTTTCATTAATTCCTCTTCAGTTTCTTCAGTGGAACCAACTAGAATATTTGACATGTTAATGAAAGTGTTTTATTTCTCTTCAACGCTATTGACTGCTCATTATTGACATATTATGTTTATATTATAGTCCCGTCAATGAGGGCAAAAATGGGACATTACCTCCGAATTTTATTAAGATGCTTCGAGTTTGATGAAATTTTGGAAAAAAGCTCTACTTGTCTCCTACTTCAAAGTCTACCTTCTGCCGATATGTGCTTATTCTTTTCAAGGGGTGAGAGCCCCTATAGTCGAAATTAGAAAAAAACTATTCATTAGAAAAAAACTTGTTCTAACGTAGCTAAAAGTAATTTTTAGGCTTCAGTAGCGTTTTATGAAGTTTAATGCAGGTCTTCATATACTTGAAGACCGTATAAACCACCCCCTTTCTGCATAAAATGTGTAAAATTCGAGATTTATTAATATTATCAATTAATTTCAATCAATTTTATAACAGTATTCTGGATCAAAGTTAGTTTTAGTTTTTTTATTATTTTTCAACCGTGCAAATATCCATTGGTACTATTTCTACCCCAATCAACTGAATTGAGAGCTTTATCAACTAGCCAAATTTGAATTTGGTAATAAGCTCTCTTGATGTGCTCGTCTGATGCATGTGATGTGGGTACGAGAGATGCTAATTTGACAGCAGAACTTTTGGTTGTGGCTTTGCTAAATGAATCGTACCGCATTGTCTCTTGTAAATCTGATATATTTTCGATTTTTTTTCGGTTCGTATCTTTAGGTGCTCCATATAAATTTAAAAAAAACGTTTTGAAGGAAATTTGAAGGACTATAAACCATATGGATCTCATCATTTCAAATCTCTACTTTTCGAACGGTTAAGAGTCAAAGGGCGCAAGAAAGGCGATACTTGAAAAAAATAAAAACAGCATTTTTGTTGAAAAAAACCTTACATTTTTGTACTGGATCATTTTTTTCGTCTCTCTCTTCATTTTCGACTTACCGATGGAAATCGATCCATTTCAATTCTGGTAGATGTGGGGTTAGTTTTACTACCTATTTTTTCGTAAAAAATATGCCATCTTTTTTGCATTGTGCTTCGATGAGTTTATATGCAAGCGGCTTTTGACACCGCTCGTTTCAAAGCTCTTTTGAAGCACTACAAAAATGTTTCTCTACAGATACAATACAAAAGTCACTAATCTGAATTTTTATCTGCATCTCGAGAGTATTTCACAAAACCTGAATGAAACAGAGAAAATGTCGTCTAATACTCGTTGCAGAAGGCAATTCCAACACTCATGCTTTCGAAAACAGCTCCTTCGTCGCTCGTTTTCGAATTTCGCATTCGTGTTAGAATAGAAGCTCATTCTGCAACTTGTTTTAGAATATACTATTTCAGCGTTATTTCAGTAACATCAATAGTTTTTCTGTAATTTCAAGTTGAATGTATCGATTCAAGCATTCATGGAAGAAAATGTTGCGTTTTCCTTTTACCTACGATATCTTGCCTTGTTTGGCACATAGAATAATTCCAAAAAACATAATCTTTTTGTTTTTATATAAGCTACAAATATCTTATTCACACTTTATTCCTTTCAATGCATAGTCTTCATGTTATTCGTAAATGACCGTTTCAAAGGGTGTATTTTTTCAATGAAAATGTCATGTTTTCAATCACGAATAACTAGAAAAATATTGAGTTTTCGAAAAAACTTTATGAAACAGTTTTTGCTCAGAATTAAGTCTTTCATCGATTCCCGGTCTTATTTTGACAAAATAAATATCCACGCCCGAGAAAGGGTGGAAACCACTCCTAAGACAAAAGCATACTTTGGCATAGGGTAGACTTCTTTCTTGAGCTCTTTCCTACCTACTGTGAAAATTTCAAGTAAATTGATGCATCTTGAAAGAATTTATAACAAATATCCTCTTTGAATGGACTTTTAATACTCATTCCACGAGTATCAAAGATCAATGACATTGTTGACTGAGTTGACTCTTTTTTTTTTCTAGGCGATCCTCAAAATAGAAAATGAGGAACATCTTTCTTCATTGCATCCCAAGAAATAAAAGTCTGAGAAAATACCTGTAAAAAATCTGAAGAGACGTGCAAACAATAAATCATTGTCTAAAATTCGCTGGCCTTTGTCACAAGCGAATGCTGTTTGTATCGACATAGTTGATGAAGTACATCCACTGCTAAGCCCACTTCAATAGGAACTAATAGGAGGAGTACACAAGTTTCGCAGTATCTAGATATAAACACAAAGTTTCTACATGAACCAAATCGGTTGGAATCGCATGTTCGGAACAAATTATTACTTTCCGATTCTAACACTATCAGAAATCTAAAATGCGAAACAATCGAGGGAACATCTATGACCAAATGCAATCCAACAAGAAACTTCACGAATAACAAGGAACAAACTATCGTGAGAACAATGAACAAAAAGGTTATTATCAATGCACAATAATTATCTTCCTCGTCTAGATTCAACGTGTGGTGAGCCAATTAGTGATGAGCCAACTGGAGTGAAACGAAACATTCGTAACCCTCAGAAATCGCTTTAGGTTGCAGAAACTGCCACTCTATGATGCGGTAAGGCGGACTCACGGTCACAAAATTGTACAACGTGTTTATATTTTCCGTTGGAAGAAATGAGAAGAAATTTCAGTGAAAGAACACACGTGAAAATACTCCCCCCCTGAGATCCTGATCCCCTTCTTGTTTTTGAGCAAAACAGAATACTTATTATGCCTGCGCCTTATCAAATAATAGTTTGCCCCCCCCCCTGAGAAAAAATTTTGCGGGCGCCCATGATTGTGATACATCTAATGAACGGTAATTCGATTTCCTATTCAGCGATGTGACTAAAAGTAGAATTAGTTGTGCCGTTTTTTTCATTAAAAATTAGGAAATAATTTACAATTTGTGATTGGAAAGTAGATACTGCAATCAAACTTCTATGAATGTAATCATTCGGATCTATTTATTTTTATATTTTCCTTCAGTCTTACTCGAATATGGCTTGAAATTATTTTGAGAATAAATTTCAATCAAGTCTACTCTGAACAATTGAACTACTCGGCTCATTGAAATGCGTACGCTTTGATTCGACTAGCAATAGAAAACATAAATACCGAATAGGATTGACAGGATATATGGTCTTATCGTTCATTCATAAATATGCAATATCCTAGAGTGCCATCACGGTTATTATTCATAAACGTGAGAACAAACTAGTTAATGTCTTCGCATGCAATTGCGATATTAATATTTGAAAAATAAATATCGGTAATGACTTGAATTAACTGGGAAATCCATTGTGATTCAAGGCAGCTGAAGGACGCTACGTTTCCGAGAAATCGAACGGATTTATGTTTTCATAAAGCATAAGATGCATATCAATAAGACTTACGACATCGGAATTAATGACAAGAAATTTGTCATGGAAGACTTGCTCGAATGTGACCGAGTTTTCTGCCGTTCATGACGGAATTCGAGCTGTGAAAATTGAGCATGTCGCGTCAGATCATTCACAACAGGTTCCATTTTGGAATGTGTTCAAAGAAATTAATAATAAGTAACGTTATAAATATCTGATTAATTCCGGATAACTACTATCGTCAGTGAGGAGTATTCCGTGTAACAAATAGTACATTGTTTACCGTGTAAGAAAAGCCAAACATTCCTGGACGACAGTGGAGATTTCGACCATCACCTAGGGGTCCGGGCATCACTATGGCTTCTTGGTGGTGTTCTTCCCGACGGTGATATTTCTCACGTTTTTTCGCATTACCAATGTATTTACATACTGTTCTTACTATCATCAGCAGTTCCTGAAGCTTTCTGCATGTTCCTATTGATGTGTAGATATTCTGAGCTAATTGAAGCTGTTTCAAATTTTCTTAAATCATTCTTATAATTATTGGGTGTTACGTAGTATGACACGCGGCTAAAGAGACTCTACGTATTCCGAAACAATCCTATAACCCTCCCGCATCATTACGCCTATGATTGGAAGGATATAATGTTCATGATATTCATCTATGAACATAGAAAAAAAGCGTCTTCATCAATTTACCCGAAATTCTAAATCTGAAATAAACAAATACAAAAGCTGAAAAATATAATTTAATAAAACTCATAGATGAAAACGTAGATTGAATGAAAATTGACTTTCAAGTTTTGTTTTCATCAAGCAATATCAATTCAATTCAAAACGTCTCAAAGTGAATGACAGAAAACAGCGATGTACAGAAATTGCATCATGGAAATTTTCTCTGCACTATCAATGTTGTCTCTGAATAGGTTATTGAATATAGATAATTGACTTCATCCAAGTCACAAGCTTAATTGTTCATTTATAAAAAACGTAGGTTCAGGAAGTTTATATGACAAATACCATACAGACATCGAATTTTCTTTAATTCTGCGTCAAATCCGTTCTACCCGCCACATCTTGTAGAACAAAATTGTGCTAGAATATCTTAGTTTCGCAAATTTCTAGTTAATATTTCTTCATTATACAGGGTGTTTCAAAAAAAGGTGATCCCCTGTCTAGAATAGATAGAAAACTGAAACATAGTAGAAGTTTCTTCAGTAAAAAATTTTCGTATCGCCATTCGTATTCAAGATATCATGCTTGAAAAAAAAAAATTCACATTTTTTACGATTTTGCGAAACTATTGGCAACATTGTGATGAAATTTTACACGAATAAGCTTTGGAAGCTGATACATCTCATGAATGTATATTGATGTCTGACTCTCATAGGGGGCGCTAGTTACATGGTTCGTACCAAGTTGTTTAGATCATTACTCTTTTGATATTTAATTTAGTAAGCTAGATTTTGAGCGATCTTAAACATCATTCAATTTTACACCAAAAAGGTACTCTTGATGAAACTCGATACTTTGCAGTGTTTTCGGGATATTTTGATTTGAAAATTTTGTAGCACTAATCGATGCTGATATATGATGGTATTGATAAAGCAATTAATTATTATAATTATTAATTATAAAGCACGATGGAGCATTGATAGAAGGTGCCGTTATCGGTTGACTAACCATTTTCCGAATCGATGGATTGGTAGAGGTGCAAAAGGTCCGATTCATTGGCCTCCTCGGTCATGCGATTTCAATCCCTTGGATTACACAGTTTGGTCGTACCTTAAAGAAAAAAATTAAGCAACAGGGGTAAACTCACCTCAAGAATTTAGGACAATTCAACGTCACTTCAATGATCTCATAGCTGACTCCCAAGCTTTGAGAAGATTGATGGAGTTTTAGAAAAAAGGATAGATTTGTGTATTTGTGAAAACGGAGGACATTTTGAACACCTACTCTAATTCAATTTTTTTAATGTTTTTAGCCTTTTTTTGAATTGTCTTGTTATTTTCTGCACAATTAGTATATTCATCATTACTTCATAACAGCATCGAATAATACTTCATAATTTTCAAATCAAAATATTCCAAAAACGGTGCACAGTACCGAATTTCATCGGGAGAACCCTTTTGGTGTAAAATTGAATGATGTTTAAGATCGCCCAAAATTTAGTAATGTTCAAAACAACTTAGTACGAACCGTGTAACTATCCCCTCTATGAGAGTCAGACATCAAAACACATTCATTAGATGAATCAGCTTCCAAAATATATTCGCATAAAATTTCATTAAAATGTTGCCAGTAGTTGAGGCAAAATCGTAAAAAATGTGTATATTTTTTTCTGTATCTTGAATACGAAAGACGTTGCTAAAATTTTTTACTGAACAAACTGTTTTCTATCTATCCTTGAGACTAAGTCACCCTTTTTCGAAACACCCTGTATGTTGGCCTGCTGACACGAATTTATTTATCATCTGTCAAATTTATGAGAGGGAAAACAGTTCTACCGATCAATTATTTTCAATGCAAAAATCACGATATGGTAATATTTCATTGATTTCAATAGAATTCAATGAATTAGAATTAGAGGATATAACATGGGCGCCCGCAAGGGGGGGCCGTGGCCCCCCCTGAGATTTTGATTCCCTTCTTGTTTTTGAGCAAAACCGAATACTGATTTCGCCTGCGCCTCATCAAATCATTATTTGGCCCCCCCTGAGAAAAAATTCTGCGGGCGCCCATGGGAAATAACGTATAATATACGTACGGAAAGCTCGTGGAACCAAATCTGTGTCTTCTGCACTTGTATCTGGTGTTTTTTTAGAGTGAAAAAATTTTGATTTGGCAGTACTGCCAACCTATTCAACATTTGATTGTTTCTTCTTGTTTAGTTGGGTTTGACATTTCATTATGAATAGACTTACACCAGAAAAAACGTCTGCTGATTGTTGAAATTTTTCATCAAAATGATGGTTATGTTCATCAAACTTATCGTGCTTTTCGTACATTTCATGGTGTACATAAACGCCCTTTGGTGAGAGTAATTCGAAGCTTTTTGGATCAAATTCAGTCTCACTGATGATAGGAATTCTGTGAGAATAAAGTTGTCCCGATATTATGAATAACTATTTTCATTCAAAAGTAAACTTCATATTTGACTTAATTCGAAACTTATTTCATCAATTTCAAACAAGTAGGTACCTACTAAGTACTGGAAACCGACATATCGAAATTAAGAATATTCCCATTAACCTTCTTATCTGAGATAATATGAAGTTGCAATAACCGATTAAACCCGGTCTTACCTAATCCCTCAAGACAACAAACAACGACCATTAACTCAACATTATTGAGCAGGACGTGATGTGAACAGCCGGTGTCGGTATATTCTCTGGCGTTCCGAAAATAAAAAGACAACGAAAGTGGAATTACCATAGGCATATAAATAGCCATAAAACGATGGAAAAGACAAAACCTGATTCTCACAAAATTTAAATTGAATGCTGCATATTATATAGAATATTCTAGGCGACATTCTGAGACGTCGTTAAAGATATATATGGGACAGTCGGGGATTCCTTTACATGGCGGTTATCTTGGGCCCCATTAACGAAAACTTTGGGTTTTGCTGAATTACGGTGATGCCTTCTTCAACATCTCCCGCTCACACAGATACATAAGACTCTGATGAAGTGGAGGATGATATAGGGTATATCAAGAAACAGGATATTTATTACTTCGTATTTTCGGTCCGTATATTGAAATTCTATCAAATATAAAATATAAGTAGGCGAACAATTAAATAGTCTTTATTTTATATAATTTTAGTTGATATCTTCTTGCTATAATATTTTCAATTCGACACATGAAAATTCATTCGGAATAGAAAATGTTAATATTTTCTTGAATTTTGAACACGTGAAATTTTGGAAACACAAAATCAACTTGAAAAACCTTTTTATTTTCTATAGATACATCGAATATTTCCCTCAAAAAATTCATGTAAATAGGATACAATTATCGGAAATTACAGCGAATATTTCTCTCCTGTCAAAAACTTCATGTAAATCGAATAAAATTATCGAAAAGTACAGTGATAATTGCATTATAGAGAGTGAAAGATTCCTGCGATAATTGCACTGCTCGTATCCATAGCAATTTCGGGAAATATTCCCCCGAATTACACTCGTGCATCGAAATGACCTGATATTTCGGCATTCCAGCGTGTTGTCTTTGAAAAACTGCCCTCCACCTTCGGTGTCGGGCTCTTTCTCCAAAAATGAAAATGAACTCATGCAGTTTTCAGACAACACGCTGTCATTCAAAATCATAGGTAATTTTGATGCACTTGTGCAATTACTTCCGATAATTGCATTGTAGAAAGTGAAAGATCCCTGAGATAATTGCACTGCTCGTATCCATAGCAATTTCGGGAAATATTTCCCCCGAATTACACTCGTGCATCAAAATGACTAGATAATTCTGCATTCCAGCGTGCTGTCTTTGAAAAACTCTTGCACTTTTTAGGCAACACGCTGTCATACAAAATTATCGGTACGCACCGATAACAAACGCCCCTGTTTCATCCCCAAAAGAAAAATCTTGTGAATCAGACAAACTCATCCATAGATCTGAATCAAAATTATGAAATTCTAAAAAACAGTTGGAAACATTTTTTTGTCTCCATTCGTTGAAAGATTGTTCCTTGCTACCCGACATTTAACTTATCTTAATTCCAATCTTTCACTTTGTTCCAATGCTCCAATTGGTAGTTTAGTGAACAAGGTTAGTCTTGAACTTGAACAAACATTTCAACTGGAGATTCCTCAGGTCAAAATAAAGAACATACGAGTTATCAGCGCATGAGAGAACGGCGTTGTTGACTATAGCTTCATTGATTCAAAAAGTACCGTTAGCACCACATACATTTAGAGTGCTAAGAGAGTACTAGGATTTTATTGGAAACCTTGAATTGTCGGATAGGATATCCTATCCTAATGAGTAAAATTATTACTCTGCCGCTACCAAGCTTACATAGTTCTAATAAAAGGTTGCAGAACAAAGATAGAAGGAAGGATGACATACCGATTTCAAACCAAGCACCAAGCTGACTAAATGAACCCAAGGCTCATGTCTAGGCCAGGAGGGGAGTTAAACTGTGTACAGTGTCTCCTTACTACGGAAACTTCACACTAGATGTCTTGGAGACTAATTGACAAGCTCCGAGCCCACATCCCAATATCCCAAGGTAGGAATGAACTTAACTAGGATTGAGATGCTGTAGAATTGGTGATCCAGCAAGTAGCCTGGATGTAATCAGTGTCCTGGGGGTTCCAGCCAAGCAGATGAGGGGGTTCTTTAGTTGCGTCAAAGTCCAACACTCGCTGGCACTTTTAAGAACTGGCCCTAGGCTGTTGAGCTTTTTCCTTACTTCTTGGCCACACAAAAAAAATAGGTTGGGGTATGCTAAGCATTTGAACCAACATCCACAGAATCAGGCACAATTAATTCTCCCAGAGTTCGTGTTGCTTGTAACGAGTCAGGCATATTCTTTCATCTATACCTAAACATGTAGGTACATCAGATTGTTCAGCCACAGCGTCGTCAAACACAAAAATAATTTTTGTTTGATTAAATACTAATAAAATTTCCCGAAAATGTTATCGTTTCATAATTGATGCAAAACTGCAATGTTGAAAAAAGAATTTATTCCTTCTGGGTGTGACACTTATCACTGACTGTACATTGTACATTATGATGAATTCCATTGGGTGACCTTCCAACAAATAACGAAAGATCATGTCTCCACGAAGGTATGCATAAAAGTTCAGAGGCATAATCCTGAATCGTTCAGCATCTTCAACTCGCCGGTAGATTCTCGAGCTTGAAAAAAATGAAGAACACGCATCTGGGAAGAGCTACGATATAACTCGGTGACAATGAGACAAGTGAAACAATAGTTGTGGACACGGAGAACCTCCTACGATCCCTGGTATGAATATATTAACACTACATAACCATAACTTTGGCTGAAGGGGCAACATCTGATATCGCGCCTTATTACATTCGGAATCGCCGTTTGAGATTCTACACCATCGCAACTTCAGACGATTTTGTTTTTTTCATCGCAAGATTCAATATCGATTACTTTATCGTCCGCTCATCGGGTTTTTTTGATTCATTCACTAATTTCTGGTAAAAATGAAGTATCAGATATAATTGCAGCATCAAGATAGGTAATATAAGTAGTACCTAGCTATATATATATAATATGTATATTATTCGGATTCTGGAGGCTGAGGAGTTCATACATTGGGACTATACAAAGTGGTCAATTGAACCAGATATTGAGGAACTTGATCATTATTTCAGGAGAGAGATAAGACCAGTCGACCAGTCCATTTTGGATAGATGGAAGAATTTTTAACTTCGGCACCTTAAATCCAATGCGGGGGTGAACAATCCTTTTAATATTGAGAAAGCTTCGGTGATGAAATGAGATATCTTGAAAAAGCTTTTACGTCTAAGAGCCGCTTGCCACTTCACTAAATTCGGAACTAAATTAAGTCCTGAAAATGATAGTGTCACAAATCAGATTATGCGAGCGTATATGATTTGAAACACTAAAATTGTCAGAACTCAATTTAGTTCCGAATTTAGTGTAGTGGCAAGCGGCTAAAAGTATTTCCCAAAAGTTTTGTTTTATTCGTTGAACGAATTAGGTAGAGAATAAATATCACATGCGTTTTTAAGGTTTCCCACACATTTCACTCGAGCCGATTCCTCAACTGGTTACATCGACTACTTTTATATTTGGGTTCAACAGACAATTCATCTGATGGAGGACATCATAATGAGCGTGAAAAAGTAAACAAGTAGAAAGTCACTTGAAATAATGTGCTATTCATTACTCGCTACGTTGGCGAATATATTATAAAATTAAAAGCAATAATTCACATTCAAATAGTGACAGGCTCTCTGCGACCTGTCAACCTTTCAGGTACATAAATATGAAACATAATAGACAAACAACCGTAAATAAGAATACAATATTACCACTCGTTTATGTACAGGAGCCTTATAATAAGGCCAGATAATCGTGCATAATAACATCATAAATCGGTTGCTCAACAAATCATCTGCATATTTCAGATGGATTGAATCATTCTTAATCATTCAACTTATAAGTAGTTTCACTGATCCTATTTGACTACATCGTGATCGGTACCTATGTGTTTGTAGGAATGATTTTGTTCCAAACATGAACAATTCTGAAAGCGAGACACTCACTACTGAAATTCAATGATATCGTATTAGTATTTTTGGATGTATTGGCGAAAAATACAGATGTCTATATTCAAGAGATCCTGCTGTCGATTTTAAGGATTAACGAACTCCAACCATCAGTTTATAAACCACAAGCAGCCACTGAAAATTTTAACACTGTTTTTTCTTCGAATATTCATTGTGTATATGGCGCGGCGCATTCATAATAAGATCACATAATTAAAATCAACACTTTCGCTAAAATTTGTAAGAATTTACAGAAACAATTTGAAAAAACTTATTATGTATATTATTATGTGGCTAGTTTCTCGTAAATTCCAACTTCTTTAATACAATGTGAAAATGTAGTGAGATTATTGTCACCATTTATTTCAATCAGTTATCCGAAATCGCCCGAAATTTGAATTCTGGTATAGTAGTTTTCATAGCTGAGATAGTCTTCATGAATTACAATTCAAATGCGATAAGATTCATTTTTCAGGAAGTTCCTGGAACAAAATCTGACAATGAAACAGTCAAGAAAGTTCAGATACGAAATGCGATATGAGGAAAGTTTCATGATTTCATTACGAAATATAAATGTGTGTGTCTTTCTTGTGTTTCTTAAAGACATTATGAACGGATTCCTAAGTTCTTCCACTACCATTTTGCTCCTTCCATTAAATCCTGCCTAATGAATTCCTGAACAATTATGATGGTCATAAACTCTGTCGGAACCTCTCCAATAGAAGCTTAATTCGAGATTCACAAGAAATACGAATGGACAAAATGAAGAATATGATTTACTTTTATGAATTATCAAATCATAAAATTGATTTCAGGTAAGCAGCCTTGATGGACAAGTCAACTATAATAAATTCATCATCGTATACTTTTATTACACAGTTTTCGGTGTCTCGTAGACTCATAAAAGCATATTTTTGATGTCCCGCGGTATGTTAGAAGATTCCACAATTGAAAAGATCAACAGGAATTCGAGATAAAAAAATAGAAATCTGACTTATGGTTCAAATCGAATCCCACTCCCAGAATTATATCAATTGGATGATTGTACCTTTTTTTTGTGATTGAAATGCTTTTCAGTGGATCAATAAATACAGTGTGGTCGAATTTTGTCTGAAGCACTTCCGAAAATCTACAGAATTTTCAATTTCTGGACGAAAATTTTCCATAATTTTGATGAGAACATCAGCATCGAATATTTCAGCTTATTTCGCGAACAGTTTCATCACTTAAGAAGGTTCGATAGGAATTTCTCAGGCTACAGTATGGTACCACATCATTCACCTATGCTGAAACTCTCATACAGAACCTTGGTGTTCCAATATTGTTTTATTGAGCCTGTTAGACTTGGCCGAATATGAAAGAGAATTACGGACTGTTTTATTCCAGTTTTCCACTCAGCGGTCAGACTCCTTTTCAGTGCGCAGGAAGAGAGATCCTAAAAAAAGATAAACGATTTTGTGAAATACGGCAACACAATCGGAGCGTCAGTTCGTTCAATGTTGGAGCAATTCATTGCTCGCTGGAAATGAAAATTTAAATCCGCGCGCCTTTCACAAATAAAACACATCGTTGAAAGAGATAACGCCGTTTCACATTCAGATCTAATCGCCACGTAGTTTACACTATTCAGTTAATAGCGAACTATCTCTCTTCCATGTATAATTTTTTTCGCCGGTGCGTTAAAGCGAACCATGGCAATGCAACATAAATGGTAGTACAGGGTCTTTATAAACATCACAGTTGTCTTTGGATTATTACTTGTGGCTACTCAGACGCGGTTTTTTAGAATATTCCGTATGCTGTTTCATGGATGAAAATTTTACATACCTTTGCAAATGTGAACAGGCTGCATATGAAATGGTGAAATAAATACAGATATTTTCCTGGCTAACCGGAACGAGGGAGGTTGGGCTAGTCTTTTCACATTTATGAGATTTACGAATTTATTCGTTGGTTATGAGATTTGAAATATGAACATCACTAAAGTGCTAGATTCTCCCAGAGGCCACTGATAGGTCACCTCGAGTCCTACTATTAGCCCTCGGAAATGAATTTTATAGTTCAACGGATATGTTTTCTTTCTGTGAATTACTTCAGTTCGATTGTACGTAATTCTAACGGCCGAATTTTGGATTTGATACTTTACTAAGGGGAAATGTGAATTGTTTATCTCGGTGT
The DNA here is from genome assembly GCA_038502775.1 of Hippodamia convergens. Classification (NCBI taxonomy): domain Eukaryota; kingdom Metazoa; phylum Arthropoda; class Insecta; order Coleoptera; family Coccinellidae; genus Hippodamia; species Hippodamia convergens. The sequence continues at coordinate 8,907,912 of CM076610.1, read as the reverse complement.
GATCAACCTTTAGTGAAAGAGGATGGTCATCATTCATGTATTGAATTCTTATTGAATGTTTGTTCAAAGCCAAAAATGTATGCGAAGCGAACTCTACAATAAATTGCCGTTTTAGCTGAAGGAAATAGCCATACAATAATGTATGGATAATCCGAACAGATACTTGTCAAGACTAGTTCGGTTCATCAAATCATTCGGATTGTAGAAATCATAATGAATAATATCCAAAATTCGAACGTGTTCGAATTATAGATGTCAACTCTCAAGCACATTCGAACATTCTCATGAGAAAAAATGCTACTCATGATATAGAAATATGAATTTCAAAATAAAAACAAAATTATGTGATCCACAATATGTAACTATACTTATCAGATTTTACATGTAATATCAAGATACATGAATTCTTTTTTTGTATTGTACATCTAGCAGAACAACAACCATGGCGGACGTTCGGATTATGCATTACTTCGGATTATCCATACATTACTGTATTCCTTTTATTTTTATAATATTTTTAGAGTATAGATAAACCTCTTGAAATGTGTCCTTGTTGGTCAAGTGAAATAGACGTGTTAAATTTCAAGAGTAAACAAAATATAAGTATCAGGTAAAGGAAAAAGCCGAAAGAGGAACACTCTGGCTGGCAGAACCTTTGTTGATCGGATCATTCCAAAAACTTTGACACTGCGAAATCTGATAAGTATCTGGACCTCAGCAAGAGTCAGCTACACCTCCTCATTAGATTCCTTTTGGGACCCTACCGCCTTAATAATAATAATAATAATTTTTATTTATCCCAAAAGACATAATTAAAATGTATAAGACAAGTCGAGGACAAAGACAAAAAATTAAACAATCATAAATCAAAGATCAAAAATATTACTATCATCTAGAAATTCTTTAATACTATAACAGCTCTTTTTGAGCAGTTGACATTTTACTATTTTTTTTAATTTTATTTCACTCAACATTTTAACAGAAAGTGGTACATGATTGTATAAGACTATGGCCTGATAAATAGGCGAACACTCAAATTTTGTTGTTACATGTGTAGGAACGCACAGAGTAGCAGCATTTCTTGTAAAATATTTATGAAAATCAGATAATTTAACCATTGATTTTTCATGTTCCTTCACATAAACTAAACATCTATATATAAACAATGAAGGAAGAGTAAAAATTTTATATCCACTAATATGTAAGCCTTTACATGAATCTCGAGGATTCATACTGAAAATTAATCGTATAATCCTCTTTTGAGCAACAAACACTCTACTTGATTCAGTTGAATTTCCCCATAACATAACGTTGTAATTAAGAAAGCTATAAACTAAACTGTAGTAAATACTCAGAAGGTACTCTACTGAAAATGAGTCCTTAACCCTGCTGATAGCATAATATGAACTACCCAACTTTTTACATACAGATTCCACTTGGTGACCCCATCTCAAAGAACAGTCCAAGTGCACTCCCAGGAATTTCACTGTATCCCTGGAAGTTACCTGTTCCCCCAAGCATTGCAACACCAAACCTTCTGAACTAGGGTTGCGGATTCGAAAGTATAAACAATCCGTTTTCTTGATATTTAATATTAAGGCATTCATCTTACACCATTCGACAAATTTAGAAATCAGTTCATCACAAACTGCAGTCAGTTCCCCAGGACTCTGGGCCGAGACCGCCATGGATTTATCATCAGCAAATAAAATCAATATACTAGATCAATATGATCCGGTAGATCGTTAATGAACAGAAGAAATATGAGCGGTCCCAGGACAGAGCCCTGCGGAACCCCTAACTCCATCCTGCAAGAAGGTGACGTGAACTCGTCGATTTTAACTGACATGTAACGATCCGTAATGAAACTAATTATCCATTTGAGAAAAATACCACGAAATCCAAGATTATATAATTTACACTCGATGAACTTGAACGATAGAACATCGAAGGCACGCGACAATTCAAAAAAGAGACCAGCAACAAAATGTCCCCTATCTAGCTCTCTATATACATTGTCAACAAACGCAAAAGCAGCAGTCTGGGTAGACCTGCCTCCTCTGAATCCATGTTGACTATCAGTTATCATATTGAAGCGAGTCAGAAAAGAGACTATTCGCCCATATACAATATTTTCAAATACTTTGGAAAAAACGCTTAAGATAGAAATAGGACGGTAATTTGCTATGTTATGAGGATCGTCTTTCTTGTAAACAGGAATTACCGAAGCCATTTTCAATATAGTAGGAAATTTACTCATGTTAACCAAAACATTGATAAGATGGGCAAAATGATCCGCAATAACGTGAATGATACTTTTCAATACATTCGTCGAGATGTTATCTGCACCTGTACTTTTTTATATTTGAGAGTTTTAACAGTTTCCATTACCTCCTCTTTAGTGATTGGAAAGAAGAAGAAGGTGTTTACAGATAAAGCAGAAGTTGTACAAGCTTGTGATATTGAACTGCCAAAGTGATCTCGCAGACTAATGTCAGCAATAGAGCTAAAATAATCCGCGAACATACAAGCGACCTCATATGGTTCACTATGCTGTTCCCCAGCGCAGCTGAAGGTGCGTACAGACATGCTCCGAATGGCGTACCGCACCACGTCGCGTACCTAAGTGTGGACGGCGGGGTGCAACAGCGTATCGCACCTCGCCGCGATCACGGTGTAGATATTGGCGAACTTTTGTTGATTCGGAGCATGTCTGTACGCACCTTTAGCGTAATGCTAGGTTTAGCAAACACCTTTCGACCGGTTTCTGTATTTACAATATTCCAGACTGACCTATTTGTATTATTAGAGGAATTTATTATATTTTTATAATGGTTAGACTTTGATTGTTTCAGTAATAACTTGAAGTCAATTTTAGCTCTTTTATAGACTTCATGAGAACTTGAGTTATTTATATTTTTCTCTATTTCAGTATCGTAATGAGTTCATTACAGTACTAAAAGTAGTGCTGTAATGAAACTCATTACAGCATTGTTTTCAGTTATATTTTTCGTTTTATGATTGTCAGTACTGACCTCTGATCGAATCAAGTTTCGAATCAAATCAATTCAAATTCCGTGATCTGTCAAATTTCGTATGTCACACCACCTGCCAAGCTACAAAACAAAAGTCACTAATCTGAATTTCCATTTGAATTTCGAGAGGTTTTCACAAAAATTGACTGAAATAGAGAAAATATCGTCTAATACTCGTTGCAGAAGGCAATTCCAACACTCATGCTATCATTCAACATTCGTGTTGGAATAAGAGCTCATTCTGCAACTTGTTTTAGAATATACTATTGTGCAACCAGAACAGGTTCTTTAAATTGACACTGGCCTCCCTTATTTCAGTATTTATCCAAGTCTTCTGTTCATTGTTAACTAGCTTCGAAAGTTTCAAGGGATATATTCTTTCAATAGCAAATGATAGTAGATTTACAAACTCAGAGAAACATATATCAACATCAAAGTTTGAGTATATGTGATCAAAACTAACATTACTCAAATACTTAGCTAATTCAGATAAAGAATGAGGAGATACACCTCTGACAAGTACGCGCTTACGATTGGTATTGTCGAGTGAAATTGGTTTGTTCAAAAGATAGTTTAGAACTAAAATTTTATGATCACTTATGTGACCTTCGAAAACTCGAGACTTACAATCGGTACCGGCATTAGTCAGGATGTAGTCAATTTTTGAAGTAGACGTTATATTATTAACATTAGTGAATACTCTGGTCGGCTCAATAGAAGAAATCTTCAAGTCAAAACAGCACAATAAATCGTCAAGTAGTTGCTTACGTGCGCTAGTAATATTCGAATAATTAATGTTGAGATCACAACATAAAAACAAAATATCAGCAAGTTTGATACATCTTTGCAGGATGAAAGTTAACTTATCAAGGAACTGAAGGAAATCACCATCCGGAACTCTATAAGCACTAATTACACATATCTTTTTATTATTTAGAACAGTTATCACTCCACAAAACTCGAACTGCATCTCCACTAAGAATTTAGATATGCCCATATCCTTCGCAGGAATATCGGCTCTTGTGTAAATAACAGTTAGGAAGCACCTCATCTGAAAAGGCCTAGCAGAAAACAACGAGTACACATTCGGAAGAGAGGAGGAAAAAATTTCGGATCATCTGGTGAAGGAATGTCTCACCATGACTAGCCAATGCAAAAATGATTTGGCAAAGAGACTTGCAGAATTGAGGCATTTAATTCCTTGAAACCGTCCAAAATAGCGCAGTTAATAAGACCTCTGGAGCAGGGTTCGACCGATATATATCGCCGATATTTATCCTGATACATATCACGATATATATCGATATTTATAAGGATTGATATATATCAAGGATATTTATAAATTTACTAAAATTTGCGAATGTGCGTAAAAATTACATAATCAATCGCGATTTAAGAGCACACCAACGTCATCAACGCATACCGACATGCAGGCCGTTTGTACGATCAAAGAAGCAACGTATTTTCGGGGAATCCCATACTTCGTTCCAGAATATTTTCAGATGGTGATATTATAAGTTCGGCGTGAAACCGTCATTACACTTTTCATTGTGCTTTTTTTTTTGTTTAAATATTTCAACAGAAAACACGTTTGTTTATTTATTTATTTAAATTGATAAAGGATGAGGATAGGTCCTATATAATCCTATTCCAGCACTGTATTATAATAACGAAGACTGAACAGCACATGGTCAATCCAAACAGAAAAAGAAAAACGACATTCAAACCCGAAATAAAATTTGATCTATATTTCCCTTAAACACACTGAGCGAGCGCGACCCTACGGTCTCCGCGGACAGATTGTTCCAATGATCGAATATGCGGTTGGTTAAAAAGTACTGGCGTTGTCTCGTCGAAAAATTTTCCTTCCTCAGCTTGAAATGGTGACCAGAAAACACGTTCACGTATACAGCTGAAGTTTAAATTAGTAGCAATTTGAGATGGCTATGAGATAAGGCCACTGCATCTGAACAGGAAATTTGTAATAATCCGGATAAGGAACCTTCAATAAATTTATCAACAAATTTTTTTTGTTTTCTTTTTTTGAGAATTTTGATTAGTAGTTTCAATGAATTTGTTAAATGAACTTCCAAATACGTTTAATTGACTTCTTTCAATAAAACTTGAAAAAGTGTTCAAGAAAATAAATATCAGAAAGTTGATATATATCGGATATATATCGATATATATCCGATATTTTGATATTTATATAAATATCATGATATTTTCGAACCCTGCTCTGGAGCTTGAATACGATTTGTGAACTCAGTAATGTCCAGAATATCTGTGAGGGAGGGACAATAGATTTTAAGTTCCCATCAGTTCTGGTAAGTAGAACATCTTCTCAGGGAATTTTGAAAACCCTCCAAAAAATCAAGCTAACAATGGAAAATAGACTACTCACATACAATGCAAATAGCTCAATTAATTTTATTTGTTTCTCATTTGTAAACGTCAGTTTCCAAAAACACAATATTAATCAACAAAGTTTATTTTATCAAGTCACTAACTTGTAAAACTGACAGTTAACTTGCAAAATTTTTACAAGTTAGTAGTATTATTTACATTAGAAAATTTTGTTTTATCGTCATATATGTTGAAAATCATGGTACAATTGTTATTTCCAGTAACACAGCTTTTTGATGATGAAAGAGTTGATACTGATGATGATGACTCAGAAACTGCTGAACTCGAGGACTGCAGAACATTTGTACTCTCCTTACTACCAAATAATTTGCTAGACATTTCGAATTTTTTGTTGACCGAATCATCGACATAACTCATCGCAATTTCGGTGCTCTTCCACCCTCCTGCATGCTTTAGTGCTAAAATATCTCCACCCGAATCCGCAACCATAGTGGCTCCAGTTCTGCGAGAAGAGTGTATAACTTTGGATCTTTTAAACCTAAATATTTCGCTATTTGCTTTGGGACACCACCAATAGTGTGCTGGCCACCATTATAAGGGAAATGCACTTTCCATGTCGGTATGTCAAAAAAAATCTTAGACTTTCTGTTCCAGGAGGCCGAAGATTTACATATTTATGTATAACATGCAGGGCTTGAAGCTGCAGCCATGATCGGTTATGGTGAATCTTCTTGTTATTAAATTTTTTGTTTACCGCAATAACGTTTTTTTCTATATCTTCTACATCATTCATGTTTAAGGAGAGAATTTCGTCACATCGACAACATCCAAAAATCCCAAATATTGTTACAATTTTCGCCAGCAACCACTGGTCATCAGGAGCATGTAAAAGAAATTGTTCAGCCTCTCATTTACTCAATACCTTGCCCTTTTTTGGCGTATAACGCTCATTTTTTCGTTTCAGAAACGCTATTACCTTTTGAAATCTGCAAATGACAACTAAACGTCACATTTTTCAATAAATTTTTTAAGGAAAACAAACCTGCGAACAGGGGCATTTTTTTTCGTTTCCAAGCAGCTTTTCAGCATAGACCATTTTGCCCATGAAGTATTAGGACTGAATCTAGCTGATAGTTGATTCAAGCAGACCAACAAAACATCTTCAGTTACCCCAATCACACTATTTTTGTTTTGCCACTTGTAGAAGTCGTCGTATTCTCGCTCGTACCTTGAAGCTGATTTTGCAGGTAATAAACTTGATGCTACACTGCTGGCTGCCTCAATAATTTCTTTTGGTACATTCATTTTCGCTTTCGCCAAAACAAATGTAAAGAAAAATAACATGTTCATGGCAACGCTTCCATAGCTTACGACATTTGCTACAAATTATCGAGTTTTTTTTGGATTTATCCAACTTTTTTACAAATGAAAAACAAATAAAATAAAAAACAATAAACGCAAGGTAACGGGTTTTACTGGCTCAAGGCGGTTATATCCTCCATTCGCCAGTAAAAACCCTCTTACCTTGCTAGTATTGTTATATACTATTCCAATGAGTATTCCAACTTCAGTAACATCGGGAAAACATATGATTGCCACGTTGAAATGCACCGGTCACCATAAAACAACCTGATTAAAAAAGTTTCATGGCTCTACCTAGAGCATCCGCAATATGAAAGCTTCCAAAGTCGATCCAATTCTTTTCTGTGCGAACTGAAATCGAATTCCGATAGACGTTCCTTCCACAAAAGGCTTAAAAGGGCGCGCAGCCCGTTTCATTAGCCCCGACTCCCCCACAACTCTTCGCCGATTCCTCGCACAGGCAGCGATGTGTGTTAATAACATTCTGCCGGAGTTTCTTTTAATTCCGGAACCGGAACACGTAAAGCGATGAATTTATTACTATTCAACCCGTTGGGAACTTAATTTCATTAGACCGTATTGTTTAAAATTGAAAGCCACGCGGAGTGGCAGAAGGTCCGTAGCGGGGTGGTTGGTTAATTTATCATGTAATTCGGGGATTTACTCTCGTTTCGCGGGGCTGGAGGTCGCATTGTGCGGATGGAAAATCGAATTATGTCTATATTGAAATTATTAGCCGCCGTAATTCGGCGAAGTACCTAACCCCTTCATCATGGATGGATTGGCATCTTCGTGTGATTTGAATGAAATTCTGGCTGGCTCCCCATTCTCTGGATTTTGCAGATGAGCCAGTAGACCCTGTGGAATTCTTAACTCGAATATACATGCAGATTATGCCCTTTTTTGAAACATAGATGAATTCAAAATAGTAATCAATTCCTAGGCTCACAGATCTTTTATCATGAGGTTGGAGAAATGATATCAGACTTTGTCACTGAGAGGAGCAGTGGTGTAGTGGCAAAATTTTCATTCTGGGAACGCTAAATAGTGACCTACCAATATATATATGAGGCACTTACACATTTTTTTAAATATTATTTCATTTACTTGCGTAAGTGATTTTAATTTTATTTGTTATTATTATCATTATTATTTTTTACCTAATGAAACCAGTGTGGGAACGCCGGTCCCACGCGTTCCGCTCCACTACACCCCTGGAGAGGAGGGATATACTGATTCAGCCTTATTTTGCATCATCAGTATCCCATACACCTCAGGGACAAAATCATAAAAAAACTTCTATATTCGAAGCAATAAGTTGTGTCGTAATGTGTAAAATATTACAAAAATATAATAATATCACAAATATTACGGAAAAACTTGCATGGGGGCCCTAATTTAGGGCAACTGCTAGAACATCATGAAGTGAAACTGGGTGTACGCAGTTCTATTAGATATCACCACCAATATTTTACTCAGTACGTCACAACTAACTGCTTCAAATACAAAAGTTTCTTATGAAGATTTTGTCCCTGAGTTGTATGGGATACTAATGATGCCAAATAAGGCTGAAACCGGTAAATCTGTCATCTCAGTGACAAAATCTTATATCCTTTCTCTAACCTCATGATAGAAGATCTGTTAGCCTAGGCATTGAAAAAGGTATTCATGTCGATGATAACTATTTTGTATTCATATATGTTTCAATGGTGTGGCCTCCGTAAAGGCAAAGAATTTTTTGCTTTTCGATTTATTCTTTTTCTTGAAAGATTATGCTTTGTTAAACTTTAAAATAAGTTTTGAATAAGGTGCAACGACTCATCTCCTGAAAATCCTTTGTTTCACATAGTGTATTCTGGTACTTCATGATACCAAGTAAATATTCTTAGGACAAGACAGACCCGGACAAATTTTGCATTCCAGATTGCAATTATTCACAACCAGCTGGATTTTTGTTTACAGAGACAGAATACAGATACTTCATTCATGTTTGCTACAGTTCACTGGCGTCGATACTGACTTTCAAACAAAAGTCATACAGTCATTACATATCTGAAGTTTTCGAGTCTTTGTTGAAAACAAGAAAGCTGAATTTCAGTGAAGCAAAAAATATAATCTCTCTTCATCAGCACGGATTTCGAAACGGAAGATCAACTATCACTGCTCTGGCAAGCATAGTAGATAATATAATAAATATTTTGATGATAAGGAAATTGTTGAACTACGCTGTTTAGATCTGAGCAAAGCATTTGATAGTGCGGTGCATGAACTGTTACTCGAAAAGCTAGAGTTTTATGGATTCAGAGGGCCAGTGCTTGCTTTGCTCAGATCATACTTGCAGGGCAGATGTCAGGTTGTAGGGCTGAACAGGGCCGCCGCCAGACATTTTGCCGCCCCGGCAAAATAAAATTTCGCCGCCCCGGGAAAATTATATTTTGCCACCTTGCTGTGATATATTGAGTTTGGGACTCATAACAAACTCTTTTACAATTTGATCAAGGAGGAAAAAATTTTTCGTTCGTTTCTGAATTTTTTCCCCTTGATCAAATTGTAAATAATTTTTATTGGAGATGACTTCTTGCTGAAACATAAATAAAACTCAACATATCATTTCAGGAACTGGAAAGTGTAAATAGAAAATATAACTATAAATATGTATCATACAAAAAATATATTAAATGAAAAATAACAAAAAAAAAACATATATACCGGCTATATTTAAAAGTGAACTAGAACCATCAGACTAAAATATTCGAACTAAAATAAATTTGTTCCTTCTCACCTTCATCTCGCAAAGTCATGAATTGTTTGAAATATATCGAGATTATTGACTATCTCATATTTAATGGATATAATGACTAGATCAGATAATCTATCTTGGGCCATTGTTGATCGTAGAAAATTTTTCATTAGTTTCAACTCTGAAAAGCTTCTCTCGCCAAAAGTATCTCAAAAGGCTTTTCCATATTTAAAAAAATCATTATACGACAATTTCTACGATACACGATACCGATAAATATAAATGCGTATGGAAAAATTCTCAATCAGGCGGTAAGGGTATCATGATAATAATAAAATAAATCAATCGATTCAAGTACAAATGCATTTGTATAAGATATGTCAAATAAAAATTCAGAATTCTAAAATGCATTCACATACAAAATATCGAAACAATGAAAACGCTCTCTGCTTTGAGTGTACGAAGCTAAATGATCTCATATTAAAGGAAAAAAATTACAGGTTTTGGTTTTTGATTATTCTCAATTCCAAGGCAGCACAGCTCTCGTATGTAAGAAAAATTCTAGACATTGATATCCGGATCAGAATAAGGTACCTACATGACCCTATTACATTTATTACCTGTTGCGATGTTCTTAAACTCTGGCATCACCTACATCACTGTTAATAAGCATATAGCGCCTTATACTTATTATCGTTTAAATGTGAAATCCGACGGTAAAAAAATATGGAATTATAGAACTCACCGTCAATTTTGTAGGGTAATTCAGTTCGAAAATCATAACTCCGAAGATAGATGAAAGATTTCTATTATGTAGCACTATATAGTGTTGCTAAAATATTGAATATTGTGACGACACTGAGGACTAATGAGTTGATTCCCTTATTTCTCGAACTGAAAATAAGAATCATTGCTGAATTATCCTAGAAACCTTTCCAAAAACTTCAGTCCCAGATGTTCATCAAAGGGACCGACCGTCTTGATAATAAACTCGTAAACAAGGGAGTGTAACTAGGATGAGAGGCCGCTTTCGAAATTTACAACCTGACAGGGATATTTATTTATTAGTAGAATGCTGCATCTTCGATCGTATTACTCTTGTATTGGTTTAATTGCATTTTTATCTGGTTATTTGTGTACAAGTGTGATATATTTGGTTGACCAGGCTCAAAAAGCCGCCCCTGAGTCTGGTCGTGCTTTTCACATTCAATAACAGGCGGGTTTTCGATTTCAAAGGAAAAAAAATCTAGTATGACGAAACTGATTTTGCCGCCCCGGCAGACTGCCCCGTTTGCCGGCCCTGGCGGCGGCCCTGGGGCTGAACGATATGAAATCTGAAGAGGAAAGTATAACGATCGGAGTACCCCAAGGATCAATTCTGAGGCCACATCTATTTATTCTATATGTCGATGATCTTTTTGATCGATATAAAATTGCTGTATGTTGACTATTCGAGTTTCGGTGTGAGGGATTCGAGTGTGGGGAAGATGAGTGATAGAGCAGATAGATGCTCAGAACAGGCACAAACATGGTTCTAGTCTAACGGATTGAAGTTGAATGTTGGTGAATCCCAGAAGCTAATTTTCAGCACCAAACAAAGTTCAGTTGACGAGATCGCAATTCTTTTGGGCAAAACTTTGGACAGTTCACTCTGCTGGAAGCCTCACATAAACAAGCTGACAAAACGACCTTCATTGGCATTGTACAATGTGAGAACAATTGAAAAATTTCTAAATGAAGAAGCAGCATTACTTATATATGTACTTCACACTATTCCATAGCGTTTTATCTTATGGCGTTATTCTGTAGGGAGCTGCACCAGATGCTTCAATGGTATTCCTGCAACAGAAGAGAACGGTAAGAGCAATTGCTGGAGTATCACAGAGAACAAGCTGCAGGGAACTCTTCGCTAAATATGAAATTTTGACCTTACCAGCAATCTACATACTTGCCTGCATTTGTTCACTGTATAAAAGTGGCAAAATCGAGTCATTTCACCATGATTATTCCACTAATTATTACCACCGTATTAAGGGAACCCAAAATAACTTCAACTTTCTGGGTATTTAGTTATTGAACAAGCTCCCTCAATGCTGGATGTAACTGAGCAAAGTTTCTTTGAAACACAAAATGAAAGTGTTTTTAATAGAAAATATATTTTATTCGATACAAGACTTTTTTGATTTTGATGCCCTAATTATTATGCCAAATGCTATTGGCTATTGAAGTTTGTCGAACATGTTTGTAATTTATTTCATTCATTGTGAATGATTTTAATGATGTTTTTACTTACTTTACTTAATTTTGACGCACCTTGTAAGTTTTTGAAGGTTAATTGATTTATTTGTAATATTAAGAGCAAATTCTATTCTATTCTATTCCATTCTATTCTATTGTATTCTATTCTATTCTATTCTATTCTATTCTATTCTATTCTATTCTATTCTATTCTATTCTATTCTATTCTATTCTATTCTATTCTATTCTATTCTATTCTATTCTATTCTATTCTATTCTATTCTATTCTATTCTATTCTATTCTATTCTATTCTATTCTATTCTATTCTATTCTATTCTATTCTATTCTATTCTATTCTATTCTATTCTATTCTATTCTATTCTATTCTATTCTATTCTATTCTATTCTATTCTATTCTATTCTATTCTATTCTATTCTATTCTATTCTATTCTATTCTATTCTATTCTATTCTATTCTATTCTATTCTATTCTATTCTATTCTATTCTATTCTATTCTATTCTATTCTATTCTATTCTATTCTATTCTATTCTATTCTATTCTATTCTATTCTATTCTATTCTATTCTATTCTATTCTATTCTATTCTATTCTATTCTATTCTATTCTATTCAATATTATTATGACAATTTTTCAGACACGAACTTTCTACAATATTCGATTCACATCAGTAAATTCCAGCTAGTGGATCACTTTTTTGGCTGGGTATATCAAGTCACCAAATAATGGCAGTAAACATTCTTTGAAACAATAATGGAACTGAAAAATCTCTGTTGTGTCTAATTTTGATATTGTGACTTAACACACTTTACCTCTGGGGTGCTGATATATAATTGTTCTTTTCCTGAGATGTTTGCCGTTTCATCCGCTAAAATGCTGAAGGCTATTGCCTCTTTCACTTTCTCCATCATATCACTATTCAGCATTTCACCACGAATACTAATCAACTACTAATCTTTTGTAAAATATGAATTCCACCGCCCGATTGAAAAACATTATCTTCTTTTTATTGGTAATTTTCTGAACGCTGAAAACTAATCAGGTTGATTTGAACGTTATATTGTGTAAAGTTTTATGAACCTGTCATCATGATGATCTACCGTTATTCACACCACTTGAAGGTGATATCATGATGGTAGGGTTCCCGGAGAAACCTTTCTCGCCGGAAATTATCTGAAATGATACCGTGTGAAATAATATGGATTGTGGTGCGGAAGGAAGACCATCGATCATATTCATACATCAACATGCATACAGGTATGTTTCAATTGTGGGAAACACTTTCTGAAAAGTTATACTCTTAAATCGATGCAAGTGGTATTGCTTGTCTTTTTACGCATCGAGGAGTTGTGTGTGGCTCGTATCAATATCATTGAGCAAGTTAAAGTGTCGCATCGCAAGACAGAAATTCGTAGGTATATGTAACCTTGAAGGAAGCACTAATGGACTGATAGGGGAAGTAAACTTCCCTGGGAATGTCCTAGAAGTCACAACTGTTCCTGTATAGGTGTAACGACAACATTTGGTTCTATTATTCGAAGAAACGAAGTTGTGTTCTTGATTTGGAAAGAAGAAAATTCGAAATGCTATTGAGATTTTTAAATTTTGAGTATTGTCATATCTAATCCCACTAGGTATTAAATTTTGCCGGCAAAATGTCTCAATTATAATATCATGTTTCATCCAAATCAGTCTGTTCAAATTTCAGCTCTGTTTGTATTCGACATGACTATTTCACGGGAATTAATAGATCAGTCTCAAAGCATCATGGAAATGTCAAACATATAATTCTCAATGTTTTGTCAAACTTACGCTATAACAACCTATCGAGAGTCACCACCGAGGCTCAATCTAGGTTTGGAAAACCGTAGAAAACTCAATGACATGAGCTTTTTATATAAAATTCTGAACGACGTTCGATGGTTTTCTCAATTTTGACCTTTAAGGTTCCCGAGAGAAGATTGAGATCAAATGCAACATTTAATATATCTTATCGTCTATTGAACTTAACACAGAATTCACCAATTTCTAGATTTTTGGAAACAATCAATTCGAAGTTTAGTGATGCTGATTCCTTTAACTAGTCCCTTCGTCGTTATAAATGTCTGAAATCTAAAACGTAACTCATGATGTTGTTTCATGGGTATTCCTCTTTTTCATCAAGTAATTTTGCGCTGTATTTAGCATGAAATTATTGTAAGTTGTATTTCAGTAGTAAGGTTTTTCGTTGAAAGTTGCGAATACTGTTAACTGTTTATGGGTTGAAAAAACCTGTTGTATTCCTATTTTCCTCAAATAAAAAAATTAATAAAATAGAAAAATGTTCAAATTGAAAAGAGACAGATGATCCGTTTCCACCACTCAAAAAGACGAGAGAGATCAATCAATCTATTCATGTTGATTCGAAATCTAATTGTTCTCATTTATTATCCTGTCCCAAGATTTTGCATTCTTTAAATATGTTCATCCTCTGTTTTATAGAATAACACTTGAACATTCGGCTTTTTAGACAAAAAATTGCCTTGTCAGGACAAGTATTTTCACACAAGGATCGATATTTATGAGACTCATCCTCCTGTATAGGAATTTCTATCAAAATAACCCATTTATTAGAGATCAAGGTGGCGGAACTGAAAGGCAAGAGCCTACTCATGCAGAGAAAACACGTTACATCGACATTGACCTGTCTTTCTTAACTATATGCGCCCCATGGGGTAGGCCCCTGTCTGTGAGACTAACACTTTTCATCGATTTATGATAGGAATATAAATTAATCGATATTAAGAATATCTTGATCATCTGCTAATCTGCTAATTAATTCCACAGACTGAATAACATGCAACATTAAAACAGTTCGATTAAAGCATACATTTTTTAAACTGGTTTCTCTTTCATATCTATGAGAATATTCATATATTGTTTCGTGTTCGACAAGTAAAAAATGTATTTCTGCAACTTAATGCAAGCAAGAGCACAATAGCTCTAAAATCTTCTGATTGAAAAAAGCTCAATATTGCCCGTGGCAATATTTTTTGCAATAGAGGCTTGATATTTCCGTCTCTTTTCAATTATCTCTACTTAAACCATATAGGCTCAACTTGAGATTATACAACTAACGTCACTTATTAGAGAAATCTAATTGCACTTCTTCGTTATAGAATTCAATACCTTCATCATCAGCAAAAAATAAAGATTGTTGCACCGAAGGACCTCTTTTCTCTTCTCTTTCATATTAAATGTTTATTAATGTATTAGCAATGTAGCTAGACAAAAATTTGCTTTGTGTCTTTTCTCCACAGAAAATTATTCAGATTAGCGTGAGAAAATAAAATTTTAAAACATAAGATTTTTTGTCCAAACACAGGGTGTCTCATAATTAGACCGACAAACTTCTAGTGGATGTTCTAGACATTATTTTTCGTGAGAAAAGGTGCTCTTGTGTGCCATCGCCCAGTTGCACCAGTTTGGAGAAAAATGGATTTGAAATTTTCTTTCTTCATCATTTAGTTAAGTACAAAAAACTCTCAGTAGCTCTTTAAAAGTAAACTTCGAGGGAATTGGATGATTTCATATTATGATTGTTTTATGAGGCAAAGCTCTCACAATTTATGAATTTTATGTAAAACTTGTAAACCAATGAAAGGTAAAAGAGTTGTCATTGAAAATACCCTTCGCCCCCTCAGAATGATACGCTTATTATTGAGATGAAAAAAATTCACTCGAACCATTCGATGAGTATTCTTGATAGTAGACAATGTGTGAAATTTTAACACCTTTTTTGACGCAGTTCTGGAGATATGTGACAAAAAGTGTTGCCTGGAAATTATCTTCAGAGGGCCCTAGCACCTTAACAAAGCATTTTTGTACAATATGTTTTTGGTCGAAAGCGTCTCTAGTAATGTCTAGACTAGAACATCCACTTGAAGTTTGTCGGTCTAATTATGGGACACCCATATATATCTATCGAATGATAAAGCGATAAACTCATATTTATTGCTTAGTGGGTGGTTTATATTGATCTGTTTTTCTTGAGATGATTTGGAATGATCAAATTCAATAAATGAATCGAATGCTGCGAACAGATTTTACTTTGTGAACAAATAATTTCTAAATAAGTGAGTGTGTCTAATTGATATAATATGGAACGTTTATAAAACGCATATATTTTTAGATAGAACTCAGATTTAATCACATATTTACTTCAAAAAGACAATTCAGAGGAATCATAGAAG
The DNA here is from genome assembly GCA_038502775.1 of Hippodamia convergens. Lineage (NCBI taxonomy): Eukaryota > Metazoa > Arthropoda > Insecta > Coleoptera > Coccinellidae > Hippodamia > Hippodamia convergens. The sequence continues at coordinate 8,891,918 of CM076610.1, read as the reverse complement.
AGGGTAAAAAAGTAATTCTGTAATGGACGCTGATTGTATAGCGTGATGAAATAGTGATTACTGCAGTGAAACTATTTCAGAAAACATTCCAAACGCCAACTTCATACCTGATTAAGTCATATACTAGACACGAAGAGGAGACTTGTGGCAACATCGGTGTTTCTCCACCTCTGCAACCCTTTTCATTCCTTCCCCATGTTATTACTAGCTGCAGATAGTTTTGTTATTTGTTGAGCTACTGTGACGGCTGAACACTAGGCACGTCATATTGCCAGAAGCCAGATATTTATTCAAGCAGCACGCGTTTACTGTAAATAGTAGGGAATATCAGACTTATGGGTGTATTTTTGGAATCGATCCTGTGAAAACAGAGATTTGAGGTATTCGACTCGAATTGTAGAGAAATGGGACTGCATGAAGTGGAAGTGGAACTTTCAGATGATTCCATGCTAGTCTGCTAGTTTTACTTTCATAATTATACTTACTTTAATTACTTTTCCAATTATCTCGTCCCTTATAATCTTAATAGTCTGAGTAACATTCGGATTCGTTTCAAAAGATGTGAAGAAAAAAAATTTCTACACATAGTGCTCTAATCAAATTTATCCCACTCTTCTTAACAGATATAAATGATAAGAACTAAAGAATATCCAAACAAGTTCGCTCGTATCATACAGTGTGCCAATTTGAAAAGTTACCACCTATCAGCAAAAATAGTAATACTACTATTTCTATCAATAATGCCTGAATAATAATATTCATAGTTGTGGTTTCTTCATCTTCATATATTAAAACTTATCTTGCAGGATAGCGAAACATAATTTAAAACCAGGCAGGTATTCAGTATATGAAAGATCTAACAGCTGCCTATTTATTACACATACACAGAGAAGATAAATAAAAATGATGTCGTCGATTGCTCGTTTCCCGGTCCATAGCATATTTGATGAATTGAACTCTTCACTATAATGACTCCAATATAATAGAAATTGAATCATCAAAGTTTGAGGTTATTCTAGATGCCTATTGCACCTACGTTCTATTCGCCCTATTATAGGCGAATTTGAATGCTGAATGCTGATAATTTACTAGCAGATTCGATTATGTATTGGGAGTCCGGGGACTGATTAAGCCCTTTGTACATTAGTCTAGAAACGAGCAGAGGTCATCAGAAGGATACAGCCATCGACAAACATCAGCGGGGCAGATTCACAGAACCATTTACTGATCAATAGGGAATGATCATACAAGCCGGCATAATGTAAGCTACAACAACTACATGGCATCAGATTAGGAAAATTTGATTAGTGAGTAGACATTCATCATTGTTACTGCTAACTCCGATTGTTGATTTGCCTTTCAAATTATTACGTGAGTGGACATATCTTGTATTTTTATGTTTATTTACCTTGAATACGATTTTATAGCTGCATGTACATATTAATGCGTGGCTCTGTCACTTTTCTTGATAGGTGAATCCATTGAACGATTGCAAATATTTTCATTCTACTTTTTTCTTCATGATAATTTCAGTCATTTTATCTACTAGCTGAATATGACATAGTAGATCGAGCAGATATTATATAAGAGACGAAGAAAAACCCCGATGTGTTAATGATAATAATAATGAGTTAGTTTCCAAAAATAAACAAAATACATCACTGTATTGTAATTATATTAAAACCTGTTCCATGAGGTAGAACGTTGAAGAAAAATAAAACATAAATATTCACAGGACATCCAAGGAAGGACAATTCGAGTATTGTTTCTGTCATCATTAGGTATAGGTTTCTTTTTTTTGTCGCATTCGAGTATTACTTTTTTGTTTTTTTAATGTTCATCCAAGCCCTCAAATGTCTTTTAAATTTCTCAATATTTTATATATTTTTTAGATGATCAGGGATTATGTTGAAAATTTTCGGTGCATGATGATATTCAAAACTTCTCTGGTTCTTACTTTTATTGTACATAGGTGGTGGGTAAGTTCATCTTCTTCTAGTAGTATAATTTTCATTTAACGTTGCAATGGGTATCCTCCCCAAGATGATGTACAGAATTTTCAAAGCATCCAATTGCCCCACATCTGGTACGTCTGCCTCCTCGAACAACCTGTCGTATTTATTTCAAGCAACAAGCAACTACCAATTAAATAAAACTGAAAACACAAAACACTTGTTACACTTTATTTTGAGATATAGGATTTTCGTGAAACGACATCATGAAAAAGATCGAATTTGTGATATTGAAAACACTCCGAATACGTGAAAGGGTAGTAACTAGACCTTTTACATCACAATCAGAACACACTTGTCGATAAAAGTTTGTGATCTCAGTCAAAACGAAAACAAATGAGGGATATGATTGTAAAACGCTTCACTGTCAAAGTTTCTCAAACTCATTCTAATATAAGTGCAAAGCTTTCAAAGACCAATGTTGTTTTAACAAAACAATTCATTTTTTATGCTTTTTTTTATTATTTCTCCCAAATAACTAATACCTACCTATTCGATCTATTATATCATGAGTTTTCATTAAAATCGAATTGCTATATCTTGGCAGGCAGCAGAAATTGATACAACTAGAGATTTTTTTCGATTAGATCAAAGCGAACTTTAACCGTTTAATTTGAATTGGATGATAATTTTGAATATTTGATATAGGCGATTTCCGGCGAAATGGTTCATCTTGAAACTACATTTAATGGGAATCTCCCCTCTGTATTCTGAAAGACTTAATTTCCTAGAATTTCATGGTGAAATTAAATCGAAGTAGGTAGATAGGTACATAATACATGAGCTAATGATAGTTCAAAAACACATTCACATACAGAATGTTGCGGCTGAATTGCGTTGAACAACTAGGCTGGTACCTCTTTCATATTTTCATGCAAATGTTGCAAAACAAGGTGTTGAATCCGGTGCGTTACCACACCAATAAGTTTCAGAAGTATCGGAGGTTACGTATTGATTCATCTGAAATAACATCGGAGTATCCGAACATTTTCGATGCTATGTATGCCATCTATGAGGTCCCCGACTAACCTCGAATCGTTCCCCTCTGTCTTCTGGACACAGCAAGTGGCGGCCACTATATGTCGAGTTTTTTAATATTCCAGGAAAATCACGTTGTCGGTTCGTAACGCCGGTAAACTGCCGCGAAATCTTTGAAATTCTTTCTTCCAACTATTCGTAAGTTTCTTTTGATTCTGAGAGGTGAACAAAAATATATCATCGGAATTGGTGTAACCATTATTGATAACTGAAGAAACTTACTTTTTCCTTCAATATTCTTACGATTCCAAAAGGTTTCATGATTTTGAGAATCTGACTAACAAAGGAGTCTAATACGCTTCGGAAAAAGTAAAAGTGTTGTTTCTCTTTTTTTGTTGTTAGGCGACAATTTTTTGGAAGGATTCGTCCCCTGACAAATTAGGGTACAAGTTTTACCCAGGGGCCTTTCTTCTATTATTTAAAAAATAATAATAATTGATTCTTGTTTCAGAGATTGGGAGAAAAAACTTTCAGAAATATGCAAAGACTATGAAATATTTCAATAGATATAGATCCAACAATATGAAGTGTATAACGTTAAATACTAGGGCATACAATTTTTCAATCATCTGCTTACCAAGGCTTATTATTGTATTGAGGAATTCATGGATGATAGAATATAGATACCGTTACCACTTTGATCTGATGTTAATAAGTTTATCATCCTTTTTATATTAGTATCAAGCTCAATCGTTACACACTGTTGATCTGGATCATGAATGAACAATTTCACACATCCACAGTTTCTACAACCACTGGAATAGATCCACGCAGATAACCGGAACCCAGTAGATTTTATTCCAAGTTAATAATTTTCGGTTTCAGAGCGCGAGCACAGGGCGGCCAAAACTATAGATTAAGGCGATAATTAGATTCCACCACACCCTTGTCTTGAGTTATAAGGTAATAAGATGCCAGGACATGCCTAATTTATAGTTGAACCGCTCATCGGAACATTATAGAGGAACCTGCTTATAGATAAAAAACGATTTTATTGAAAAAGAGAAGAAATATACACGATGCATCCTTTTGGAACACCTTATAATTAAATCGAGGGTTTTTTGTTTGTTTATGTGTAGATGGTAGATGTGATAAATTATGAAGTTCTTGGCTCGTTCACACCCATCATTGCACCAGTTTTGACCTGAAACTGGTCATTTGAATTAAAGGAAAATGGAGATTGAAAACTCGAACTCCACCAAGTTCGAAACTTTCTTGGCCAACTAGAATTGTGAATGAAACTCTTGACAAAATTTGAATTCACTATCACTACAAATCTCAATACTAGGTTCTTGTTCGTATCTCTATCAGTTTGTTTGAGTAAATAAGGTAATCCATAATTTGTTCAAATGAAACGAGACTGATCTCAAGATTGTGAAAACACTCAACTCCGATATTTCTTTGATTTTTTCAAATTGAGTAATGGAATTCAACAAGAAAAGTTCTTCAGTATATGCATTTTCCATATTTTCTTTAGAAAATAGAAAAGATTCTAAGACATGAACAGCATTTTGTGTTGAAATTTTGAATTTAGAACCGAAAATGATTTTTAAAGGTAAGGATCCACTTTTGAAGAATTATGGTAGTTGATTTATGAAGAAAATCCGTATTAAATATAGCCTCCTAATTGCTTTTCTTTGAATAGTTCGGATTAAATCTTCAAAAATAGTGTTTCAAAAAGAGCACAGAAGTTTATGCATTTTTTTGTGAAGATCGTTTCATCAATATATTGAAAAGTTTTTCGAAAAGAAAAATACGTTTTCGAATATGTCAAATAAATTTCATTTCCTGACCATAAAACCAAAACCTGATATTAGATTCGGAAATAGTAGAAAAGTGGCATCACTATTCTGTCATCAACTGAATTTAAAAAATATGGGATCTTGAGAAATAATTTTATACTTCTGTGAAAAGTGTAACTTGTAAAGTTTTTGACCTGTACATATATTTTGACGGGACATTCCTGATGTAAGAAAAACCATTTTTGTCTTTAGGTACTATTCTCGGCTTGGTTAAAAAGATACAGGTTGTTGAAAATCCATAAAAAAATTTATTTCTCGAATATGTGTCCTGAACAATCTTTCTAAAAGTTTTTTTTTGGTTTTCTCTTTCAGTCTCTGAAACTAGAATTAATTAAAATTTTTTATTTGAATAATAGATGAATATAATCATTTTTCAGGGACCTGATTATTTCCAAAAAAAAAGAAACTGTGAACTTTCAAGGTTTGTAAGGTTTTTTTTTCATTGTTAGGCAACAACTTTTGGAAAGAAGTGACCCATTTTTCTATTATTTAAAAATTTTTTCTTATTTATTTTTGTTTCAGAGACTCGGAGAGGAACCCTAAAAAAAACTTTCAGAAGAATATTTCAATAGACATCCTGAACGATTTCATCAATGATTTTTTTAATGAAAGTTTTCATTGATGTGGTTAATCTTCGACGAACACAAAATTCACTTACCTGTTTTAGTTTTTTCGTTATGACCCTTACATACCATAACATTCCATAATCATACTTAGAAATTCAAGGTATCTTTAACCCTTAACACCTATTCAATGTATATTCATAAATAGTATAATAATACTATAGACATAATATTGTTTCTTCAACTGAGTGTTACGCTAAGAAAAGCATATTATTCCTAAAACTGAATTAGGCCATTTGTCAGGGATATAAATGACTACTGCATATAAATGACAAACGAACACAAGAAATTATGAGGAAGATTCAATCCATGAACTGCGAAAAAAGAATAACAAGAAATTTAGGAATTCAACTGCATCAGGCATGGTTGAATTGATCAGAACAGATCTATATCTACGATATAAATTCAATCCATATCGACATGATTCATTGAATCTTTCAATAACGTTCAAGTCCACAAATTCTTTGATTTGTTACGACTAGGGACGAGTGGGGATGTATATTGTTTTTGGTGAACGACCCATCCCCAATTAAATAATCACACCGCCGTCCTTTGTCAATGTCATTTGGGGAAATGAATAGGCAAAGAAGGAAATGCATACATAAATAAAATATTTGAAATACTATGCGCGGCCTTCCTTTGAGACCAGGACGGAACCCAGATATTATATTACCATAAAAACAATAGGATCGAAATGATATATGACTTTCTTCGATATTCCATAAATAACTCATAAAAAATTCATACATTTTTGTGATTCATCATCATAGGTAGCTGAAGCTTGGTTTTGTTTTACCTTTGTCAGTCTGCTGGTCATACCATAAATATTAAATTCATATTCCCGGTATTACGTTTAGCATTTCATATCACGTTGGAGGGCCATGTGATTCCTGTCTACGATGTGAAATATTGTTGTTTTTGTATTGTGTCATTTCCGTTCAGATGAACTCTATTTTGTATGTAAATATCGTAATATCGAACTAGTTGATGAGGAAGAAATATAACCGTTATTTATATTCCAATAATTTATCGCAGCAATTAATTCAGATAACATATATTTTTTCACTTTTTTGCTGTTCGATTATTGATCTATGATTCGTTGATGATACAAATCTATCATTATAATAGGAGGACCCATATGATAGGTAATTTTATGACATTGAAAACACCAATATATTGACATGATATTTTCATTTATTTGCTACCAGATTCCGATGAAAATTTAAAACATACAATTGTTATTAGTTTCATTTCGAATAGAACACTGAAGTTGAATATGTGAAGATATAGGAAATGAAGAATGAATTGAATGTCTAGAAGGTCCTATGTATATATGAAAATAACAAATAAATAGGTGAATACAAAAATCAATACAAAGGCAAATAATAAAAACAGTTAATTTGTTATTCAGCACTTCTACTCTTTTCTTTGTTGATACATTGGCTAAAAAATCATTACATTCTCCTAATGAATGTATCTGTGGAACAATAAAACGAAACAACAATAAATATAACCAGACCTCTGATCCGGATGTCAAATTCTGGCTCTGAATGTTAATTCAGAACCATTCCTGTCGAGAAATTACAAATCGCATGTTCTTCCCAATTTCAAAATCAATCCCATTATGACGTTTGTTCGTATTTCGGTAAAATGCCTACCTCGTGATCAAAATAAAAATCTTCGTGCAGTTTTAGCTCGATTGTATCTTTACGGATGAAGTGTGATTTCACCTCAGGAGTGTTTCTTTTAAAGTGGCATCCTATACCTAAATGCCATATCGTATCGTTCGTTTGTTTGAAGGAAACGAGGGCTACATAGTTTTCTACTTCCTTGAACGGTCCTAAATTGCTGGCCATGAATCTGATGAAATTCTGAGTTAAACTAACGAAAACTCTCACAATGAAAACCATATCAGAATACATAATGATATTCTTCAACACTATACCATCTGTCATTAATTGGGTGAAACATATCCTTTTTTCATGGACGATATCAGGAAATAAAAAAGAAGAATGGTCAGATTCGAAATGATTAAAAATATATTGAACGGGAAATTGCCCTGAGCAGTTGTAAACCGGGCAAGTAATGAGAGTATACCTGCAAGTTTCTTGATGATCTATTATTCGTGAACCCTTTGCAAAAACATTGCAACCGTAAATACTATTCTCACAAGGAAACGAAAATACGGCGTGAAATTTTTCTACGAACCGCAAGCTTTTCCTGTGGATAAAACGCTTGCATTTGCAGACGCTCCTTTTCTTACTGCAATCATGACAGAAAACGTGTAATGCATCACAATGATGGAAAGGTGGATGACAGAAGCTACCACAGTTTGCACACATCAAAAATATGGGAAGTGCTTCAGGATGGTTCTCTATAAAGTTCTGAAAGAAAAAGAAGGCCGAAATCAGTTTCAATTTGAAATTTGTAAATTCGGTAGTCGCAAATCTTCTGCGGATTTTCTGTATGAGGATTGGTAAGACATCGTATAATTCCAATAGACATCAGCTTTTAATTTGTACATTTATTTTAACGATAGAATTTTGAGGTCAAAAGAAATACCATTTTTTTCGATTCACACATTTATATTTCAATGAAAAATGAATTTCCTCTGGATAGAGAGTGTTTTTTCGAACCAAGTTCGGCCAACCAAGCGATGATTTTTTTGCTTCTTCAAATGTTCGAAGATCGATAGATTATTAATAAAATAAAATGATCTCCCATAAATATACTAAAAAATTTGGAATTTCAACAAGCACGAAATTTTCAAAATGACAGTAAAGTAAGATTAAGGAAATCTGTAGCCGACCAGCAAATGAAATGGCTTAATTGAACTAGAGTGATGTTTGACAAAATGAAAAACTGAAATATACCTTCTAGAAATATTTAAGGGTCCCGTACTCAAGATTCTGTTGAGTGACAGTCGTGCAACTGTCAATAAATTTAATCGACCCTCAACTTCAAGGGATGATTAGTTAAGTTTTACATTCACAACGAGAAAGTTAAGTGAGGATCGTATAACTAAATCATTATCAGAATTCAATTAATCCAATTTCAGGAATCTTTAACATAATATGATTTCTACAACTTATCTCTACGGAAATGTAACTCTCTGAAAAAATCATTATCAAAAATTTTACCAATACTCACTTTCAATGACAATTCAATTTCCCAAACATATTGATGGTTTAATCTATGTTCCATTTTTAGCTACTTAATGTAAACAATAACACACTCTTCTTTTTTAAAGATATACAATTACGGTAAGAACGAAACGACAAATGATCTGTTAAGAAATACTTTTCATATGTTGTTTATATTTTGTCCTCTCATATTCCGTGGAATATGATATTCAACGAAATATGACAGTCGAATGAGAGTATGTAAAAGTAGCGCATGCTTGATTCTGTGAATCCAGTGGTGTGACTGAAGAGGAAGCAGGTCCGAGCAGCACTTGAGTTAAAAACCACACAAAACAAAATTAAGAATTGGGATATGAATGGTTGTTTTTCATTATATGACGAAAATAAAAAGTGTTATCAAGAGGACTACACACTAAAACAAAAAAAAAATTTTAATCATCATATTACGTCCATTGTTCTGTTCAAAGTTATTCGTTGTTCGATATCTAAATACAACTATTTGTCACAGTTGAAAAATACGATTTCACTAATCCAGAATATTGAAAATTGGAATTGAGTGATAGACTTGTGAATGCTTCTCCTTCAGAATGGTTATTTTCTTCGATCTAGTTCTCACTTCCATCTTCTAGCTCATAATGAATAAATGAATGCTTCTTCTTGTATGTGATCCATTTCAAACAAACATAACATATAAAAAGTAATCCATCACCTAAATTTCGATGTGATTCATCACTTCAGCTGGTGTTCAATTCTCGACATTCTCAATTGAACCCTACTGAATAAATGCTAAAATCCAGATTTAATTTGTCAATTAATTCAAGAACATAAAAACAGATAGAAATAAATCGCCAAATTCGAATAATTTTTCGTCCTTTAATCAAAGTCTGTGCTCTTTATTAACCTGCACCTGCAACTCGAAGGTTACTGATGGGATATCACCAACTTGATTTTGATTTTTCACCGCCGCCCTGGGTAACAATAATCCTTGAACTACTGCTAGTTTCGTCGAAAAGATCTTGCGGAAGTAGACCTGCCGGTGCCTTCTTTGTTTACGCATGTCTCATTATCCAATATCTCGACGTCTCAAACGAAACCGAATTTGTTGAATGACTTTTATAAATTGTTTGTTTACAGTTGCGCTCTATAATCCGGGTCCGACATCTCTCCATGAGTGTAAGAAGGTAACCGAAATTGATTTTTGGTCAAAGCGTTGAATAAATAATGACATTTATCTCAAATGGGAAATGAGAAACATCAAAATACTCAAAGAGTTCTACAGATAAGATAATTGTCGATAATGGGCTGAACGAATAACTTGGAGATTTATGGACCACACACATTTGGACCAAAGTTTTCCAACTGCAAAGAAGGGGGAAATCAATACTTCATCATGGCATCTTCCAACTGTTGAGGAAAAATACTTTCTGTACATTCTGATGACATTATGTCATCAGAAGTAAAGACGTCAATAAGAACTGATGAATATGAAACTCTACAACGAACTGATCATATAAGCCAAATAGCAATCGTATTTCCAACTGAAAGACTATGTAAATAGTTTATTGATGAGCCTAATAGTGATGAAAGATCTGTGAGCCTTGGATCTAAAAAAAGTATTCATGTTGATGATTAATTTTTCGAATTCTTTGATTCAAAAAAGATTATTGAGGCTTTCTCGATCGGATATAATGACATAGCAAAAGTCTTCCAGACTTATTGCCCGTCTATTAAGAATTATTTCTCCTAACGTTTCTTCTATTTTATTCAGGAATTCTCTGTCTTAGATTGTAACTCGAAGGTAGAGTTAGCGACTGCTCTTCTGTTGGTAACTTTACGGATAGAATAACTGGATAGGAAATTAAAAAAATTCAAGGAGAATTATTTCGATTTTCTACGTGGCACAATCTTTTGGGATAAGTGTCATTGAGAAAATTCACAATGCCTTTTCGAATTTATCGACTTATATCTTCAGTTTTGTGCATTTTTCTTCTCTTTCCAGATTATTTTCAATCTCTTTAGGTTTCTTATGATTTATTATTTTTTTCATTTAACGTAGTTTCAAAAAAGTCTTCATGTGATAAATAATGATCTCTGAAACTGAATGTTGCTGGTTTCGAAAGGGCTATTTTCTAAATTATATTAATGAATAGTTTTTTCCTGTTTTGTGAATGCGTCCAATCTTAGATCTAATAATTCAATAGCATCAGATCATGTTTTCAATGTGTCTGTCTAAAATTGGTAGTATGTAATGCTCTTGCTGTTTTCAAGTCAAATTATGATATATTTTCTTTATAGTTTCGATAATGTTATGGAAGATATGACAGAACTTTCAGATGAGTAATCTCTGATTTTGAGTGAACTTGTCAAATTTGAACAAACATTGTTCTCACTCGGTTTCGCGACATTTGATTTTAATATTTCCTGTAGATCCTATTTGTCTGACGTGTATGAATTCATTATAATGAAATAATTGCGTTTTGAACTCAAGAATTTTTATTCTCTCTTGAATGAGTCATTTATCAAATCATATGAGGTTCTATTGACTTTAATACTGTTTTCACGCATGAAAAATGAAGAAAAAAGATTGGCGGTTTCAGTGACAATATAATTATATTGTGCATTTTGAAACTGAATTTGGTTTTACATTAGACCTCTTCATGCATATATTTCTCTATTCGGATACTTTCTCTTCTTTGCTAGCAGAAATCTCAAATCTTCTGACCGTCATATCCCGAAAGCCAGGACTTTTATCAATGAAGTATTTGATTTGACCGCTAACCCCGCATCTGAACTCACGTTGGAAAATTTAGTATATTCACTTTCATATAGAATAAATAAATGAAATTCAAAGCTCTCTTTTGCATGAACCGGTTGCCACTATTTCCTAGCTTAAATCGCAACACCAGCGAATTTCTCCTTGTTGATAACTGTTGGCTTCTAACAGTGCTCATCTGGGAAAAAAATAAAGATGCTCTGGGTGCTATCTCTTTCCTTCTATATTCTTTCAAAACTACAAAAACAGTAGGCAATCTCATGAACGGAACAAATCTACACGCGTTCAAACCACGCCCCGAACCCAATACCTCGAATTATTAATGAATTTGGAATTGAATAATAACGGAAGCTGAATAGCTCCGGGCGCCAGAAGAGACATTTTAATCGAAAACGGCGCAACATGAGGTCCAGCCTTATTAGGATTTCTCTCCTGTTTTCGTAGTAACGCGCTCGCCGTAGACTGCATAGGGAGATGATTGAGTCCTTCGAATGAGACCGAAAGGAGAAGAAATTTGGTCGATTAGCTAGGTTGGTTAGCTTAACACATCTTTTCATCAACCTCCACGATTGTCAACAGAATGGAAGGAAAGTCAAGGGAAAACAAGATGCAAGATTAAAACGAGGGTGTGAACGGAGTGAATTGATTTCGATGAAAATTCATTGAATTATCAAAGGAAATCTAGGAAATCTTCGTAAATGATGAGACTCTTCCTTATAGATTGTTCAAGTGAGAGTTTCATTGTCATCAAGACCAATGAAGGTCTGAAAATCCTATAATCCATGATCCAATAAAAATCGAAATTTGGCAAAGCATCATTATAATTCGTAAAAATAAATAAAAAAAATTCTAAAAAGCAGGACCCTATCAAAAAAAGTTGATTCCATTATCATGGGTGTGAAGAAATACTCTTCACATGAATTCTTGATCTTAATTTTCTGAAATTCGTGAAATAATCTGTATCTGTTTTCAGATCTATACATATAGATATTCTTGATAAGCCTACATCGAAGTTTTACTGATTTCTCATTAATTTTTGAATTAATCTTGTCATCTTTGATATCTCCGTACAGTTTCGGCGACCGATAATTAGATTTGTTTGTTAGTCTGAACTGAACCAAGTATGTATATACTTTATAATTATATGGTTATTATATTGATACTATATTGTTATTTTTGGAGGTCAGCGAAGGTAGTTTCGTGAGTCTGAGTACCTACATACTTATATGGCTATCACCGACTCCAAAAATAACAATAATTGTAAGTACAGGGTGGGCATATTTCGATGTTCTAGCACTACCACTTTTGAACCATAGGAGATATGCAAAATCTCGAAAACAAAAGAAGGTAGCCAAAAATGAATACTACTCTTGTTAGATTCTCCGAAAAAGAGATCGAGAATGGGTTATCAGATTTTGTCTTTCTCCTCTGGTTCAAAAGTTGTAGTGCTAAAACATCGAAATATGCCCAACCTGTACATTACATTTTTTTCATGATTCGATTGACTTTTCAGTAGTCTAATATTTCTAATGTTGCTGAGCAAGTTTTTCTATTATTTTTTCTGGATAAATATTTATAGAGAATATTCAATTAAGCTAATCCTGTTAATTTATTTTTGTACAAACGTACGCTTTCAGCCTTATAACGCACACATACAATGGTTTGTTGGTATATTCTGATAATTCAATTGGACTTTGACATTTTTTAGTATCCTAATTCTGTGTGACCATTTTATATTCTTTACTCCACAGTTAATACTTGGATTCAGATATGTTGAAACGGTTTGATCTTGAATCGGAAGTATCAATGTTTTTTAAACTAAATGAATCTCGGGGGGGCTGCAGCCCAATGACCCCCCTCAAGGTGCGCCAACGGGTACTTGCCTAACTTTTTATGTGGTAAAAACCCATGAATTTTTTTACATTTTAGTGCATCTTTGTTCGTTTTGAGATTCCGTTCGTTTAAAATTAAATTCTTATTTTTTTGAGGCGTGCACTTTTCGAAAAAAAATTTGAGAATATTTTTAATGTACATATTTTGAATATTTAAGGTATTCTGCAGTTTAGCCAAAACTTTTTCTGTATAGAATCAGTCTCGATTGTCTCGTGATCCTTACGGTAAATTTCACAAATTCTTACGCACTTAGATAGTTTTGAGAACAATTAATATGTTTTTCGACGTTGTATCGATTTGAGTTCGATATTTGAATTTTATCTGTTCAATTGTGTGTTGGATGATGAGCGTTCGATTCAGCACAATTAGTGAGAATTGAGAATCCAGGCGATGCACGAATTCCGCCAGGCCGGCCCTGGCCTCCCTGATCCAATTTGGGGCCTCAATAAAACTGCCAGAGTAAGCTCCGTCGAAGTTGTTAAGTGACATGAATTATCTGGACCCCCGGGGGGTACGCACAACGCCCATCCACCGGCAACCCCGTAGCTGCTACGATACGTGCCTTGACACATTTTAGACGAAATAAGAATTTAAATTAAAACCCATTATTTATAATAAATCGAAGCGTGTTTCCTGTTCTTCGATGTCTGTTCAATGAAATGGAAAAATTCGAAAATATACGGTGGCATGAGAAACGACGTCGATCTCATCTACATCCGAAATGAAACTTTGCGTGAGCGGATCCGATATTAATTTGTTTCGAGTTTCCATTGAGGTAATTGGAAATTCTTCGCCGGAACACCCCTGAGAGGGCTCTTCGTACGATAACACATCGGATTCAATCCTCATGACCCCTTGTTTAGGCAGGCAAAAATAAGTTACCATCCGGTGTGGATACTCTTAGCTGAAGAATTCAATTTACACAAATTAAGAGCCAAGGGCATCGATAACCACTTCCTTTCGGTAAGCTAAGGACGATTGGTCATTACCTTGTCGTGGTGTGCGAGCTTAAGTAGTTGTGATGAATCCTGAAGGCCATGTTCTTGGCACGAGCAACGAAACCAAGAATGACCAGACCACCCTTCCCCTATGTTCCCCTAACAACATAGTTGAGAGTGTTTCAGAAAAATCCCAAGGCGTCAACGAAAGAAAGAAAGACATACCGATCCCAAACGAAGCACCCAGCTGACACGAACCCGAATCCTTCCTAATTCCAGAGCTCGTGTCTAGACGACCCTAGGCCAGGAGGGCCTAGAAATCGCCGGTGATCGAGCCAGCAAACAAAGGTTTCGAATGATGGGCACATGAAAGAAACCCACTCTAATTAAATGAAATTTCTGATTATATACACGAAGATTACCTACTTGAACAAGAAGAAATAGATAAAATCCTACGAATAACTGAAAAATGGTTCATTATGTCACAGTTATCAGCTATTGGTAATTCTTTTGAAAGGAGTTACTGATGCATGTATGATCAACGGCGTGATGCTCACTCCATTTATCATCACGACTTTACCACGCTCTCTTATCATTCCATCATATGTACCTATTGCATAGTTTTTGATTTGATTTTTTCACTGCTTAACATTTGCCTTCGTTTATAATTAATCTTTAATTAAGTACCGTTTGGATGATCTTTCCTTACTAATTCTTATAATTTCGTTGTTTTTATCATTTGTCTGATTCCTTTCTTAATTGAATTCCATTGTGTGTGTCTTTTGCTTCTTTCAATTACTTGCTTTGTATTCATTCTACTTCTATCATTTGACTCTGGCACATCAAAAAAAATTGTTTGCTATTCATTGTCGAACTAAACTATGGGATTAAGTGGAATAATATTCACAGGAATTTGGACAAAATATGTATATCAATTTAATTTCCTATTAATACATCGCCAACGTCTCGAATCTTTTGTGATTCTTTTTCAAGGCTCGTATTTTCATGGAATTAAATTTGTTCAGTCTTACAAGAGATTTGACCGTTTTGATGTTGAAAAGAAGTCATAATATTCATCAACAACACATTACTCATGATGTTTTCAGATCTATATATATTTGAATATTAAGACTTTCTTTCAACATCAACGGTCAAATCTCTATAAAGACTGAACAAATTTAATTCCATGAAAATACGAGCCTTGAAAAAGAATCACAAAAGATTCGAAACGTTGGCGATGTATTAATAGGAAATTAAATTGATATACATATTTTGTCTAAATTCCTGTGAATATTATTCCACTATCAAAAAGCATGGACGTACACCAGTAATCAGTATGGAATTAAGTTTTTCGTCTTATTTATGCTCTTCATTTTTCTCCAGATAGAGATATCTGACGTCTTTCCTGCTTTATCCTCCCTCTGATTCTCTCCATATTTATTTCCTGGAATTTCAAGTTGTCTTTTAATTCTATTTTTTTCTCTTTAGAGTTTTATTACTGCTTGGCTTTTCTCACAATTCAATGCGATTCCTCCATTCGTTGAAAAATTTGAGGTCATTCTCAGTCTCATCAAGGTAGTCCTTGATGTTCTTAGATAAATAATAAGTTGTTTATTCTTATAATAAATTAAGAACATGGGCGCCCGCAGGGGAGGCCAGGGGGCCGTGCCCCCCCTGAATTTTTGATCTGCTCCTTATTTTCGAGCAAAACCGAATACTGATTTCCGCCTGCGCCTCATCAAATCATTTTTTGGCCCCCCCTGAAAAAAAATTCTGCGGGCGCCCATGTTTAAGAATAAACAACCGTGATTATCCACAACCAAATTGTTCAGTGAAACAGAGAGGTACAGAAATTAGTCAATATGACAAATAAAAATTATTAACAATTACTCTTTTGTCATCGTGGTTCAATCATAGCATTCACCAATGTATATGTACAAAATTAGTATAGATATAAATGGGCTTTTGCTTCCATTTTCTTTTTTTCGGATGTCACTCCGCCCAAATTCGCCAAATTTTTCAATAAACATTTTTAATTCTTCTTGATGCTGAAATTTTGTAATAAATCCTGCTGCCAACATTGTCTAAGACTGTAAAATTATTTTTTTCAAACATAGATCAATTCAAATACTAATCATCGAAATGAATACCATTTTCAATTCTCAGGCTCAGAGATCTTTTATCATGAGTTGAGAAATGATATTAGATTTTGTGTCACTGAGATGAGAAATATACCGTTTTTCAGCCTTATTGGCATCATCAGTATCCGATACACCTGAGGGACAAAATATCATAAAAAACTTCGATATTTAAAGCAAATAGGTGTGATGTATTGAGTAGAAATTACAAAGCAGTAACATCCAATTGCGTCAAAATGAAGTTCCACATCTCCAATCACATGCTTCAAAGAACTCTTTACATCCTCTTTCACTCAATGAGATTTCAGCAGTGGCCCTAAATCTGGGCCCTCATGCAATTTCTCCGAGTGATGCAAAAATGTGATTCAAAACTTGAAGCTTATTTCTTCAGTATCCAGTCATCTGTTTGTTGTTATTATTTCATAATTAACTTAAAAAAATGTTCAGGAAACGTATCAATCACAAACCCAACCACTTCATAATCCAAAGCAAAATAATTTGAAGAATCATGAATTTTCCCTATGTCAGAGTTCCATCACCATGGTCTATAATCGCTTTCTAGGAAAAAAACAAATATAAATTTTGTTGACAAACATAAAGTAGCGTCGTTTAAGACGAGAGCGAATCTAATAAAAATGTGTATAGAAATAGTACATATAATAATATATGAATGAAAAAAAAAACTATATGAGATATGATAAATATGTTTACCTTTATCAAAAGCAAAACAAGTCAATCCTAGGATTTGCCGAATTTACTAGTTGATCGTATCGTTCAATATACCGAATTCGATTTTATCAGCAATCAAAATAGTTTAAGAATTTCCAGTAAAAATTGCAGATAACCCATTTCAAATTCTGTCTGACGTATTACAATCCACCTTTCCTCGATCATGCCAAGATGTCCCGTCACGGAAATTATATATCATCTCCTGACAGCCCACTTTTGTTCGAAGTAACCTGATATCTCACTTTTTACCTCTCAGTTATCTCGGTTAAAGATAGTTATCATTTTCGGAAAATTTATTGCAATTGTAATATAATGTAAAGATTGGATTTCGATAAATTCGTTAACTTCATAATTAGACAGAGGAAGATAACTGGTCACCCTTAGCTAGATAATTCTTGAAAACCCGGCACAGAAGATTGTTTGAATATCATTTCTTTCAATTTGACTGTGAGTATTCATGAAAACATTAATTGGGAATTGTCAACTTGAAATAAAGAAATCAAAAGTCTTTATTTTTTGAATGATTTTTCGAATTGTGTATTTCTCGAATTTGATTCCCCATATTTCACCTTTTGGTGAATAATGATTTTTGTAGAGCGTTTATAAAAATAGGTACCCAGCACACAACATGATATATTGTATTTATCTTTCTAGAAAAACTCCCAATGCATTACGGATGAACATACATTTTCATATGGTCCATTCAATTGGAAACTTTGAAAACGTAAACATTCACTCCACCGAATATGTTTGACTTTGTTAATTGTTTCAATTAGTTGTATGGGGTACCTAATACAGAGATTGTTCAATATCGTATACCTCTCATATTAGAGCTCTGATGATGCTCATATAGATTATCGAAACTGTCGGCAACTGAAAAATTGATTTTTGTCATCTTCAGAACTTAATCACACGATATATATAAAACTGTTATTCCAAAAATGATTCATCACAAAAAGGTTTCCACCAATATTTATCTGCATTTGCATGGATATAATATAAATCTTAACCCTAGACGAAAAAAATTAAAAGAATATATCGCCAGGAACTATTATCAAGTCTCACGATTTTTTTTCTATACGATTAGTTGCAGATGAACGGATTCTTCTTTAACTTGGAAGAATGACATAAAAATTGAAACGTTGATATTGCATATTTCCTAGAATATCCACTGTACCGTAAATTCATGGTCGCTTTATAATAACCGTGTATAATAAATATACACAGTGTTGCACCGCAAGTGATATTGCAAAACCCCACATAAAGTGGAAGAGTGACGCAGTGAAGATTTCCATCAGCCTTCAAAAGCGCTATTAGTGTCGCCACTTCTAATTTTCTAGGAAAAGCAAAAATTCTTCTCCCTACTGTTCTTTCCTGATTTCGTTGTAATGACTCGTTTTCAATCTTCGGGGTTGATTTTTGATTCATTCAAAGAATAATCTTTTGTAGTAACAAGTGTTGATATTTTCATATTTTACAAATTACTTGTTATAGATAGAAGAAGGTTCAAGTGTTCCATCTATACATTTTATGAGGTGTTCCCCAGAAATACATACGTAGAATACATAAAATTTTTGAGTCCAGCAATATTCAAGGGAGTAGAAACATTATTAACCTGAGTATGTTTCTACTTTTCTACTAAATTTCTTTCCAAAATTAAGCGACTATAGTAAATATGCGTGGACATTCCCAATTAAAATTATCAAGTACGTGAGGTGTTGGCATCGTGTTTCGATTGTATTGATATCGCTCAGTGCTATTACGATGCCGACAAAACAAACAAGCATAACTGTCACGTTCTTAACTTTTCGAATTTTCGTGATTTCTTTTGAGACGAAAAATGTCTCCAAAGAGGCGAAACAAGTGTCCATAAATCTACTGCCTGCGAAATAGAAAGAGCGACATGAAAAAGAATAGAGGTTATTCAAAGAATGGTTTCCGAAAATTCAATCCAAGTATATTTTGCACAGCATGCAAAACTATTAAAATCATCTACATTATGGAGCAAATATAACATGTTGAGGTCGGTACTCAACATAAGAGACGGAATAAGTGCTCCTTCTCAAAAAGAAGCCAGCGGCTATGTTCCGAAGAAATCATTGACTTCAAAAGAGAAGAAATTTGAAGATTTTCAGCAGAGGCTCCAGATAGAGATTTACATTTGGAAGTAGGTATTTTTTAAACCAATATTTTATTAGTTTCTTTGAAGCACTCTTCATAAAACGATTCAATTAAGAAATGTGTGCTAATTGAAAATTGTGATTGTGTTTCTTTCAGATCGCATACGGTATTATTTGGCATTCATGGAGCTTGCAAATGCCTTGAATTAGTCAAAATAGATGTGAAAGACCTTAATGATCGTGACGACATGGTAATAGTTAATATTTCAGTTGGAAAAATCAAGAAAATACTTAAATTGATTGTTTCTAATAAAACAATTAGCGAAGTGTTCGTCTTGATGTTATATCAAAAATATAAAAATTTACGACAATCTACACCATCTCCAAGTGTAATTCAGAATAGACAATTGTCATTCAAAAAACTTCACTTGCATTTCAGATTGATCAATTCAATTGTAGTTCAGAAAACATCATAACATGTAGGTAATTCATATGAGTCAACTGAATTTCAAAAAATATCAAATCAAGTTCAATTGACTTATCTGAATCACATTTGATGTTTTCTGAAATTCAATTGATTAATCTGAAATTCAATTGACGCTTTCTGAAATTAAAGTGACTAATCTTAAATACCTACGGTTTCTGAATTACACTTGGAAATGGTTTAGAATTTTCATCATTCATTATAAGGGAAAATCAGCTGTAAAAGTTGATGATTAATTTTTCTGGAGAAAGTGAATTTTCTGGAAATATCGTTTTCCATAAATTACAGAATTAATATCCGTCGTTGAGTTTTTCATTCCTTTTTTATTGTTGTTTAATTTTATCAATAGAATTAAATATTATTCATTGCAAATTTTTCATTTATTGAATCTTCTTAACGGGCTCAAAAGATAAAAAGAAATGGAGGAGGAAAATATTCATTTTCCTCTCTGATTGGCAGGTTGAAAATGATGGTTTCTATCGAAGCAGTAGAAAAAACAGTGAAATTCGCCGAAATCTCATTTCCAGCTGTGAAGTCCATGAAAGTTTCTTTATTTCGCTAGCTTTTGTCTTCAGCGAAATTGCGGGTATGTATTTGGTTTATGCTGAGAACCCCTAGCGGCATCTTTTGTCCTAAAGTGTTACTTATATTGTGCGAATAAGTAGCGAAACTTTCCCCACATTTCGGCTGGTGATTCTCCTCTCATCTCTTCCTATTGAATATATCTAGTTAGCAACTAAACAAGAAATACCATATGCCGAATTGGAGTCCCGTAAATCATTGAAGGCACCTGCCAAAATATTTAGAAAGCGGCATAAATTACATCATGGCCATTGCGCAATCCTGAGCGACCAGGTACACAATGGCATCCTCATGGATATCTAGATTCATATCCCAGGTGAGTAGCCTGGCGCCTACTTTGATTTATCGCTGACATCCGGAAAATGTCCCTAGTCGTGGTTTATGCGGTCTCTGTGAGGGGACAGGATAGTCCTTTGCAGATTTATTCGCTCAGGTGGTCCCCTCACTGTCAATCGGGACTGAGTTTGTTTTTGCCGTCATTTGGGCTGAGATTCAAGACACACTTGAGAGTTCCAACTTTAGAGTTGACATTTTTCCGGGAAGATGTAACGCATTTTGTGGAACGCCAGATTTCAGAGGAAAATTTCGGACCAAAAACCCATCTCTGGTTTTACTTCCAATAAGCTATCCTCGGAGGTAATTTCAATGACTGAGAAAAAAACTTGAACTCGATTAAAATGTTAAAATATTCAAAATAACACAACTCAGGCAATACGAATTTCGAAATAAAAATATATATACAAAAAACTTTCCCAAAAAAATTTCAGCTAATTCGAATTCTTCTGCAGAGGTATGAAAATAATGTCCATTTCAGTCCAGTCATTAAATCTTTATGTATATCATGTTGGAGATATAGAAATTAAACGAAGCCATTAGCTACCCTTTTGTGGAAAATCAAATTATCACCTTATGCAGCCAGAAGAAAACGTAAAATATTAGAAAATTACTTGATTTAGCATTATTGTCCCATTTTCAGTACCGGTTTTGCTACATACGAGATTAAGAAAAATCTTTTTCATTTTATGTGGTTGGGAACTTTCTAAATGTTGAGTTGAATAAATTTCAGTAGAAAAAATATAGGTAAAATCAGTATCATAATGATTCTTCAAATACTATCTGTCAACCCTATATGAGTTTAAAGTAGCATCACAGCATCATATGTAAAAAAAAAATAGAAACACAATTATTTTTCCCTACACGAAAAATTCTCAACAAAAATACCTTATACAATTGATAAAACAAAGTGGTAAAAGTGATCCAGATCACGTTTTGATAGAATGTGATGCAAACCAGGTAAAGAAAAAGAAATACAATCAATAGGTTTATAACTCCATTCTTTCGTTCATTAACTCATGAATAACGTTATCTGATTCTTTTCCCGCATTTCATCTATTTGTAAGCTTGCTTCACACCTATTGTCACTGCCATTCGCAGATTCAAAGAAACGTTAATGGATCTAGACATTCTAGACGTTCTTACGTTGCGCCCCATGCTTTGAATTCGAATGAATTAGTTTATTTCATTTTCATAAGTATAACATAATAAAATGTGAACTTTAAGTTTCAAGCTGAAAGAGGTGCGTCAAGTTGGTGACTCACTTGTGGAATTTTGATAAGAAAATATTTTGGGAATTTTGTGCCCATTTTGTGCCAATTTGTGCCGTATGTTATGAATTTTGTGCCCATTCAGTTTTCGAGATATTTCAAAATTTCAATATGAGTCACCAACTTGACGCTGTGACTCATATGTTGAATTTTGATATGAAAATATTTTAGGAATTTCGTGCCCATTTTGTGCTAATTTGTGCCGTAAGTTACGAATTTTGTGCCCATTCAGTTTTTGAGATATTTCGAGTTTTCACTATGAGTCACCAACTTGACGCTGTGACTCATATATGGAATTTTGGAAATTTTCGTTTTTCGATAAATTGTGCTCATTTTGTGCCAATTTGTGCCGTATATTTTGAATTTTGTGCCCATTCAGTTTTCGAGATATGTCGAGTTTTCACTGAGTCGAGCGTCAATTGGTGACTCACATATGGAATTTCGGAAATTTTTGTGTGTTGGTTGGTTGCATTATTGTTTTACGATGTGAAAAGTCCATTACGGGAATGTAGACTAATTATGAGATTGTCAATAAAATTTGACCAACAACAATCTCATCACTAGTCCACATTCTAAAAATGATATTTTGGACTAAAAATGAGATTGTCAATAAAACTTAAACAACAAAAATCTTATGATTAGACAACTGTCCCGAAATAGACTTTTCACATCGCACAACCAACCAATACACGAAAATTTATCTGAAATTTCACAGTGTTTTGTCTACATTCCACTTACCTACCTGCGGAAAAGTCTATTTCGGGAATCTGTATTAAATACGAGATTGTCGTTGTCTAAATTTTATTAACAATAACAGTCCCCTAGCTAGAATGTGTAGTTATGTGTCTTATAATACCTTGTCCAAATATTCATTTGGAAAATATTAACATTAGTTAATAATCACGAGGAGCAGATTTTCAGAATTGACCTCAAGGAAGGTCTTCTTATGTTAGATTTTCCTGCAAGGAAGTTCGTAACCCTGTTGTCGTTTTTCTTATGAAGGATTCTGATTTTGATACGTTGACCTGTACGTAATGAATGACGGTCTCAGTTAACCGCAACGGAAGTGGTTAGTTCGTAAATATGTTAAGTTTCCTACCTCGATTCTGCTCTTCTGATTTATTTCTGTTCTCATCAACGTCGAACAGATCTCAGTCGCAAATCCGAGATATTCTTCCCGATATAACACCAAACTGGCGGCACCAACGTTCGCTATCGCCACAATCAGGTTACCAGAGCTCACTTAAAATCTGATTTACCGCCCATAACTTTTATGACATTGTGACAAACACGAACAATTAATTTTTCGTTGGAGGTTTTGCCACAACTCATTCCGACGTGAACATACATCGAATTTATGACTATGGCGTTCAATTCGGACCAGTTTATGGTTTTTTTCCTGGCTCCAGATCTCGTCGTGGACGCAGGATAATGAATCATATCAGTAGAGGCAATTAATATGATAGGTTTGAAATGGAAATAAAGAAGATAATAGCAAAGTATAGGCATGAAATGGAGAGAAGGTTCGCAAATTTTTCATCTTGAGTATCTGAATGAGTTTAATCATTTTGAAATAAAGTAAAACAATAGTTCTGTAACTACTTTCCATAAACCAAGCCTTACCACTGTCGTCCAGAAAGAAAACTCTTGCATAATAATAAATTCTGCCATCTCCAAATTGTTCAGATTTCATATCAGTGAATGGAGTCTGAAAAATAATTTAAGAAACCTTCAAGTTTTTCATTTTCGAGCGCTGTCAATTAATATTTGGATTCTCATGGTGGCAGACGTAGTTTCTAATGATTCTTATAGTACCAAAAATTAATATTGATTATGACTATCACAACATAGTTCGAAATCCATATAAGATATGTGCATATTATGCAAGACGAATAATTTCAGTATTTTATGAACTTTTCAGTTTTTTTTACTTTCATTCTTCATGTAGGTTGGCAAAAGATCTATGTAACTATTGGTATATGAAAACCCTTCTATCAGAAAGAAATTTTCTAATGAATTAATTGAAGGAAATGAAAAATTATTGTGATAAAATTATTCAGCATGAAATTATATAGAAGGTAGAATTTCTCTCGATGGTGTTACGGATAAAAAGGTCATCCTCACGACCATTTTCCTCAAATCATTGTTAAATTGTAAAGGAACGTGAAGACTGTTAAATTGTCCGAAAAGCCAAGAGGCGACAGGAGAGCCGTTATAAAAATTGTATCATTCTTGATGAGCGGTGGAGCCACCCACGAAGCAAGCGGCAGTGATCCTGTTCGAGATCTCCAGTTGAGTTTTTGTGTCGAAGTCGGTTAATTGCAAACTGAAAGATCAGCGACATCTACAGAATTGACTGTTAATTTATATATAGGCAGCATTTACGTAAACACCGTAACTAGCCAAAAAACATTCTCAAGATAAGCATTTCTCCTTTGGATCTACAAAATCGTTGCAGAAATTTTGACATGGACATGAAGGGATGTCGATTTTCCTTCATCTTATCCCATGCAATAAGTTCTTCAGTGTGGATTTCTTGATTATTTTCGTAGTTTGAGAATTCAATACTTTGTACTCCTTTTACTACTTGATGATAATCAGTTTAAGTTCTTATGGATTCTGGGAACGCTACAATGAAGAAACCACCATATATCAGGGCACTTTATGAAAAAATAACCACTTGACAGTTGAAAATAGTCGCTTCAAATATAACACTTGAAACTTCAAAATATAACAGTGCATCCCGAATTCGCTGTTTTCCATTGGTATATCTACAACCGTTGGACATATAGAATTCTAATTTAGAAATTTATGGGCTACTTTTCAAATTAAGAGGTGATTCCAGTTTCTTATAAATATTAGAATTTGAAAGTATAGAATAATTTTGAAATTATTATGTAACCTTAAAGTCTCAAGATATTTTCAAGATGAAAACAGAATCTTTTGGGTCATAATGTTCGAGTTATAACACAAACTTAATTTTTTCAATGAGACAACCCATATTTTATTATATCATTACATTGCAAATTTGTTTTATTGAAATAATGGACATATAGCACTTAGAATCTACGAATAATTTTCATAAAATTCGAATTTCATTGTTGAATTCATTTTATTTCAACTACAAGAATCCAAGAAGAACAATAATAATTGCAATAATCTTTAACAACAGATATTGTGACCTGAACGTTAAAAAAAAGTTCAAAATTCTGTCCATTATATCCTAAA